>PPJE01000012.1:0-243100 GCA_003707475.1 Geotrichum albidum | reverse complement strand
TTAAAGCAACAGCACTGTTAAGACTTCTCAGTAAAGGTTTTGCGGAAATAAAAAGAAGCTCTAAATCAGAATCCAAAACTGTTTGATACCCGTTCACTTGAGGCGAATTAATCTCAGAATCTTCATACTCGTCTTCATCATCACCAAATGCTTCATACTGTGTAGAATTGTAGAATTCGTCGTCTTCCTTCCTATCCACGGCTCTGTATTTTTGAGGTTTTTCCAAATACATTCTTGCATACTTTGTCAATAATTCCAACGCAGCAATTTGACCCCATTCATCTAAACTTGACAGCATCCTGCACAATCTTCTGTAAACACCATGAAGAATATAGACTCTCTCAGGAAATGATCTCTGCAGTGAAGCAACAGCAGCACTGACAACTTCAGGATTCACATCAGTCAAAAGCTTTTCTAAAATTTCTAATAACTTTGACTCATTGGAATGGTCTAACTCGTTACATTTATAAATGGCAAATGCAGCAGCTTTCCTGACCAAAGGCGATAGATCATTGGCGCAATCCTTGATTCCCAAAACAACGATTTGAGCAATTGAAGGTACCCTAATTGCAGATATAACTCTCATGGCAAGAGATCTTATAACTGCATTTTTGTCCTTCAAGGCCTTCTGTATTGTGTTTATTGAAAGTAGTGCCAGATCCGGATCATAATCTGCGAATCTGACCAAAAAGACGTATACCAGTTTTCTGATTTCAACGTTTTCAGAAGCAACGTTCTTGACAACTCCAGGAAAAAAGTTGGCCATGTTATCGGTCTTGCCCATTGACATCAAAGAAATCAGTTGCTTCAGTCCGCTCAGTTTATCTCTATTACTAGAACTCACTAAAGCTTTCGAAATATCTTCAGGACTACTAATGCGATCATCCATGAGTCTCGCAGAAACTGCATTGGCTGCCTCAAGCGTGAGCTCTTTTGCAGACTGGAGCATCACCCCAAAGCCAGGTAGAGCGTCTGCCATTGTATTCTCGTTGTTAAACTAAGAGTTGTAAACAGGCTGCCCGGAAAGTTGGCTTCTAAATGTTGTGCCATCCTGATCACGTGACTATATATATATTATTAGTGAATTTGGCAATTTGGTCTCAGTCTTTATATTAAGATATATAGCAGAGAGATGAGTGAGAAACGAGAAGTGAATGGCACTGTATTTGAATTTTTGATAATAGAGATAGTTCCATTAATACTACGGGTGATTGAAGACACTTCGCCGAGTTATAGTGAAGATGACAAGTTATTTAAGATTGAGAGCATTGGATACAAGATTGGGCGGAATCTTTCAGAGATATTTAGCAAGGAACGAGCGCGGTTTGAAGGTCAATTAGATGTGATTAAGTTTGTTTGCAAAGATCTTTGGCCGATAGTGTTTAAGAAGCAGATTGACAATCTTAAAACGAATCATCGGGTAGGTATTAGATAGTTTAAGCTACGATATACTGACGAGTTATTTAGGGGACGTATGTGATTATTGACAACAATTTTTCGTTATGTACAAAAATGTCTGCGACAGATGAGCAGAGTATTAAGAAGGCGATTCCGTTTTTGTATTTTCCCATGGGTTTGATTAGAGGTGCTTTGGCTGCTTTAGAGGTGCAATCCAGTGTATCGTTTGATTCAAACAGTCTTCCAGTAGTATCATTCAACATACATACTACGTGAAATATTGGGGTGATTGTGGTAATTGATATATTTTATTATATATTCTATTATATATTTTATTGTATATTTTATTGTGTATTATATTGTGTATTTTATTGTATATTTTATTGCATATTTTATTGTGTATTTTATTATATATTATATTTGGTATATTTGATATATTTGATATATTCTATTTGATAAAATGTATTTGTGATATTGTATTTGATAAATTGTATTTGTGATATTGTATTTGATATTGTATTTGATATGATTTGATATGATGTGATATAATATATTTGATATAACATATTTGATATAATATCTTTGATTTGATATCTTTGATTTGATTTGAAATTATTTGATATATTTAATGTAATTTATTTGATACGATATGATATGATTGATATAATTTGATTTGATTTGATATAATATATTCAATTTTACATGTTTGTTATAATATATCTGTTATAACATAATATATTCAATTTTACATGTTTGTTATAATGTATTTGTTATAATATAATATACTGGATATATTTGTTTCATCCCATATTAATTATCCATATATCCCATACTAATATGGCTAAATCATAATAGTTTCATTGACTAGATACATTATATACAAAAGACTTTCTTGTTCATTGTTGTTTACAGTTTCTTAAACAGCTCCAGTAGGAGCCTGTTGGAAACCCGACTCGGCACCTGGAGCTAAAACCTCGTTCGTAGATTGCGAAAGCTTCATTTCTCTCTCCATTTCAATAAGCTGCTGCTCAGAAATGATGCTTAAAGCTAAAGGAACACCTAAAAGCAGACTGGAAGCAGTTACAACCCACAAAGTGTTTCCAATAAACGAACCCGACTTCTTGACTAACGAAGTCACTGTGTTCGAAGCATACTGGATCTGAGAACGGTAAGAAGGAGGAATGATTTGATTCAAAGCAACAATACGGTCAGCAATTGTCTCGTTGAGAATGTCTTCTTGATCGTCGTACTCTTCGTTGTCCGAGTCGCTCTCGGAGCTGTCGGTGTCGGTAAACTCGTCATCGTTGACGGCGGGTTCCTGCTGTTCTACCTTTTCTTCTTCAAAAAAAGCAGCGGCTTCTTCTTCTTCAATAGGAGTTACTTTGACCATTCTAGAGACCTGATTCTTGGAGCGTAAGCAATTGGTGGGAACAACGCTCATTCTCGCAAGAGAGTTGAAAAATATTTCCGTGCTCTCATTTACCCATGACAAAATATACTTAGTCACATGACATCACCATAAGAAGCACGCTCTGACTGAAATAGTTCAGACAAAACGAATGTTGTATCAAGGATGTTAGCAGGTATAAAAGGAAAGGAAATTCCTGTTGAAGAATGTTTTTTTTGAACAGCAAAATACTTTACACAAAATTTTATGCTTGACACCATGGCTTCGATAATCCGCTATTGCGCTGCTGCTCCTAAGAAGCAGTTCTTTACTGGCACATCTACTCTTGATCTGGCCTATGTAACTCCAAACGTAATAGTGTGTTCAATGCCAACAAGTAATTTTATAAAAGGATGGTATCGTATTTGGCTTGAAGATTTACTCGCTTTTTTAAATGAAAAACATGGCTACAGCAACTGGCGAATTTGGAACCTGCAAGCTGAACAAACTGGTTATGAAGATGAAGAAGTAGGAGGCAAAATAGAGCACTTCCCTTTTCCTGATCACAATCCTCCTCCTTTTGAATTACTGCCGCAGATTGTTTCCTCAGTGAATGCTTATCTGGCGGAAGATTCTCAGCATGTTGCAGTAATTCATTGTAAAGCTGGAAAAGGAAGATCGGGGTCTGTGGCCTGTGCTTACTTGATGATGAAGCTTAAAATGACTTTTGATCAGGCAACTGAGGTTTTTACAAGTGTTAGAATGAGATCCACTTTTGGTGCTGGTATTTCAATTTCTTCTCAGAGAAGATATCTAAAATATTTCCATGATTTTGTACACGTACTGAATTGTCAATACAAGCCTATTGAGATTTGTGTGGATGAAATCAAGGTTTATAAGCAAGTGTATCAGGAACTAGACATTAAGCTGGCGCAATATAAAGGAAATGGTAAATCAATTGCTTGTGTTTATCAATTTACGGAAAAAGATGTCGTGGGTAAAACTTCCGAATACACTGTTTTAAAACCATCAACTACAGTTATTCTTCCAGCAGACGTGTGTTTATTAACTCAGCATGCTGTTGTTGTTGGTAAAGCCGTCCCAATTGTTCATAGTAGTGCCTATGTGTGGTTCAATGCTTTCTTTGAAACATATGGGAGTGCTCAAGGATTTGACTTTAGTCAATTTTATGGAAAGTTTATGATCAATTGGCAAGACTTGGATGGATTTAAGGGCACTAGTAAAAAGGGGTCTGGACTTTTTGATGGCGTTGAAGTTTCTTGGAAAGTTAAGAGTAAGCTCAGTTCTTATTAAATGTTTTTGTTTCGTTATATATATTCTCCTACTTGAAAATCTTTAAAAATTCATATCATTTACAATATAAAACATAGAAAAATACACTAGCTGTCTAGAAATTACTTAACGGCGTAGTAAATTCTGTGTGCATTATAACCAATTGCATGGTTATATTTAAATGAATTATTGTACTTTTTTTCACGTTGATTTTTTTGCAAAAGTGGTCCAAGCATTAGGTTAACTCAAAGATTTTCATATTTAGCTGAGAGTTTGAATACTGTATAGGCTAACTAGTAGCTGAATGAGTTTTGAAAACCACAGTGTTTTTCAAACTTTTCAAGTTGAGACATGTATTGGAAAAGTTTGGTGTGCCGTTGGATTATATTTTATATCACTTAATGTTATTGAGCATGTAGGGAAAAATGTAGTCAATAACTGATGGTTTGAATTTTGTGTTATTTCATTATCATGATGAATATTAGAAAAGTTTTCTAACTCAAGCAGACTAGCCTTAAATGAATTTGTGATTTTGATTCTCGTTCAGGGTTCGGAAATGCTACTTGTAATTTTTATTACCCAATAGAGATAGTGCTTAGTTATGGAATTTAGCATCCAAAATTGGCCATGATGCTTGAATTGACAATCACTCTTTCTAGTAGAAAAATTTGATGTGACAATCGTGGCTTCTCAATAAAAATAAAATAAAAAGTTGATTTCGGAGGTCTAAGAAACGTTCACAGTGGAAAGTTTGACAATTCTCGCAAAACTGAAATTGCAACTCAAACTCTACGAAAAAAATTTCGATTTTCGTACTTCTCTAAAAGTGAAAATATTGTATGGCTTTGAACTATAAGTTAGAGTCTACCAAGCAATTTCAAATTGTCACTAAACAATTAAAAAATCCACTGTGCCTAGATGAATGTTGAACTCAACAAGATCGTTAATTGATTCTTGTAGAGTCATAATTGTCACAATTAAACTGCACTCATGAAATAGCAATTGACTCTATTCTTCATTTGGTACTTCAATATTTCCAAAATCACACACTCATTGGAAAAAAGTTTAAAAAAATGAAAGCTGTGGATCTTTTCAGTGTTATTTAAAATTGGTGATCGCGTTGTATGTTGATGATCGTCTAGCCATTTGTAATATATTTTGTCGTGTAAAGATCTTTCAGTTAGGCAATTTTGCAAAATCAAATTCATCATGTCATCATTTTCATCTTAATAATCAGTTGAAAGTCTTAATTAAGTTTGATCTATGGTTGCTCAAGCTTGCGACTTTGCAAGTATGTTTCACTGTATGTCTCAACAATGAAAATTTGAATGTTACCAACAAAATACATGAACGAGTTTAAATACGATTGACCAACCAGTTTCTGTGTACCCAATATTTCATGTGCTACATCAATTTATAAACTAGTTCCTAAAACTAAAAAGATTTAAACATATCTTGATTTTATTCAAGCTACTTTTTTCAATTAGATGCCTATTTATCTTGCAAAGTGTTTAATTATACAATGTATGCCTTTCTCAATTTGTGCTTGAACTAAAGCTCATTTGAAAAAAACTGAGCTTCTAAACTTGGTCCTTGAATTTGGATTTTCTTTGAAAAAGAAAACCTTCTGTGATAAACATTAATATATGAAAAAATATATTTTGTGTTGGTAAGTTCATCATTAATAGTGTTCATTATCATCAATAATTTTAAAGGCTTATTCTTTAAATTTCATACAATTGTGCCACACCGAAAAAAAAGGTTGGAGATACTTCAGCACTGACCGCGTTGAATTTTGTTTCTTTTCCAACACATTTTCAACTAAATACGTATTGAAATTTTCAAAAGAATTTTTTTTGCACAAGAATTGACAAAAATGTATTGCGTAGTTGATAAGTTAATTTCATATCAAGTTGGCTATGAGGTTCTAAGACTTCTAGTTGAGTGGATTAAAGCCAGAATTATCAATTGAAAATGTATACACATTCAATATAGTATAGTAACTCAATATCGATTTTTTGTATGTTTGATATCAGTTCAAACAGGTGCCGGTTCGATAAAGAAGAAAAAACTTTTTCTTATTAAAGTCTATTTAATACATCAGTTCAACAACTGTAGATTGATAGTTGAGCTGAACTAACCACAATACTATTAAAATTATCATCTACACAAACTAGGCGATAGATAAATGTGAAATCCCGGGAAGAAATATATCAAATAGTCTTATTGACCAATAGACTTTGGCACACTAACTTTCGGAAGCTACTAAAGTTTGTTTTTATTTCAAATACTCTGCAAAATTTGGAATAGTTTAACTAAAATGTCTAGTAAAAAAATGACAAAAATTTCAGAACACACTGATTCAAATCACCTTCATAATTTCTCATCATAAATATTCAACTTTACCAAGATGTTCAAAATTAAATGTATAGTACATCATCTGAGATACACCTCCAGACTATGCCAATTTACGTAGGCTTTTTTTCCACTTCCAAGCTTGCCATAAACGCCTTTCATGGCTAATCTATGGTGACCATCTCGGAATGTTTAGTTTTAAAAAATGATCTTGATCATCAAATTAATCCTCATTATCGTGGTGAATTATTTTGAGAACTGCTGGTTCAACTACGATAAGAAAAGCCTTCAATTCTACTCAAGTTGAAGTTTAATCAACAATTATACAGTATTTTCTTCTTTATTTTGCTAAATTTCCAATTACATCGATTAAACGAAGCTGGCTGTCTTTTCAATATGAATAAAGTTCTGCCCAAAACCGCACACAGTGAAACTTTCAAAATTGTAAATCCGGCTACAGTTTATTAATAAGAGTTTTAAGATTATTTTCAGGAGACTCGAAAAATCCTCATCTGTGAGCACTGTGATTTCACTTGAAAAAGAATCATTCGTTTTTCATGTGGAACTGCTGTATCCAATATTGTAGTATCAACTAAGATAGATGCATTAGTGTTTTTTTATTGTTTAGTTGTATCCAGGCATCAAAATGGTCAGGAGCAGTGTGTGTCGTGGGCACAAATGACAGAAAAGAGCATCTAAGTTGGCCACACAGTAGGTTTCCAAGTGTTTTCTGAAATTTCTTCTTTTCAAGTGAGTGTGTACACATAGTATACTACAGACGTGCCTATGCACATTCACAGTAGTGCCGTATATGCTTATGAACATGTATTAATAGTTTGTTTCCTACAGATATAAATTAAACACAACAAAAGCAGCAGACCGGGGCAGAGACTAAGGTTCAAAACTATGGTACTCCATGTTTTAAGAAGTTGTCAGATTGAGCTCATTGCATCACAATTAGTCTATTGATGTTTTCCTACAAACGGCTCATTTCCATTTTTCATGAGCACCCCAGCCCCCGACTCAGTATCAAATTATTGAGAATGCGGTTGGAAAGGTGAAATAAAAGTGAATCTTCGCATACGCGTATATTTCAAATTCAACGTGTATAATTTCTCGTACGTGTTTTATATTATATTTATCTTTTAACTGTAAAATATGGATATAAAAAAAATTTTAGATTGGTGAAACAAAAGCTCTCTGAAACTTCGATAGTTTGAAGTTTTTCTCTGTTGATTAATTTTTCTTTTTATTCTTGTCAACTTTGAATGGCACTTATAGACGACCCCCTATGAAGAGTTTGTCAGTATTCTACTTGCATGGTATCAAATGTGCCATATGTCTAATTCAAGTATTCATTAGAGCTTACTTGCAGTTAGCTGGTCTGATGCGTAATCGGTCATTTTTCATCCGTAACCCGTGAACCCCAATCACCACCAGTTTACACTTCAAAACCAGACAAGTAGCTCTAGATGAATAAATTGATTTAAAGTTTACTATTTGACAAAGAAAATATGCAGAAAAAGTTAACTTGTCAGTATCTAAAATTCAAAGCAAAGTTAAAGTTTTACACTGAGTTATCTTGAAGCAGCAGCATGAAATATTTCTGGAGTTTCGCGAACTTGAGCAAAATATAGATTCATCTCCCGGAACCTTTTGGTTTGCGTTAGGAGTCTTTGGGAGTGAAAAAGAGTCAAATTTCTTTTGATATTGACTGTTTCTAGAATTGGATGTCGGTCTCATGTCTTTTCCAGTGGTTAATTATCATGGTGATTGGGTTGAGTAGCTTCTGGTTTTCTATTAACTTAAGTACAACACAAATGGGATTTGGTTTTTGACATTACCCGTCTTGCATTAAAGCATAGAACACTGCTAGATTTAGTAAAAAAGACGGCCATTAGATTACACATCATGATTCTCTGCAAGTTCATGTGCATTCAGCAGGCGATAGAACATTCGTTAATGAGGCAAGATTTTTTGAGAACCTGTTTCTCTCATGGACCTTCGTTTACTTCATCTTTCCCCTTGCTTGATCCTCTCAAATGCCCGCAACTGCTATTGGCTATCAATGGAAGATGAAGACAGGTTAATTTCAGAGTCACACAAAAAATAGTGCTTGCGTCAAGGCTCTTTTCTTTGATTTCCCTGATATTTCTTTTTCACTTGTGTCCTTCATGATTTTTCCAAGTACGTTACTTGGCGGAAGTGCAACTTAGTAAATCTTTATTTCCAAAATAGTGCCTCTTTTTACGATAGTGCATTGGGTATACAAATCAGGTTATCAGGGAGCGTCACTATCCTGCGTGTTCGGTTACTTGTGATTATCTTTAATTATTCAAGCTTGCAATTTCCGTGAGCAGCGGGGTTTATCCACGTTTCATTGTTCTTATTTAACTGGTGTTCAAAATTTCTGGTGCAGTGAACGCTCTGGCAGTTTTGATAAGTGGGTGATACAAACAACTTGAATTCTTCTCTATTACTGTTTCTTTCAACTAGATAAGTGAAGCAATTAACTCCAAGATTCTTGCAAGCCGATATTGTGAAATTTACTTTTTTCTTATTTCTTTCTATTTGTGTCATCTCTGCTTAAATTTGTCTTTAATGTTTCTAATATTTCATATATACGTGCGATTTTCTCAAACTCTTTTACCCATGTTTGGCAGATGAGATTTTTTTCAATAGCCTACGGAAGTTTTTATTCAATCGATATTTAACAAGATTTGTCACATTAGTTTAGCTTGAGATTGAAATCAATTAATAACTTGAGATCTTCTCAATAAGAAGTATTGGTGAGGAATTTTGAGGAAATCCGAAATTATTTGGTTCAATCCCGGCATTTGGTCAATTTTACATTTTGTAGACAGGCTAGCTTTCAATGCTGGCTTGTTACTTCAACCACTCAGATTAGACTTAACGTTTTTTTGGTACTTTTGCAATGAAGAACTTTTTTTTTCTGATCCTTAACCTTATAAGCTTATAGTTGAATGATGAAAAATTCTGAGGTGCTGTAGATATTTAATAGTAGAAATAGCATGTCTCACTCCACAGTATTAATTTCTGTCATAGAGAGCACAATATTGGAGGAGCTCAGTAGAATTTCTCTGAAAAATTTGTCAAAAATGTAAACAATTACCATAAAATTATAGCTCATGTTTTTGGCATCACCATCTCATTTTTGCCTAAGGTTACCGTTCCATCTACTTTAGAAAATTAAAGTACAAATCTTGAAGTGTAAAAAATCTTCTTCATTAGACGGATAAGAAAGATGGTAGTTAAGTTTCATTAAGGTCAAATAAAGGTTAACTATAAGTAAAATGATGGGAATAGAAAAATCTATCTAGAACATCATAACCACCGAGTTAACTTCACTGTAGATTTAATCAAAGCTCGGGGCTATTGGTCTGATGTATCTGAAATCATCCATTTTTTGAAAGCTTTTTCTATTAAACTATAATAACTGTAAAATGTCTTTAATAATTATCTCATATTATCTATGTTTGACTCATTATTTGATTCATCTTAAAGTATGTGAGCAGTAGCTGATATGTTTACTTCAATCAAGTAACTGAACTTTTAAGCATGAATTATTTCATGTTTTACTCACAAGTTTTCAATAAGAAACAGTAAATAATAGTTAAAACAACAATGTTTCTAGAAACCGTTACTTATTCATAAACCCAAACTGAACGCTTTTTCAGATTGTCATCATATATCATAAATTTGGTAATAATATAACAATTCTACAGAGCGTTGCAATAAATAAGAATCATCGTACGAGAGGGTTTTCTATTCTTTAAAAAAAAATTAATTTTCCATATGCACTAAAATCCGGGGTGTTAATGAAAGTTTCGTCCAACTTTAGATCGAGCGTTCCTTACTTCAAACTTTTCGACTCTAAAATTGTTTACGTAGACTAGAGTTGAGCATGAATTTTTGTCTAATAAACTTATTGTTCCCATGTTCCTTATACTTTTGAAGCTAAAAATTATCTAGATAATTAATATGCTAGACCTCGAGATCAAGCTCGGAAGCTTAATAACTTGAATGCCATATCAAACAGCATCATCAGTGATTTGTTTTGATGAAAACTGGTAATTGTGAAAAATTGATTATACATAAAATTGAATAAATAGTCCATATAATTACAATATTTAAATACACTCAAGATTTAAAATGGTACTTTTTTCCATTACCACTGACTAGTCTGGCCATACGAATAATTATAATTATAGCCTGATGCACCTACAGGCTGTTGCTGTTGCTGTTGCTGTTGATCCAGAACAGGCCTTGGAGAATAGCCTTGAGTGTTGGTATTACCACCAGCATTAGCAGCATTGGATGTATCAGGTAATCTTCGTGGATCAGATTCTGCTACATGTGCTCCAGAAGATCCGTTCTGGTCATGGTTTGCAGCGTTAGCAGCAGCGTTTCCACCAAAAGTTTGATAAGAATAGCCTTGTGTAGTTAGAGGTGGCAGAGGCGAAAAGCCATTTGCACTTGAAGTAGATGGTAGTCGTGAATTGTTGTAAGGTTGTTGAGTGTTTTGTGGAGCTGCATGAGGACCTAAATTGTTTGTAAAGTACTCTTGTTGCAAAAACTGTTGTTGCTGTGGAGGTGGATATCCTCGGTAATTCATATACGGAGCAGCAGCATTCATTGGTGGTTGAGGCTGTTGCTGCTGCTGTTGACCACCAGTAGATGTTCTGAAAAAGTTTTGAGTAGCAGGATTTGTGGTAGATTTCAATGATAAGTCCATGTCATATGATTGTATATCATACCCATGAGGTGGCGGAGGACCCGCCTGATGTCCGGGTGCCATATATCCAAGATGTGAAGGATGAGGGGGTGGATTGTGCATTTGATGATGCGGATGATGATGAGGCCGTGATGACACAGAATTACTACGACCCGGTTCTGCACCGTTATCTAGAGGTACTCTAAAGTTTTGGTTCCTTGAAAGCTCTTCGGAAATAGTGATATCCTTGAGGAAAGCACTGTCTCTGGGGATCTCAAACGCGTTAGAAATAACGTCTTCAGGCTTGTAGTAAGAAACCAAATGGTGCGGCTCACCATGAACAGAGATGGACATTGTTTTCTTGATAAGGCCGTCTTTCTTAAATCCATAAGAGTCGACCAAAGAACCGACTAGGGAACGTTCAGCAGGAATATCACCGGCACCACCAGCACCACTACCATCGATATTGGGTGCTTGGTTAGGAAGGCTGATTTGAATAGGAAGAGATGAGCCAGTCACACTTCCCGCCACGCTACCAGTAGCTCCAACTGAATACTTATTCTCGTCTTCTCCACCTGCAACTAAAGGAGGGAACTCTGGAGCAGCAGACTCGCGACGACCAGAATATGGAGAAGTCTTGATACTATTTCGCTTAGCACTGCTAGGACCGCTTGTGCTGTTTCTTTTATTTGTTTGTTTCTTCTCTCCGGGAGTGAAAGGCTTTTCAAGCTGTCTGTATACTAAGAAGTTACCTAGAATACGCGAGGGAGACCACGCAATACCATCAGTCCAGCGTTTGATTCCCGAGGTGTGTTCGTTAAACACGAAGACAGCACCGGACTTGACGAGTTCGGTACGTTCACGGTCGTGTGGGCGGCGCGAGACTGCTGGAAGCTTGCCGTTAATGGTTGCTTGGAACAGGATGAGCGCATCCTCAGTTGTTGAGACGTAACCAGTGAAGGTAGGCTGTAAGTTCATACTGATGGAGGAGGTTTAAGATATTGCACAAACAAGCAGAGGATCAAGTAAGTTTAAGTGAGTGAGTTTAGTAGAAGTAAGGTCTGAACAAACAAGACTAGCAGGAAGAAAGAGTTTAGCAGAAAGCAAATTCAAAATATCCAAAAAAAATTAAATGAAAATGAAGGTTTTAAGGTGAATTTTATAGACAAGATAAAGGGTCGAAAAGCGATTCAATGTTTCTGAACTGGACGTGGAAATATAAAATTCAAAAAAGTTGACAAGAATAAGAAAAGAAGACGAAGATTAGAAGATTTGAGTTTGCAAGGCTTCAACAAGGAAATGTCAAAAAATGAAAAAATGAAAAAATGAAAAAAAATAAAATATTAAAAAAACAAAAGATATGTCTTACTTTTCTTTTTGTGTCTCCGCAGAAAAATTGCTTTTTCAACGCATCATTGCTGATCTTTTTCCATTTTTGGAACATTTTATGCGTCTGTTTCTAATTAGGCAGTTATGAAAAATTCGCCTGAATATTGACAGGACCCAATTCAATTATGAAATATTGCCAGATTAGGCAAAAACGCAATGAGCGTCCAAGTAAAGAAATTTCAGGGTTCAGACACAAAAATCATTTTTGCTTATCTAGTGTGCTTGAGTGAGAGTGTGCTATGTCTCTACATGTTGGTGAAGTTATGGGTGGTTGGTGGTAGCTGGTGAGTGCTGAATGAAAGGTAGTGTGAACAGTAACATTCAGTACAAACTCAAAATTGCCTAATCCATCTTACCAAGAAGGCCTTCACCAGCACCAGTTCCTCTATGTGGGTTTTTGAACTTGCTCAACAGTGCAATGATCTTGCGACGCTTTTGAAATGCGACAAATGGAATAATCATAACAAACACAGAGCATAGTAACAAGTGTTCAAAGATATAGTCGCGCGTGATTCTAATTAGCTTTCCAAGCTGTCCGTGGAACTTTGTAGGCTGAACGCGTGGGTTATTGTCGTGGATATCACCAATGATTTCGATAATTTGTGATCTAGAAGGTGCAAGTAGTCCATGGCCCCAATTTCTATCCCAAAATCGTCCGGTAGATTCTTCATTGACGATTACTCGTGATTTTTCTCCTTCATTAGAACCATATCGTTCCTTGACCCATTTTTCCCAAAAAATTCCGTCGATCCATGCGATTGACACTTTATTTTTCTTATTTACTTCAACTCGAATTTGATTTGCTTCTTCTTCAGCTCTCTTGTCATCTCTATCCTTAGCTTCATCAATCTTCAATTGTTTCTTCTTTCTAAGATCTTCCAATTTTTCTAGTAGTTCTTTTTGTTCAGCTTTATACAACTCTTTGGCAGCTGCACGCAATTCCTTAATAGCAGTACGAGTGTCTTTTTCATCGCGAGGGTCCAAAATAGCAAGCACAACAAGACTTTCGCGGAAAAGATCTTGACTATTGAAAGGAGTAAGCTGAGGAACCAATGGAATGCGATTTTCTTCAGCCCAAGCAACCAATTTATTGTGATCACGAATCTCATAAGACGTTTCAGCTGGGAAATGAACCGACTTGTCGGCAGAGACTGCATACAAAGCCGGTAGTTGATCTGCTTTGAGTGCTTCAATGATCTTTGGATCTTTTGTTTTCACAACATTAACAGTTCCAACTACAGAAACGGCCAATTTCTCCAAAGCTTGAAAATCTTCACTAGCAGTTGACTTGTCATAGAGAAAAACAAAGGTCACCTCGCCTTCATCATTATCTCCAACAGTTTCAATTAGCTTAGAGTACTCTCCAAACGAAATCTCACGGGGGTTGCGAGCATTTGTAGCACGTTCTAAGAACTGAAGCAAATCCCCAACACCACGTAGTCCTTTATATTCAGACTGAATAGAAGACGCAAAGTATTTCAAAGTAGGAAATTCAGTAACACCAGCTTCTTTGCAAAGTTGCTTTTCGGCATCACAATTTACTTGACCAATATTCAATTTTCCTTTAGCATTAGCAGCTAATTGTTTCCAAGCGGGCTGAATGACACGAGAATGACTAGAAGTAGAAGAATAGAATTGAATGAACCAGGAGTTTCTTGTAGCAGTCACTCTTCTACTGAAAGATTTATGGTCCAAATCAACAGAAACACCTCTTGAATTGGTTTTAGCTTCGTCTTCCTCAGTATCTGTAGTTATGGTAGTTTCTGACGTACTTGGATATTTTTCGTTCACGTTATCAGTAGAAGCTGGGAATTTTGGGAATTTTCCAGTTGCTTCAGATTCTATGGTAGTAGAAGCTTCTCTGGTAGAAGGTTTCACATTAGCCATCTCTTCTTTAATATAGTTTTGGAAAAAAGCAAGTGTATTTGCTGCCTGAGAATCCAACAGCTTCGCATCTCTGTACAAATTGATAGCAGGATATGCCATTATATTCTGGTCATTGCAAAGGTCTCCTTGAGTCACACAGTTAACGCTTGCCATTTTCACTTCTTGATTGTCTCCAAGCTCACCATAGAGCTTCTTCCAAGTAGGTGCAAAGTCTTTACAGTGATGGCAGTACGGTGAAAAGAACTTGATCCACCAAACTCCAGATGACACATGTTCTTCAAAATTAGCCTTGGTTAACTCTAGAGGTTCGTCGTCTACAGGAGCTGCCAGAGTCACAACCGCACTAACTAGTATTGTCCAGAAAACCGCAGCTTTCATGATGTTCCGAATGTAAATGTGTTAAACACGTTAATGCTGCTGTTGGAAAGGAGTCAACTAGAAATTGTGTGTTGTCTAGCAGCCTCTGATTTTTCCCAGTTTTCAACTTGTCTCAATTTCAAACAAAACAGCAAATCACGTGACCAAAGCGTTGCAGTTAAAACAGGCCTAGACAACGTGAGAGAATGCGGGTAATGTTTGTAGCAGCTCAGTTATTGTCGGTTCTTTGTTTCAACTTTCTACTGTGTCACAAATATGAGACTAGTATTTATCACGTGATCAAGAGTTTGCAGGACCAAAAGTTTTTAAAGGACTAAAGATGCAGGATCAAACAATACGCAAACATGAACCAAATGTCGTCAGCAGAGAACAGGGAGATTGAGAAGGCGTTGCTTTCACAGTCTCATTCGGCAGCCAAAGTCAAAGAGCTTTTGGAGCAAAGATACAGTGTAACTGGCGGACAGAAGCCCTTTTTGGTGATTGCTCCAAACTCATTGAAACAAATCAGCACATTAGCTTCTAATAAGACTACGTTGATCAAATCCCGGAAGACAAATGGGCGGCCCTCCCGCGTTTCGCATGCTCGTACAGGACTGACAAATTTCATTAGCAAAACACGAAAGTCTCAAGCTCGATTGAAATCAAAGCTTCAGCAGAACAAAGATCTCCAGGTGACTGATGATCTTTTAAAAGCACACGATATACCTATTTACAAACAGTATTTACCTTTGAACACTCTATGGAATGAGTACATTACTGGGCTGCTATTTCCTCACGTTGGATCAAATGCAGCCACAATTAGCAGCCAACATACAGTGCAACTAGCAGGAAAACTGGCTTCAGCAGATTTTCATGGGGCTTTGCTTAAGGTCACATCAGCTAGTAACCCAAGTTTAATTGGTACAGAAGGTATCGTTATTTGGGAAGCACAGTCAAATTTCGTCGTCTTAGTCCAAAGTCAATTAGACAAAGTTGGAGGCATAAGAATCGTCGAGAAAAAGGGTTCGATCTTCGAGTTCACTGTATCAGATAACGGAGGAAATAGCCTGAAATTTGATATAGTCGGGTCTAGATTTCTTTACAGAACCGCTGATAGATCTGGTAGAAAGTTCAAAAGTAAGTCTGTTGACGACTTATAAAAGACCCTGGCCCAAGTATATAATAATTTACAACTGATAGTATCTCGCCAACCATCTTTTGCACTGGCTTTATAGTGGTTTGAAAACTTTTTAAATTTGACTTCAGCTTGGGAGATATATCACTTTTTTCTTACGAATCCTTCTTCTTTCAACAACTCATAACTCTAGGTTAATCGGAAAAGCTCATCCCTCCATGTCTCTGTACCAATTATGACATCGACTTCCAGCTTTAAAGATAGCGTACTAGACGTGCTCTGTGGTTCTATTGCAGGTGGTGCTGCTAAGTTTATTGAATACCCCTTTGACACTGTTAAAGTGCGACTTCAATCTCAACCGGATCCACCTCAATTCAAAGGCCCTTTAGATTGTTTCCAGCAAACAATTCGACGGGAAGGTTTCTATGGTCTCTATAGAGGTATTGCTTCTCCTATTTTTGGAGCTGCTGCTGAAAATGCTAGTTTATTTGTGAGCTATCAGGCAGCTCAACAGCTCTTGAAAGCTCACTATTATGGAAACCTCGAAGGAAGATTACCTTTCGGGGCTTTTTTCTTTTGTGGTGGTGTTAGTGGTATAGTGACTTCTTTCATTTTGACTCCTATTGAATTGGTGAAATGTCAAATGCAAGTTCAATCATTATATCAACCTCATCAAGTTGCAACTACTATTTCTCATCAAAGTAATGGTCCACGTATTGATGCTAAAAGCATGCATACGTTAAATTTGCCTGGTCCTGTTAAACTCATTTCTGATATTTTTCAACGACAAGGACTTGCAGGTTTTTGGCGAGGTCAAACAGGTACGTTAATTAGAGAAGCAGGAGGTAGTGCTGCTTGGTTTGGTTGTTACGAGTATATTACACAATGGTTTCGTACCAGTCAACAAAAAGATAGTAACACTACTGGAGAAGCTATGATTGCTGGTGCAATTTCAGGTGTAGCATTTAATTTGTCACTATTCCCTGCAGACACTATTAAGTCTAGAATTCAAACAGAGACATTAACATCTACCAGTTTTAATAATCAACTAGGTTTTTTTGAAATGGGTAAGAAGATTTACAAGAATGGGGGCATTAGAGCATTATACAGAGGATGCGGTATAACCGCTGGTAGGGCCGCTCCGTCTAGTGCCGTAATTTTTGCTACCTATGAATTTTTAAAAGATTTCTCAAAATCTCACTTATAGAGGACTATAGAACAATGGAGGCTTGATACATTAGTTTGACCTTAAATCATGAAATTATAGAATGAATATCAATTGACTTTATTTGTTTTTTCAAGTTAAAAGAAGGTTTAGCATTAAAAACAATTCATTACAATTTCATTCAAAAACGTATTTTCAATGAAGTTTGACTGTTCCGAATATGACTGATACGAAATTTTATTGTTCTGAGTGTCACTTATAATTTTAATGTGAGGTCAATTCAATTACTCATACTAACTGAGTGAATCTTAAAGTTTAATCTAAAATTGCTTCTAATTTTTACCTGTTTACCTCTAATATAAGATGGATAGTAACATATTTTACCAAATGCCCTCTATATTAATTAAGTCATTCTCCGTTCAGCTTATTGGGATTTTGATAATTATTTAGTACTATATCATGGAGAACTAATGGACTTAAAGCTAAACATCACTAAGCAGTTAATTCAGTAGTATCAACAGTTTGTACCAGCTTTTAGTTCTCATGAATTCTAAAAGTCTTATTTTTTTGATTCATCAAATTTTATCATGAATTCTAAAAGTTTTAATTTTTTATTTCAAGTTTTAATTTTTTTCTATTAATCCAGTTTCTTAATCAATATAACGAGCTGGAACGTTCGCTTGGGAATTTTTTTGTACTGCCTTAATAATTCTTATGACGTTTAATTTAAGGATGCACATACATTTTCAGGCTTTTCCTTTATTTAGTTTTTGACTTTTCTCTTGACACTATTTTTTTTACAAGAACCATTCACAGAGAAAGTATGTGAATTCAAACAGAGATTTCTACTTTACTAACCCAATCCTCTAATAGATGTCTACTTCTAATATATCACGGAAAAAATCTGAGCGTTGGGTCCCAAAGTCAAAAACAACTTACGACGATGATGACTGGTATGAAATCTTGTTCGCTTTTAAAGACCTATAGAATTAACATGACCTATTTAGGAGTGACGAAGATGGTTACTATAGTGATGAAGTACCTCCACCTTTACCACCTATGCCAGCTGTTTCAGAAACCGAAGATGTCCTGAATAACAAAACCCTACCTAAGACACTAGGTGCTTTCACACTACCTAGTGAGCTCTCAAAGAAAGAAAAGAAAGATAATGACAGAGTCACTAAAGATACTTGGACAAATACTTTGGAATCCCATACAAAATTTAAGGATTTTCAGACTCCCCAAATTGCCATTAGAGATTCAATAGTTTTAAATGACATCGACTCTTTCAAAGTAGAACAAGCAACATCAGTCGATCTTACAGAAGGCTCCAAAAGTCCTCTACTGGTTTCTACTAGCACTCCTAAGTTTATATCTGACACTCCTGTGTTCAACAATGGAATAATTACAACGGCAGAACCTTATTTAGTTCTACCTAGTCAGTCTCGTAGAAAATCTCAATCATCGCTTTCAGACGCTTCATCAATAGAAGAACTTGATGCCAAAAGTTCAAATAAAGCAACCCAGCTTCCGGTCCAACAACCATCTTATGAAAAATCTTCTAATTTTACTATTCAACAAACACTTGAATCATATGAAAATCAACCTGAAGATTTACCACAGACTGAGATTAATACTTCTAATCAACTGGAACAAAATGAAAGTCAATTCAATGATTATTTGGATGATATTACGCAAAGAGCCAACAGACTAAACGAAATTGCTGCTAATCCTTCTTCTTTCGATACAACACCTTTACAGCTTCAATCTAAGGCTAAAGCTCCAGCTCAACTTCAAGCTGAAATTCCAGCCCAAGTTCAAGCTGAAGTTCAATCTCCAGCCCAAGTTCAAGCTAAACTACAAGCTGAAGCTCAATTTCAAGCTCAACTACAAGCTGAAGCTCAATTTCAAGCTAAACTACAAGCTGAAGCTCAACATCAAGCTCAATTAGAAACTGAAGCTCAACATCAAGCTCAATTAGAAACTGAAGCTCAACATCAAGCTCAATTAGAAACTGAAGCTCAACATCAAGCTCAATTAGAAACTGAAGCTCAACATCAAGCTCAATTAGAAACTGAAGCTCAACGTCAAGCTCAATTAGAAGCTGAAGCTCAACATCAAGCTCAACTTCAAGGCAGAGCTTATACTCACCCTCAATCTAGTTTACAAGTACCCAAGATTTCTACTATGGGTTCTATTCAGGAAGATAATGAATTGGAACACAGTTACGATCACAAGCCTGAAATTTTACCTACTAAGAATTTTAGCGAAACGGCTTCTATTGGAAAAAATAGCGATACTTCGAGTGTAAGGAGAAAAAATGGTAATACTGAAGGTGGATACTACGATGATTCTTTTGAAGATGATATCTATGATTATTATGCAGACAGTGGAGACGAAGACAAAATTGACAATTCTGATTTTTTACCTGAACCTGTACTACCTCATGAAAATGTTAGAACAAGTACTCCTCCTCTGCAAGTCGTATACCCCAAAAAAGAGGTTGATCATGAAACTTTTGCTAAATTAGGATCTGAACAATCTCAATCGGATTTTTCTGGAAACAATCAAACTGGTATTATTCCTACCATCCAATCCAATGTCAAATCTATCTCACCACATCTTAATTCACACGTTCCACAACAGGTTACAAGCTCTCCATCCGATCAAGTAGAAAATGAGAGACAAATAATTGAATCTGATAGTGATTCTGAACCTGAGTCTAAGAAGCCTACTTACGGAAGATGGCAGCCAATTACCAAGCTCACTATTAATCATGCTGAATCTGAATCTGAGAAATCTATCACTCCAGCTTTACAAGTTCATACAGCACACAAAAATCAGAGCGAAGATAATTTAGAGCCTAGTGGTGAAACTCCAATACAACAAATAGCTCTTGAGAATGACATTATGCAATCTTTTGGCAGTAGAAGTTCTTCTATGACACACCCTCAGCCAGTTGCTAGTAATATTCCTGCTACACCAATTATAAGCTATCACAAAGATCAGCCTCACGTTTCCCCAGATAGCCCTGACCAAGAACTGGCCGCATTATACCAAAATTCTTCCAACTATTTGTCAAGACCCATGAGCCAACTGGTGGACGAGAATTTGCCGGTAAAACCTCTTTCACCTCAAAAGTCCGGAGATGCCCATGTAGTAGAGTCTCTAGATAGAGTTTTAGAGGAAGACAGTGCTGAATGCAGTGAAGTCAAATCTATTAATTCATCATCATCATGGGAAACAGATCTATTGGGAGCATCAACCAATTCCAGAAAACAAACTGCACCTTTGCATGAAGAAACTACAGAAAACTCAGAACCAAACAGGTCAGAAGCCAGTGACACTATAACAATTCCCAAGAATTCTTCAAGAGAGTTACCCAAGTCACCTTCAGATAGTTCACTTTCCACTGCCAGTCCAACTACTTCGCATGCAGATCAATCAGATGAAACTCCAGTGAAATACAAGTCATTATTTGAAGAAGAAGAAGTTTCCGAAAAAAGTCCAGAAGAAATTCAGGAAGAGAAATACAGTTACCTGGACAGAAATGATACAACAGCTACAAATTTAACAAGACTTACTAATATTGGAGCAGGTAAAACAGTTGCTGAAAAGTTGAATAAGCCTCCCGTTTTCG
This sequence comes from Geotrichum albidum, assembly GCA_003707475.1. Lineage (NCBI taxonomy): Eukaryota > Fungi > Ascomycota > Dipodascomycetes > Dipodascales > Dipodascaceae > Geotrichum > Geotrichum albidum. The sequence goes on along the minus strand of PPJE01000012.1, from coordinate 222,359 downwards.
ATTTTGCAACAATTTTAGCCAAACCCCGATCTGAAGATCGAAGAAAGATGTTCCAGGAAGCTAGAACTCGCGAAGCCGAGTATGAGTCTGGTTTAGAAACATGGCTAGAGCAAATATCACGACAGAAAGATTCAAGTGTATTGAAAGCTCAGGGAATCATTACTTCACCAACAGCTCAGGTACACGCAAAACCCGAGAGCCCGATCCAGAGGTCGTTTTCGTCCTCTTTGAAGCCCTCATCATTGAAGCCATCTGCATTGAAATCTAATATTGGGAAGCTGAACATATCAAAGGTTGGGGAGAAATCCACGCACGCCGCTAAAGGATTGTTTGCTAGAGGTAAGAAGTTTATAAAATCTTCTGACAAGTAATTTGAGAATCTATGTACAAGTTGGATAATTTAAATTTGAGTTACAACAATGCTCACCACCAGGTGAACCATTTGATTTTGTCAGCTCCACGGACTCTTCCCTGTTTAGTGGATTAGCACTGAAACCATTCAAAGAGCTCTACAACTTACCATGTAGGAATTTCCAGCTCCTTCGTACTTGCTCTTACGTTCAACCTCAGAGGGTCCTTCATATTCACCAGCTATATATTGTTGCACCTCTAATACAGTTAGTACAAGCAGAAGAAATCCTTTGAAATCTTACCAAGTTCATTATACTTTTCAGCTTTGTTATTGTTTAAAATCCTACTACTAGTTAGCAAACTGCACCACTGATAATATAAACATACATTTTTGAAATTGCAATAGCGGCGATACCTGAGGTAGTAACACCAAACCAGCCGAGACTATAACAGCAAACAGTTTAGTAAGTAGATGATGATATCAAGCATAATAGCTTACAAAATTTTGTTTCTAAATAAGCCGCCCATTATTATCGTTTAAGCCTTAGAAGAAGCGTTTGGTATCTTGGAACTGTTTTAATTATGTCTGCAGTAAAATTAGTACCAGACCTAATTATACTGCAGGTATTTCACTACCACCAGACCTTGAGTACAGTAAAATAAAATTCGTTTAAAATCAAACCTTCTCACTTCCTCCCTCTTTCGTGATCGCCACTCTTTAATATCATCACCATTGTCACTCCACTGACTGAGTTTCTATTTTATTTTTCTACAGATTTGACCTCTGTTTGTTGCTTTGTGTGTAGTTGAATCAAGCTGTGCGTCTTCTAGTTTATTCATTAAAACCTGTTTTTTTTTTCTTCTACTGTTTATTTTTTTTTTCCACATCCCACTTCATTGTAAATGCCTCCTACAGGTCCGCTCATCAAGAAAAAATCTGCTAATGCAAACCCTTTACGAAGGCCGGTACCTGTTAAGCGATCTGCAAACTCTTCAACACGAACTCCAGCAAATAAACCATCAATAACTAATGCTAGAGGCCCCAACGTTTTGGGCGCCGGAGGCACTGCTGCTAATAGCAAAACTGAAAGCAGTGCCCCAGTTAATTATAAAGACTTCAAACTTCGCAGCTGTACCGCTGATGAAGTTTCAGGCTTGAGACACCATATTATGAAATTCCATGGCAAATCTCAAGTAGATCCTGCAAAAACCTTTACTCAACCCGTTAGATTACATAGAAAAGACCCCCGAAATATGCAAAACCAGCTAACTCTTGCTGAGCTGCAAGACAGAAGAAATAGAGCCGCTGCAACAGGTCAGCCAATTGACAGTCTGATGTTTGGTGATATTAAAGATGAACCCATGCCAGATGTTGGCGATGTTAAACTCGAAGGAGCTGACAGTGGAGCCGATGATGAAAAAGCAAAAAAAGATGACAAAGGTAAGGCTCCTGCTGAACAAGTCGATCTTTCATTGATCGCGCCTGATGGAGGTGCTCGTCGGTCAAAAGTCAACCCGTTTCAGAAAAAAACGCGTCAAGTAATTCTTGGAGACGAAAACGCGAGAAAATTACGATATGAAGAACATTATCCTTGGGTTATTGAGGATTTCGATGGAAAAAATACCTGGGTCGGTAACTATGAAGCAGGTCAAGCTGATAGCTTTGTACTTTTCATGTTTGATAAAGATGGCTTTAAAATGGTTCCAGCTGAAAAATATTATAAAATGACACCCAGAAATAAATACCAAACTCTTTCAGCAGAAGAAGCTGAAAAGAGAATGCAAAAGGGAGAACAGCCTAATAGATGGGTTATGAAATATTTCCCTGGTCAAACTGACGAAAAAGCAGTTAAACCTGTTAATATGAGGCGAAGATTTAGAACTGTTGATCAGGAACTTCAAGAAGAAGATTCAATCAGGCGTCCTGAAGAACATGAAGAAATTGATTTTGATGAAGAGTTTGCAGATGATGAAGAAGCTCCAATGATGGATGGTAATGAGGAAGATGTCAAAGAAGTTGAAAAGAAAATAAAAAAAGAGCTCAGAGGTGATTCTACGGATGCTCTGTTCGTTGAAGAAGAAGATGACAAGACTAAGATAGATAAAAATGGTATGAAACTAATCAAGTCACTTATTTCATTGGAAAACAATGTAAATTATGATAGTGATGAAGATTTGAACCCTTACGCTACTGAGGAAGAATCCTCTGATGATGAAGAAACTGCTCCTACAACTCAAGATTCTACTACCACTATCAAGCAAGAGCCTGACTCTAGCAAGCCCTCTTCCATGACATCTGCTTTACCCAATCCTATACTGGAAGCAAAGAAAGAGAAAAAGCTCAAAAAGGACAAACTTAAGAAAGACAAGAAAAGAAAGAAAGCTCACAATTTTGAAATTGATAGTGCAACAGGCAAAAAGGTCTTTACTAATCTTCCTCCTGGTATGGTAATTTTACAATTACCTTCCAAAGTACTCTCATCTTTCCCAGTTGATGTTTGGAATCCTCACTTGAAGAGATCGCGAGTTATTGAGGAAGTTGAAGCAAAGAAAGTTAAAAAGGTCAAGGTTAAAACTGAGCCTGGCGAAACAAACTTGTCTCAACCAATTCCTGTTCAACAAAATGGTACCTCGAGACAAGCTTCACCCGAGGCATCAATTTCAAGATTTGGTTCACCAGAGTCAATTACTAAAGATACATCCCCAGCAGCTCCTCCTTCCGATGCTGACCTTCTTACAGAGGAAGATGTGATTTCTGTTATTAGGGGAGGTAATGTTACCACCAAGCAATTATTAAGCATTTTGAAACCCAAGCTTAAAAAGCATCCTAATAACAGTCAATTGCTGAAAGGAATGGTACCAAAGATTGCAAAGCTCAGTGAAGGTGTACTGGTATTGAAAGAGTAAACCGTAAAGATTTAGCCTTTTTCACAATCATAAAAATCCATATTTTCATAATTTAATAAATTAACTTATTTCAAACTTACAATAAAAAAAATTCATATTTACGTAATTTGATAAATCAACTTTTATCAGGTACAATTGAATTGAATAAATTATTTTCTATTATTTTTTTAATTGAAACTTGTCATACAATTGAAAAAAAAGTTGAAAAAAATGATTTATCTCAAACTTTCACAGTTAATGAAAAATAATGAATTAATTTATTTCAAATTTATCAGGTATAAGTAATAAAAAAAATAGGAAAACCCTATAATATTGAACGACTAGTTACAAACAATTGTTTTTATTTAAATATTACAAAACTTCAATGATTTCATCATCATCTTCTTCTTCCGAATCACTGTTTTTGACGTGAGTTGTATCTTCAATGTCATGAGCATCATCTCGCATCAATACTTGAACAATTCTTTCACAAGGATCCTGAACGATATCAACTTCTACACTTTTGTGCAATTCTTTAATGATGGAATATACATTTTTTGCACGAAGATATTCACGAACCTTTTTGGTAGTTGAAAGAAGCAAGAGACATTCAACGAAAGTTGCAAGAATTTGATTATCAGAATCACGCTTCTTTTCTTCAGGCAAAAATTGTAATTCGTCGGGAAGTTCAAACATTTCATCTTCTGGAATATCATCTTTACCACTAGCTAGAGGCAATAAAATATATGGCAAAAGATTGATTGAATCATCAAAAATGAATTTTTCGTGTGAAGGAATGTCAAATAAACAATTTTTTAAAGTAGAAGCAACACCCTTGCGTCTGATATCGGAATCAATTTCAGTAAAGACCAAGAGTTTAGTAATGGGGAAACCATCAGCTCTTTCAGTAATAAAATAATCACGACCAAGTTTAAATCTTGACAAGTCGGCAAAGAAATAAGCCAAATAATCGAAATTAGCAAACTTGTTGAAAGATCTATCGCTACCTTTAACAAAGCAGTCAATCAAGCAATCAATGATTGAGGCTCCAGGAGTGAACAGAGGAGATGCTCCCTTTTCGGCAGTATCAGGACTAAACTTCATTTTGAAAATAGACGTAATTTGATCTCTTTTAGCTAAATTGGCCAAAAAGATACTGAATAGGTCTGCATGTTTTTGATTCACGTTACAGACTTGATTTGCAACGTACTGGACAAGATCTTGGTCTGAAGCAAGAGAATCTAAGATTGTGGCATCGTCACAAAGGTTAACCAAGATAGTCAAAGATTGAACTATGGTAGTATTTCCAGTTGATTGCACAAGTTTTTTCAAGTCTTTGACAGGTTCATAATCATTGTTTCTAAAGATATGAGCATACAAGCCTTGAGAATAACCGACCAAGTTATCTAGAGCGATCTGCTTAACAGCAGGCTGCGGAGAATGTAAAAATTCAACAAGCTTAGAAGCATCAAATATGTTAAAATACAATCCTCCGAGGCATTATAAATGGATTTCTCACCTCAATAAGTTCTGTTGACATGATTGTTTATAACGAACCTAAAATTTTTTTCATGATCAATATATATCAAAAGTTTGCCAAATTGGGACCATTCTAATTTCCATGAAAAGCACATGAAAGTCATATGTAAATCACATGATGACGATTCCTTTGATATTTTACGTGGCTCTCTCTCTTGACACTTTCATTGCACTGGGACACTTCGTTAGCTACTGGAACAATTTTTGAAAACACAGTTGGATACAAAATGGTGTCGTCTGTTAAAGCTCAGCATTACTTGGGATTGTTGGAAACTGCTAGGTGTAATGCGTTACGATCAGAAATCCCTGAACTTGTAAGAAAAGTTATCAAACATAGTCCTCAAGATTCAGGTAAGTTCTTATAGATTCATGACCTTTGGTGATCTAACCTTCTTCACCGCAGATTTTGCAAATATTGCTGGTATCGAGACTAAAATACTATCTTCTGCTGATAGATTTGACGTTGATTACTTAATTCCTCATGAGATTCCTTTTGAACTGAAAGAAAGCTTGGTGCAAGTCAAAGAACTAACAGCTAATCCTAGTGGAGATGCTGATGTTGACTTTATAAACAATACTGTTTTACTTCATTTGCTGCTGCTGCAAAGAGATTACTCGGGCGTAATTGGAAATGCAAAGGCTGTCGTTGGAATCGCTACAAATTATGGTAAGATTTGTGCAATTAAACAAGCTGCCATTCTAGGTACCGCTTATGAAGCTTTGAACTCAATCCCAGATGCCCTTAAAGTTTTGGAAACTGCAAACCAACTTGTAACTCCATCAATTCTTGAGTTTAGAGAAGGTGCGGTATGGAGTGAGAGGCTATTTTATAGATTCAGTTCACTAGCAACTACCCATTACTACAATGATCAAAAAATTACTCTCTCGGCCCTGAATGGTTACAGAAATGTTATTAATACTATCAACAAATTTCCCATCCCCATTGCAGCTGATTCTTCAAGTATCCAACGAAGGTTGACTCTTCTCAATGTTCACTTTGTTTATTTATCTTCACTTCTTCAGCAGAATCCAAATGACCTACAAACTCGCGAAGAAGTTGAAAACGTTTCAAAGCTTTTTCAAGACACTCTTTTTAAATCGACTGCACAAGTCACAGCAAAATCATCAAATACTTCAATTGAACAATACGTTGACTCATTATTTAGAAATTGGCAATCTACTGTCACTTTCCATGCGCCATTAGATTTAGTTGTCGATGTAGGAGATGTTGAGGAAACTAAAAAACTATTAAAAGTTCTTCAACAAGCATCGTCACAAACATTCCATTCTTGTGCAATTATGAGATATCTAGTGTTTGTACTTTCTTCTTTGGGACAGTACACTGAAGCTCTTTGTGCTTTTAAAACTTACACAGCATATCAGGAGAAAGCTAGAATTAGACTCGCAAGTTTCAAACCTGCTAATGGAAGTATTCAGAACGAGGTGACGCAAAGTGGTGATGATGATAAGTCAGTCGTTAGAGTGTTTGCGAAAGCAATTGATGTTATTGTTATTGTTAAAAAGAATGGTGCACTTGCTCGAGAGACAGCAGATAGATTGAGAAGTTGGCTAAATAATGAAAATTTGATGAATTCAAATGGAAAAACTAAGAAAAGACATGAGAGAGGCTTGAGTACAGCTAGTTCAGTAATAAGTGCTGATTTGAGTGATGGCTTGGCTCTTGTTTGGGCTTCAATTGGTAGAGCTTACGCTCTTTATGCTTCTCAAGCTAATACCTCTGTAGAGAGACAGCAAGTTTACCAGTTGGCTGTATCTTCTTATGAAAACTCACTCAACTTTCACCCAGACCAAGTCGAAATTTACTTCAATTTTGCGTTACTTTTAGCTGAAAATGGTCAATTAAAAGAATCAATGAAAGTAGCAAAAGATGGCCTGTTAATTGAGAATCATCACATTTTATTATGGCATTTAATGTCATTATTATTGGCTGCGATGGAAGAGTATGAAAAGTCTTTACAAGCTGTTGGTAATGCTATCGATCTTTTCAGTTCAAAGTCTGGTGGGTTTAGTAAATTCCCCGATTTCGAAAAGACGCAGTTTTTACAACTCAAGATGTCTCAAATTGCCATTCGCGAGGCTTCAGAAGGAATTGATACAGCACTGGAATCAATTCCTGATGTTTTTAGTCTTTATGGTGCTTTGCATCCCACAACTGACTCTCTTTCAGAAGAACCTCAATATTTTTCTGGAGGTAATGAAAATTTCACTGAAAAAGAGGACGTTACTCTCAATCAAACAAAACAAAAGCGTTTTAAAATTGCTAGATCTGTTAGCAGATCTCGTAGTTCAAAAGGAGAGACTGAAACCAATAGAATTGCTACAGTTCCTTTAACATCTTTATCTGAACACACTACACAACCGGCACCTCAATCACAAGTTGTCGATAAATCAGCATTGGCTGATCTCAACATGCTGTGGCTTTGGACTTGTAGTTTATACCGACGAGGAGGCCTAATCCAAGATTCTAACGATGCTTTAGGAGAATCATTCAAGATTGGAGGACTCACTTCAGAGGCTCATGTTGAACAAGGACTTTTGCTAAAACTTAATAACGATCCAGTTTTGGCCCTTAGTGAATTCGAAACTGCACTAGAGAAAGACCGAGATAATCCGCGTGCAATTGTTGGATTTGTTCAGCTGATTTACGATCAATCATTAATTGACTCCTCTCCATTATTTACAAGCAAAAATGATGAGTTAGCAGCCATCACAAGAGCTCAAGGCCTTCTTGAAATGCTTATTCAAAGTGGTCGAGGATTTAATTGTTCAGAGGCTTGGTATTTAATGTCATTGATTAAAGAAAAAGAAGGAGATAGAGACGGAGCAAGAAAAGCACTTTGGAAATGTGTAGAGTTAGAGGAAACAAGGTCTGTTCGAAGTTTCTCAGTTTTGGCATTTTAATAATACAAGAGACTTCAAATAACTATTTGAGTAATTTAGCAGAGATTTACTATATTCAGAAATTACGTGAGCCCAGGGTGCCGAAACTTTTTTGAAGGTGTGTTAAACGCACAACTCTGTATGAGTTTAAAGATCTCATCGTAAGGAAGCTGAGTTTAATAGAGTTAAAAGCGACGTTGGAAAGGTGCATCAGCGTTTTGAAAAAATTGATTCAATTCAATTATATACCTGAAAATAGTCAAGTGTAGGTGATTATAAAAAGTGTTTTAATTTGACTCTGCCTTGAAGTACCTGGCGGTTGAGATGAGGGATTTACTATGTACCAGACGAGTCTCTGCATTGCGCTTGAGTGTTTAGTTTCTTGAAGGTATGCAGATGAGGCGTATCACAAATGGGGTCATTGTGTATATCAACCTGAAGTAACATGAAGCTTACATGAGCAATTTACAATTTTCCATGTTGGTTGAGTTGTATAAGATTGCTAAGATTTTTACATCTATAAATGCCCAATCTCAGGCGAGTGTTGACAGATTCGGAGTTCTGTAGCGGGGGTTCGGAATTTGACCTAATATATGTTGAAATAACTCTAAGTAAGAGTAAGATTAGTAGATTACCACTGAGTTAATCAACAAAGATGAGCTCCAAATTCTATATGGTGACTTTAGATATGTCCTACTCATAGACTGATAATGAGTATTACAGAATACCCCGAGAGTAAAAAGAAAAATTAGAGAGTTTAAGTCGGAAATCTTCTAGAACTCTAGGATATCTAAACTTGAGTGCATGCCATGGATTTGTCTTCAGACATGTACTTATTGTCTTTTGTTCCGTAGTTGAATATATTAGAGTTCATATCTATTCGTGAACCTTGTGCCTTTTTGACAAAGTTTAATACGAACGGGATTTGAAGGCGCGATGGTTTTTATTCACCCAGGTCTCGAACAAATCAACTGTTTATTTACAGAAACTCATGCAGCAAATGGAACTAGAGAAGACCAGAAGGTCTATTCACTTGAGGGGATCAGAAGTCACTGGCATAGTACCGCCTACGTTACCCACTTTCCCTTTTAAAAGGTCACCATGAGCATTGATCAACAGCCTGGTAGCTGGGAAGAGACTTGATTACGTGCTTCTGTATCAAGTTTTGTGCGTTCGTCTTTTTGTGTTTACAAAGGCTCTCAAAACAAAACTCTGTTAGCTACAGTTTTTGTTTCTTCTTTTGGGTGTGTAGTTTTAAGCAACAAAATCATGAAGGGTTTAACACAAGTGCTAAATTTCCTGATTGATATTAACTCAAATTCATGTTACTAGCCGTTAACTGGAAAGATTTGCGTTAGTCGTTTGACAAAGTGAAATTCTATTAGGAGCGTGCACGACTTTGAGTATTTTTATGCAGAAGGCCAATGAGGAGAGACTAAAAATGTGATTGTTGAACAGCTAATAGTTGCTAACTTTTGTATAAATGACAGTATCGTTAAAAGTTGCTAAAAGCTTTAGGTAATTCAATAGTTTTAAGCCATTTAATAGCTTTAGATCATTTAGTAGCTTTAGATTATTTAGTAGCTTTAGATTATTTAGTAGCTTTAGATTATTTAGTAGCTTTAGATCATTTGTAGCTTTAGATCATTTAATAAAGCTTTTTATTTATTGATGACTTTACATGAATCCAAACTTTTCGACCTGCCAAATCCTTTATAGAAACATTGATTTCAATACTTTTTTAGAATCACCAGTTTTTTGATTTATATTGACCAAATAATAGAAACTTTTTAGATTGAATCGTTGTCAGTTAATCGTTGTCATTTAATCGTTGTCAGTTAATCGTTGTCATTTAATCGTTGTCATTTAATCGTTGTCAGTTAATCGTTCGTTGTCAGTCAATCACTGTCAATATAAATCTCAATATAAATTCCAATATAAATGTAAAAGATCCTACCTCAACAAAAAGCCGGTACATTAAAAAAACACAATGAGATATGAATCAAGATTAAAATTCATTAAGTGCATCGTGATGTCTAAATCGTGGGCTATTAAAAATCGAAAATAAGCATAAAACTAACTCACAGTTTAAATCATGTTTACTGTCCAATTCATGCTAAACAACTGTGCTTTATGAATATTTTTGTGTACAATTGGAATTCAATATCACTGATTGATAACTTTTAAATAAGATACTTTTCATGCTCTTGATAACTGTTAATTCTAATGCTTAGCGATGCAATCATAAATCATGGAATATTATACATTTATATAAATTCAGTCACAAATGCTCTCAATTCTTCAATCATTCCATACAAACCATTTCTAACATCATTCCATACAAACCAGTTCTAACATCATTGCGCATTACCCTTATCTGCCTTTGCTCCCGGATTTTGTGTTTGTGGGGGATGAGCCGCACAAACCATTACACTCCAAGGGTTCAAAAACCTGCTCCTACCGGAATAACTGTGGCGTTTTGTGCGGCTTAACACACAAAAACCCATTCCGGGAATTACGAAAGTTTCCAGACACGACGATGAGAAATTCTTATTCAAGGACAGAATACATTTAAGTCCTTCTAACTCCTAATTCTTTTCATTTAAATTCGGCGAATATAACGGCTAGCATCAACATTAGTTTAATCATGAGTACATTTCTAAAAACATATGTCAGCAAATTTCTTCTGCGGCATGCCTACGATACAAATAGGTCCACTATTAAGGACAAAAAGGTGAAGCTTCCAGAGATTGTACGAATCTTCTGGGTATTAGTCTCATCTTTTATCTGCATGATGGTACTTTTGACTACATTCAAGTTTCCAGCTTTTTTCAAAGATCGCCATGTCCCTGAGATTGTGCCTTCTTGGGCAGCTACAGTGATTCTGACATGCAATGCACTTGAATCTCCGTTAGGACAACCTAAAAACCTAATGATTGGTTCCATGGTTTCTTCTTTGCTAGGAATAGTGCTTACGAAGGTTTGGATTTTGGGTGCTGGCAAAGAACACTTGTGGGTGTGTTCTGTTTTAGGACTCAGCTTGAGTTCAATTCTTATGAGTGCTTTGAACATTGTTCATCCAGCAGCGGGATCTGCTGCTTTACTGTTTGCATTAGATGATAAAATTAGAAATATGGGCTGGTGGTACTTGTTGGTTCAATTCATAATTGGTGCTGAAATCATAGCTGTATCTTCTCTGTTTGCCAACATATATGCACTCTATCCTCTGTACTGGTGGAACAACAAGCCAGTCAAAGTACAAGATAGTGCTAAGATTGCAAAACCTGAGAGTCTTGCAACTACAGATAGCGGTGCTGCGACTATGGTTAACAATTCAGATGATTATGAAAAGCAGCTTATTGATGAATCGTTCAATCAATCGCTTTGCGAACCGTTTTTTTTATCTTCGTCAAACATTCATCTTCCACTTGCATTGACTCTCAGCTCTAGCGACCAAGAGATTCTTTTGTCAATTCAATATAAACTGCAGTCTCTCTCATAGTGTTGAGTCACGTGAAATATTACCATTCTATTTAAACGGTTTACGTGGAAATTATTTCATTCTTTACAACTAAAACAATCGTTGATGAATGGTATACTTTGACTGTGCTATTACTCATGCTGGAATGCTTTTTGGAGCGTTTATAGCGTGGGAGATGTTGAATGCAGTTCACCTCACCACCTTTTAACTGCTTTTTGTGGTATCTGAGGTTGTTTTAGTTTTTAATGATTGAGATGATAGGTATGATAGAGATGATAGAATTAAATAAAGCTTTTGCATTGTTTCATAGATTTCAATATAATTTGCATTGAATTTTTGTTTTAAATCCCTAGCACAATGGTCTGAATGCCAACATTAGTACTCTACAAACGATAGGCAATAGATAATAGGCAATAGGCAATAGACAATAATATTACAATACTACAATAGTACTAAACAATACACTACTACAATACTACAATACTAAACATACTTGACAATAAAAATCAATACTTAGCAACACTACAAAACTACAACACTACAACACTACAACACTACAACACTACAACACTACAACACTACAACACTACAATTCTACAATACTAAAAAATCCTAAAAAATCCTAAAAAATCCTAAAAAATCCTAAAAAATCCTAAAAAATCTTAAAAAATCCTAAAAAATCCTAAAAATTCTTAATAAACACAACAAAACACCATCTCAACTCCAAATTTATCCTATACAATCTTTACTTGAATACTTCACCAATCACACAAACCTACTATCGGCACACTGAAACGCGCAACTAAAATTCATGGGTTAGGTTTTGAGCTCATCTACTTTTTTCTTCCAGTTGTCCTTTTTACCTGCCTTCATATCAAAACCAGCCCAGGTAGTGCTTGATATTACTGAATCACCACAATTGATCAATTAACACACTCAATCAATCGTCTGTCCCTCCACTTACCACGCCCAAAAACTTTACAAAATGCTTCTCCTTCCCTACAACAATCTGTTGCTAAAAACAATCCTGTCAGAAGCTATAGAAAACGGATCCGCATCTTCAATCGACCAAATTGTATCCGATTTCGACAATGTAACTTTTCACATCTCAACTCCAGAGGCAAACACCAAAATCCTCGTCTCAATGTATATCAAATGTTACCCAGATCTGCAAAAGTACGGCGTAGAAAAGCTTTTGGAAAGAGAGTATGGGAAATATATTGTCGAGCCCGAACAGGGCTATAACTTTTCGTTGTTGGTCGACTTGGAAGCTTTACCACAAAGCGTTGAGGAGCGTGAACAATTGTCTGAAAAGATTTCCTTGCTTAGAAGAAATGCAATGGCTGCTCCATTCGAACAGGCATTTGACAGATTCGACGAACTAGCTGCTGAAGCCTCCAATACAAATGTTGACCTCTATGCACCAACTAAAGACTCAGAACCAGTTTTGGCCATTCACTATAGACCTCAAGAATCCATTTTTATCCAACCTTCCTATGATAGAGTAACAGTCCATTTCTCAACTCTTTTCAGAGACGATACTGATCGTGTTCTGGGCAAAATCTTCTTGCAAGAATTCGTCGATGCCCGTAAACGCGCTATTCAAAACGCTCCACAAGTTCTTTACTCTTCGCAACCTCCTTTGGAACTGCGATCTCTTGAACAAAATGTTAATAGTGATGGAGAAGGCGAAACAGGATATATTACATTTGTACTTTTCCCTAGACATTTGGTGAAAGGTGAAAGACGGGAAAAGTGTATTAGTCACGTCATGATGTTTAGAGATTACTTTCAATATCATATCAAGTGTTCAAAGGCATACATGCATACAAGAATGAGATACAGAGTTGCAGAGTTTTTAAAGGTGTTGAATAGAGCAAAATTGGAGAATAGTGAAAAAGAAAGAAAAACTGCGAGTGGTAGAAAGTTTTAATTAATATGATTTTTGTGAGATTTTAGAAGAATTTGATATATTTTATAACATTTACAATAAGGGCAGATGCAAGGAAGTAGTATACAATAAGTTATGTCTTTAGATCAATCATATTTTTTTTTCTTATCCTTATTTCTAACTCTTTCCTTACCTACCTTGAACTTTCGTTCAGTTTTAGTCAAGTATCTAAATTTTTTCTTTGGTTTCTTCTTTTTATCTTCTTTTGGAACAGCTGGAGTTTGATCTTGAATTTGTTCAGTTCCGTAGATTGAATCATGTAAGGAAGTAGAGGTAGATTTTAGTCGAGGAACTACTTGTTTGACAAGTGAGTTTGTAGTAGAAATTGAGTCTTCAAGAGTTTCTATATGAACATGAGACTCTTCTTCATTATCAGAATCTGGGGTGAATATTTTTTCTTCATTTTCATCAGCAGAATCATCTTGATTCTTTTTGATTTCGGATTCGACTTGTGCATTGAGTGAAGTACCATTCCAGTCTGGTTCATCTTCATCTTCTACGATTTCTTTCATTTTTTTATTGAATCTTTCTAAATCAGCTGCAATAGTTTGTTTTCTCTCTTCACGCACCTGAAAGAATGGTTAGCAAGTCATGTTTAAGATATAAAGAAAACTTACTCTTCTTCGTTCTTGCAAATGTTCTTCATGGGCTCTTTTTTTAGCCTGATCTGCTGCTCGTTCTTGTCTCTGAACTTTACGTTTGTGAAATCCAGTCAAATATTCACTACACTTGTTAACAATTTATTCCAATCAGACTGGCTCAAGTACTTACGCTCTAGCAGATCTATCAAATGACACTTCTTCAACGCCATGCTTTGATTTTTTTGATGCATATACGTTTGTACCATGCGATAAAAGCTGTCTATTTGTTTTAGCCATAATTGTAGAGACAAAAAGATGGTTGGAAAGAGTACTACGATAAGATGAAAATTTCTGGTTGGGAGGAAGGCAAAATGAACCAAAAACTTCAATATATCAAATGTCTATAGTGTCTAAAAGACCAAAATTAGATATTAGAGTCCAAATTAACTATCAAGTCCAAGACCAAATTAGTTATCAAGACCAAATTAATTATCAAGACCAAATTAGTTATCAAGACCAAATTAGTTATCAAGACCAAATTAGTTATCATGACCAATTTAGATAGTTATTGGAATGTTATAAAGTTTTTCTTTTAATACTATGCTCTGACCATACTCGACAAGTCCAAAGCTTCTACTAGCTCTAGTCTCGAGTTCCTCAGTAATTCACTTTTTGCTTGTTCAAAACTCAACCACCTTCGTTCTCTTCTTTCTGATTCTGGCCACTCATTCTTCAATCTTTCAGTTTTGTCAAGGACAAATTCGTAAAAGTGAAACTCAGTAGGACATTTTTCTTTGGTTTTTTCACTAGTAGGTAAGGCTACTCGACTTCGGTATTTACCTAAATATCTAGACGAACAGCCTTGCAAAGCCACTCCACCTTCTTCCCAGCTTTCGCGAATGGCGGTTTGTAAGTAATCAACAGATTCATCAGTTTCAATGCCGCCCTTGGGTATCACCAATTTCGATTTTTGGGCAGTGGAGGATATAAGCAAGACCTGATCTTTTGTTGGGGTGAGAACAACTGATCCAGCAACAAGACGGTATCCATCAGAAGTGTAAAGTTGATTTTCACGCCCTGTCCGGGCAGTCATGGAATATTCGGCCATTTGAGTTGATATAGACAGAATAGTAAATAGAAAAAAAGCAGACAAAAAACGGAACGTACTTTAAATTTAACTTTGAGAGATTTTATATCTGCTTCTTATTTCTGTCTTTATTCGCCCTTTATTTACAATGATGACTCTTGTCAATAAGGTAAGTGTTGGAAGAATTTTTGATGATGAATTCATGCTGCTGTTGTCTGATTATGTAAAAATGTAATCTGTATTTCAATCTGTAGAATTCAAAATGTTTGGTCAAAGGCTATTTAAATATAATTTATTTCATTTATTTCTATATTTTTGTGTAATTTTTATTTTTTTTCATCTTTATTTTTTATTTTTATTTTTAACTTTATTTTTTTTTATTTTTATTTCAAAATTTATTCCAAAATTTATTCCAAAAAGTATTTTAGTACGATTTCTGTTTTTAATAAAATTGTGCTGTTTTTGTTAAATATTTTCGGATTATTTTAATTATTCTGTTGATTTTTATTTGAATTTCATTTTTGTTTTATTTGTGATTTTTCAATACTAATTTTCAATTCTTATTGAATTTTTATAATTCCAACTCTTTCAATTTTCATTCGATTCTTTTTCAATTCCTATTGACTTTTTTTTTGATTTTTTATTTCACTCTGTTAATTTCTATTTAGTTTTCATTGAATGCTTGTTCAATTCTATAGTTATTTATTTAATTGTTATTCTGTTGAATGTTCATTCAATTCTTGTTTTGTTGAATTTTATTCAATTGTAATTCTGTTGATTTTGATTTATTTGTTATTCTGTTAAATTTGATTTAATTGTTATTCTGTTAAATTTGATTTGATTGTTATTCTGTTAATTTCGATTTAATTGTTATTCTGTTGAATGTTTATTCAATTCTAGTTTTGTTAAATTTGATACAATTGTAATTCTGTTGATTTTGATTTATTTGTTATTCTGTTGATTTTGATTTAATTGTTATTCTGTTGATTTTGATTTAATTGTTATTCGGTTGATTTTGATTCAATTGTTATTCGGTTGAATTTTTTTCAATTCTTATCCTGTTGAATTATATTTGATTGTTATTCGGTTAAAATTTTTTCAATTCTTATCCTGTTGAATTATATTTGATTGTTATTCTGTTAAATTTAATCAATTATCTTGTTACATTCTATTCAATTGTTTTTCTTTAAAATATTTACTTAAATTCAGTCTTATTCAATCAAATAATATCCATGGAATTTATATATATTCGTACATGCCATTAATATTCCAGTCTACCAATTACTCACTTTGAAAACTATTACCCACTTCAACTATTAACCAACACTTATTCTAATACTATTTCCAAATCTCTAAACTCAAGACACTACACAAACTCACGATTCTCCAGCGTCAACCGCTAAAACCTGCTTCAACTCTTAATTCCTAGCTTTGTAATCTTAAACTAGACATGACTAATCTGAACAATCGGATTGTTTACTTTTTACCTCTTTGGGAATAATTGAAAATACCTTCACAAAGAAGGCGATTACAGTCTGTGGGTGGTTGCGTTGGGAGTAGCCTGGTTACTCCAGCAGCGACTTAGCTAAACTTGGGGGAAGAGTGTTTTGTTTGTTTGTTTATTTTTTTCCTCTCTTCTCTTTCTTCCTTACTTGGAACTACTCGATTGTCTATATAATACCGTTGTTTAGTTTCGAAACACCCAAAGGCCTTAACTATTATGTCCACAGTATCCACAATAGAATCAAGACTCTCAAGAGTCTCTATAAATGAAAACGCAAACCCTCTAACTAAACAAAAACTTAAAGTAGGTAGAAGTTCCTTGAAATTTGTTTCTTGATCCTAACAATCTTTTAGGTAACTTCATCTAAAAGAATAACTTCTTCAGCCCTGAATAATGGTTCTAATACTCAAACAACCTCGAGACACCCTCTCATTAAACTTCCTCTGAAAGGCCAAATGCAGCAATCTGGATCTAATCGCCCCCCTACCGTAGTAACCCTCAATGCAAATCAATGGCGCTCATCGCAAATGTCTACTTCCTCTTCTGGTGTCATCTCAGGACCCTCGGCTGCAGCAACAGCTAGAACTAGAGCTACAATTGACCCTAATTCCATCCGAAGAGCAAACCCTCTGTCTGGTATAAAAATGCATGGTGGCCCGTCTGGCCACGGAAACTCCTCTCGACAGTTCACTCTCGACGACTTTGAAATTGGAAAAAAACTAGGTAAAGGTAAATTTGGTAAAGTTTACTGTGTCAGAGACAAATCTACAGGATATATTTGTGCCTTGAAAGTCATGGATAAAAAGGAACTGATTGAGTTTAAAGTGGAAAAACAATTTAGAAGAGAAGTTGAAATCCAATCAAACTTAAGACATCCTAATATTTCAAGACTATACGGCCATTTCCATGACGAAAAAAAGGTATACTTATTGATTGAGTATGTCGCTCAAGGTGAATTGTTTAAAGTTCTGCGTCGCAAAGGTAGATTCAACGACGTTAGAGCATCCAAATATATTGCACAAATGGCTGATGCTCTGCTGTATTTGCACAACAAGCACATTATCCACAGAGATATCAAACCGGAAAACATCTTGCTTGGAATGGATGGAAATATCAAAATTTCGGATTTCGGATGGAGTGTTCATGCCCCTTCTTCTAGAAGAACCACAATGTGCGGAACTTTGGACTATCTACCACCAGAGATGGTTGAAGCTAAAGAACATGATTATAGAGTAGATATTTGGTCACTCGGTATTCTTACTTATGAGTTTCTTGTAGGATGCCCCCCATTTGAAGAAGCTGGTCATGCAGCTACTTATCGCCGGATTTCAAAAGTTGATTTGAAGATTCCTTCTTTTGTTTCACCAGAAGCTGCGGATATTATTCAACGGTTCTTGCAACATTCACCAGAAAAAAGATTCCCATTAGATCAAGTTGCAAATCATCCTTGGATTCTCAAGTACAAGCAGTACTGGAACTCTCCTTCGCATTTAGGTTGATCTATCCTAGATTACCTTTCTCTTTACTATTATAATTATTATTATTATTTATTTCTAGAAAAAATCTCATAAACTTGTAATCTTTCTTATTGTAATTTTCCCTTAGCAATCTGAATCGAAATTATTTATTATTAAAACCAATGATTTATATAATTAAACTGTTGTACAAGTTTTTGTGTGAAATTTGTGTTTTGTTTGGGAGATGAAAACGTCAACAATCAAAATTTCTTCATCTATATCATTTTTACCAAGCATATCACCCAACTATATAAGATGAAATCTAAATCAAAACCCAGAAAGAAATCAATTCGTCGCGATCCTGTATTAGTTAGAATTCGCAATGCGCCTTTTGACTTTTTACTATACTTGAATGAATTGGCTGAATCAATAAACTGGGATGCTTACACACATTCAATTGCAATCCCCACAGGTGTTTCTGCTAATGTTTTACTACTGGTATTGAGGCTAGGAGCAGGAGATGAAAACTCTGGTTTATTCACAAAACATGAATATTACGAAGACATTTTTGCTCATGATATCGATAATGATAATGGAGGTTTAAGAAAATGGATCTGTATGGTTGGTGGATGGACTCTACTTTCAGTTTGCATCATCAACATGCTATACATTGTAAATAAAAAGAGAAGATATGTGCTGAGTGGTCGACCTCTAGAAAAAGTTCCAGATACTGCATCTGCCATGCTAGAACAATATTTTACTCCAGAAGTCATTAATGACGACGAAGATGAACAAGTATCCTTACTTCAAAAGGTACTAAATGCATTTCAATCATCACCACCCAAGATCCCAGCAGATAGCCATAAGGTCTGGGCATTGTATATGTGGGACCCTCCATTGTTCAATCTATATATTTCCACAATTTTCTCCCCTTTATCAGCTATTCAGATATGGTTTGGACAACTAACGGTTTTCAACTTTGGAGTATATCTACCGTTTCTTATATATTCAGTGTTTTTTCTGGTAACACAATTCCTCAACAATATCAAGGATAAAACAATCTTTAATTCTGAAGTACTTTCAGAATATGAAAGCAGTGTCGTCAAACCCTTGGTGTCTGTATCTAGAAAAGATGCTGCTATTGGTCCTGATGGTAATGTTACTTTCTACGCTCCTACACTTCATTTCCAAAATCGGGCCCCTGTATCTAGAACTCTTGAATCTATTCAAAAATTGAAAGAAAGTGAAATGCTGCCAACTCCAGTTTTTCCATCCTCTGCATCTTCAGAAATTTTAAGCTCCAATAGTTTATCATTTCATTCTGCAGGATACTATACTGTGAATCAACCTGATCCTCACGAAGATCAGTACCAGGACTCGCCGCTCGCTCATAAATCTCAGAGTTTATTTAGACGTCTCCGCAAATAAATGCAGAGGATTAAGATAAGATAAGTTGATAAATTAAATACTTTTAGATCGAAAAAAATAATCATGATTAAATTACAAAAATCCCTTCTTCACCTTGAGCAATTCCATCTGTAGATGCTTCTGCAATACCAGTCAAAAACACCTTTAGAGTTCCACTCTTGACAAATAATTCATATAATTTTAAATCTTCATTGCTAATGAATTCAGCAAGTTGAGTAGCTTGCCTCAAGAAAGTGAAGTTTGCTTCTTGTGCTTGAACCAAGATTCTAAGCAGTTCAATCAGCAGTAATGGAACGTACCAAGTTCTCAATCTACTGACCTTTTCCAAAGTACTGGCATCAGCATCAGAATGATTTAAAACTTCATGCATCCATGATCCACTCAAATCCAAAACGTTTTCGTAAATGTTTTTGACAAGATTTTTAACATCTCGTGCCCACAGGGAGTTTTTAAGTGTTGATTGTGAGGAATATTCATTCCACTCTTCAATGAAGTTAAAGCATGCAATCAGACGGCCATATTCTCTATACTCAAGTTGTGCAAGCTGACTGATTTGAGAACCCAAGACAGTTGGGCTGGTAGCTCCCGAATCAATACCAATTTCATATGCAGTATATTTGTTCAAAACATTGTCGAATGAAACAATAACCCCAAGTTCTCTTGCAGCTTCACGTTTACCCACTCCCAAAAATAATCTGAAAAGTTTGATGCTAGATTGAATGGCATCTGGCCACATACCTGCCTCTTGATACCATGCTACAGCATTGATCAAATTAGTATCATACTGCAAAACATCACTAGTGAGTGTTATTTCACTTTCCCAAGAAAATTGCTTCGGATTTTCTTCAAAAACTCTATCAACAGCCCGACGAATAGTATCATGGATATCAAGATCGAATTTTCTAGCCAATTGAATATGCTGTTTACGCTCTTCACTATCCGTCACTGTTGCTAGTAAGTAAGAATATGTGTCTATGGCCAAATCGCTTTCAAGATATGACACATACAGTGGAATCAATTCCTTTTTGTTTTCATTGCGAAGTAATTCAATGTATCCAAGAATTATTGTAGAAAAACTTTTAGAAGATTTGATTGAAGCATCCGAGTGTTGAAGAGTCAATAATAAATGCGTAACTGGTCTCAAAAGATACATAACTTCGTCAGCTGTGAATAATGATGATGCTCTTCCATTAGTAAGATTATCAATACTTTGGGCGAGTTCGTCAGCAAATCCATTGATATTGTTTGTAATAAGAGAACCTAGTAATCTTCTAATAACATGCTTACTCTCTTTCTTTATTGAAGAATTAGTAGAGTGTTCGAGTATATTGAGAATGTCGCCAACGGTCTTAACACCCGGAACAACAGGGGTTTGTAAATTTTCTAGTTCAGGATCAACTTTTCCTGCAATTTTTATCGCTTGTTCGGTTTCAGCGTAAATGAGGTAGCCTAAAAATGCCAAAAATTGTAGTTCCCAGGTTTCACTAAATTTCAAAACACTGTCCAAATGGCCGCTCAACGTTCCATAAATTGCATTTTCATAATCATCAACTGATTCTGTTGCATTTGCTAGTTTTAAACACATTCGCCTCCACAAGAGTTTGCTTAAAATTCCTGAACTTTCGTTTTGAGATGAGTTCAAAATTGATCCTTCAATTTCAGGATTGAAATATTCATTGAGACCCTTAAAAGACAGGGCTAAAGTAAAATTTCCTGTTTGTTCGCAAATTTCATTAGCTTTATCAAATTTTCCTGCTCGAACAAGTTCAAAAATGTATTTATGAATCAATTTGTCAGAAGCTTCGTCTTCTTCTGCCAATCCATTTTCTTCACGAATTACAGAATCTGGGTCCAAAGATTGGCCAGGATTCTGTATCCTTGTGTACATCCACTTATCTCCAGTCAGTAGCGATGGTTCCTTTGGTTCAGGTAATGAGTTTTGTAGCCAGGTGTGAATTAACTGATGTTCCTTTGCTTGAGTATTTGATCTAACAAATCGTTCCTGAATCATTGCGTTTGAAGAAAACTGATAAATTGGAAGCTCATGCTGCTTTTCTTCATTTCGTACTCTATCCATGTCATTAGTTTGAACATTTTGAAATATGTTGCCAGTACTCACGGTAGTAAGATGTTAAGAAGTGCCCAGAAACTGGTTTCCAAAGTATTGAATTCAAATTCATCCGACTTG
The DNA here is from genome assembly GCA_003707475.1 of Geotrichum albidum. Taxonomy (NCBI): domain Eukaryota; kingdom Fungi; phylum Ascomycota; class Dipodascomycetes; order Dipodascales; family Dipodascaceae; genus Geotrichum; species Geotrichum albidum. The sequence continues at coordinate 201,005 of PPJE01000012.1, read as the reverse complement.
ATGCCACTTGATTCATACAAGCTTATAGCTCTAAAATTTAAAAGATTAGTCAAGAACTATCAATATTCCAGTCTGGACATACCTGTTAGAAGTTACTGTTCCAAATTCGCGTATAACTTGAAATCCATCTTCCATATTTCCAAAATACAATTGTTCAACAACTTGAGCAAAACTGTCAAACGTACCCACATCTTGAGTGATGCTGAAACTAGACGTGTCCATCGCAGAAGTAGCCATTTTCTTGAATGATCCTTATACTGAAAATCGCAAGTTGGAAGTAAACATTGAATTAGGAAATTTGTAGAGGTGTGAAAAAAAATTTGTGTGACAGATTATGTAAGACCCATCTAGCTCAAATATATCAAGTTTCAACTTGATATATTTGAACTTTCTTTAAACCAACAATTTCGCTAATATCCTAAGTATTCAATGTGAAGCAATGCTTTTGAACTTTACAAAGATACAGAAGAAACGACTCTTATTACTTGCAAGACACAAATCTGGATCTGCTCATGAGGAAGATACTGGTTACATGAAGAGAAGACTTGCCCAATTGGCTGAAGAGAGCAGGCCTTTCAAAGATGATCCTAAAGCTGGAAAGCCTTATTTTGGTGGAGAAGATGGAGGAGTAGATGAGTTGATTCAGCGGATAACCAATCCTCTTAGTGAGAATCAACAATTCAATCTCAAGCATCAGAGAGAAATAGCAATTGCCACCAAAATTCCATCTTATGCTGGCGCCCAAAGTCGCGATTTAGCTCACGCAAAACCCTGGACTGGACAAGAACATGTTTTGGATACTTCCAATCGTATGCTACAAGATGCTCATAAACCTATAGCTCCTGGATTACACTCACCTCCAAAAAAATCAAATGTTTCTATTTCTTCACGTCTTTCAGCTGCTCGGGAAAATTCTCTTGATTACAAACTCAATCCTGAAGGTGAAAAAGGCCCTACTTTTCGGGAAATTTACGCTGATAGATTTGCTGGTATCAGCTCAATGACAAACGATTTTTCGGCTATTGGTTCATTGGCTACTCAGAGAATTGATGCGTCTATTGCTAAAGGTGAATTTAATGACCTTCCTGGTAGAGGAAAGGCAGCTGAGGATGATTTCAATTTAAGCTCACCTTACATTGATCACACAGAATATTATTTAAACAACATGCTTAAAAGACAGGATGCAATGCCTCCGTGGATAGATAGACAGAGCTCAGCTCATCGGCAAATTGAAGAATTCCACAATACTACTTCACAGTCTTGGTTAACGCATATAGTACACTATCTCTCTGATAATCTTCAAGATAAAAAGGCAATAATATCAAATGCTAGATCACATTCTGTGACTGTAGCCTGGCGCCAAAAGCATGAAGGGTTTCATAGTGTGTCGATAGACACTTTAAATTCTGTCATCCGCTCGTATAATTTACAAGCTCCTGCCGCAGCACGTAGAGGCTACTTATCTATTGATGCTGAAATTGATAAAGCAATTCATATCGCTCTCCCCAAGATTGAATTAGAACTTTCCAAATATTTGTATGGCCAAAAAGAAGCTACCAAACGACCTCTTCTTAATTCCGCCGATAATATGTCCGTTAAAGATTTATTCAAAAAGCAGAATCAACGAGTTTTTCCTCTGCCTTATGAAATACCTGAAAAAAATATGTTTAAGTCGTTGCTGAAAGATTTGTTTAAGGTTCAAAAAGTTGAGTAAAAACTATAATCTGAATCATATTTAGGAACAATTTTTTAAAATAAGAAAAACATGATGTATTTTTTAGAAACTTAGGCTAATATATCGAATGTAATATCTGGTATATCTACAAGATGAATCATATTTTTAGAGTACAATTGTTGAAATAGTCTCAATTGTAAACCGGTCAACTACAGTTTTTCAAGTAGGTGTACCTTTAGAATGTTTTACAGAACCATTTATAGAAGACTAAACATATACAGATTCATTACCAAATTGAAAATTGACAAACAGTGGAATTGTAAAACTCAAAATTTCAGAAGCTCTCTGATGGTTATTAAAGAGTGATATTATCTACATTATACATGCTGAACATTCTCCATCAGAAAATTTCTAGTAGTTAATCTATTTATTTATTGGGTGATCTTCATTTTTCTTTCAAAATGGTAGAAAGATGTAATGAAAGAATTTGTTATGTGGATAAAGACAAGATCAAGGCTAGACAAGCTTTATCTTTGGGAATAAACGGTCTCATTTGAGACAGACATGATTCTGATTTTATTGATGCTTACTCAAAGCATGAATTCAAATTACTGCCCGACCAAAGAAAACTTTGAACTTTAAGTCGATCTGATAACAAGTGTTCTAAGAAATTTCCTAACTTATTCGTAGTAATTTATACATGAAATTTTATTGGCATTAGACTCTCACCCTACAAACTCACTTAGACCCATCCGTAAGGTACCTCTAGCTATTCAAAAAGCTGCAATCTCATATAATGAAGAACCTTAACTATAGCCCTGTACAATCATTATGATAACTCAACCAAAATAGTTTTTTCATAGTGGTGTAGGTCAAATTATAAATAACTTTTGTTTGTTCAGCTCTTGTTAATTCAATCCAATATTTTTAGATCTCATATCAAGATGCATTAAACGAACCTTTTTTCTCAGACCTTTTTACGGGGCATGGTTCCTTAAAAAACAATCATTCAGGTCTTTTGTAAAACATTATAAATAATATAAGTTATCTCTAATATTATTTTATATTTTCATACAGCTATAATCGAGTTTTTAATTACTCTCAATTTTAATAAGTTCACTTATTTCAATTTTGACCACCACTACTGGCAGTTCCAGCAAACACTGTATCTGATTACTTGAATCATTGAGTGTGATGGTGTTACCAAATAACGATGTAGGTAGCATCCTAACAACAGATGGAAGTATTTTGAAAGTTCAAAAAATAGGAAATTCACAGTCACTCCCCGTCGCAAAGTCAAAAGTCACATATCCAGTAAACTTGAGTTTTAAAAAAGCCCGAAATGGCTTTAAAAAGATTCAGTGCAAGGTCTCAGTACGCATCAAACGGGCATTTAAAAAACTTTATTTTGAAACTGATCTTCTTGAATCATCTCTTGTCGATGATCTACTCAAAGTATTCGACAGTTTGGAAGCAGATGACATGACAATCAGAAATAGTCTATGTGGGAATGACGATGATTTTTCTGTATTCGAAAAATTTCAATCTTCACATTTAACTGACAATCATCCTACATTGGAATTAACGCAGTCACGACCTGGAACTACAATGAATAAAAGTATGGAACAGCTAGAGGCAAAAAGTAACTCAGAGCAACACTTGGAGAAGGAGCTACTAGTCACCACAAAGTCAGCGCAGTTGCTGGACACAAAAGCCAAAGTGAATATCAATCATACAGATTTCGATTACAAAGTAAAAATATTATCGAAAGGTACAAAAATTTGTCCTGCGCCTGTTCATAAAATCCCTTCGTCTTCCTTATCATCAAGCCCTTTATTTCTACTTCAATCTAAAATTTGGAAAGAACATCTGAGTTCACTCAAAAACTCTGAGACCCTGGTCGACTCTTTTGATGCTTCTGAGACAATAGTTGAATTATACGACGATAGAAAATTAGGAGCTGGAATATTTAATGAATTTCCTGACGACAATTCTATTTGCGAGAAAGAAAGTATAAGTATTTACTCTTGTACAGATTCGATGGAAGTTACATACATACCTTCTGAAGAGTTTAAGCATTTTCACAAACCACTCCCCAATCTACCGCTGGATATTATTAGTCAGAGCTCTTTTGATATCAGCTTGAGCAGTATTGATGAAGGTCATATGAATGACGATCCTACAATTAAGCAAAAGCTGGAAAATACAGACGATTATCTAGACTGTGTTTTACCTATCGATAGCAGTAGTATAGAAGACAATTTTGACTTAAGTTTAAACTGGAGCACTGAAGCAGGCTCAGAAGATTTAATGCAAAGCACACTTGAAGCTGTGATAGCTCGGTACTACTCAAACAATTCACTTGAAGCTTTTTGATATATCCAATTAATGATATATATTGACATCTAGTTATTTCATATCCTGTATATTTTATCTTATTTATTTAATGTTTAACATTTAACACTGGAATTTGTGACACCTTTATTGCGAAGTTTTGGTTTGACCAAAACAATAATGTGGAAGTGATGATGAAATCTTACTGGTACAAAATTCAATTAGTCCGTTTAAATTTGTGTGATTCCCTATTTGATCTTTTTGTGAATTTTTTGAGGTTTATTTTAGGTGCTAATCATCCGTGCACGAAGACAAGAGACATTAATATTTGAGCAGCTAGGTTGAAATTATGACGATACCAAAAAATTCAAAACAAAAGACATCCGATACAACACTTCTAAAAGACAAGGAGATTAAAAAGTTGTTCCGAAGAAATCATATTCAAAGGGTTCGCAAGGATTATATTGCACGATACTATAATAACCGCATACAAAAGAAAAGCCAATCTAATCATGATACAAATTTTGAAAATGCTTTGGTACGTGATACTGATGTTCAGTGCTTAAGTCTAGAAAGGCAGCTGGGAGAAGCTCAATTTGAATGTCTATGCGCTTTGTTTACAAAATTCACTCATCATGAAACTTGGAGTAGCGAAGATCAAGATGTAAGCTGTCCCAGATCTGTAGATTTAATTGATGAAAACGAGAATTTAGTAGAGCACAAGATTTGTGGAAAAGATTCAAGAAATAGCAATTGTGCAGTTTGTTTTGATTCCAATTTCATTAACTCAGATACATGCTGTGAATCAGCGTACCTCTTAACTATGAATCTAAGAGAAAAAGGATCATATTTACAAAAGAATATAGGAGGAAATGGTTTCCATCTTTCAAAGTGTTATAATTGCTGCTCTGATCAATCTTCAAAAAAAGTTTTGATAAATCCAAAATCTGTATTTCTTTTCAATGACGCAGGAAATGTTTCACTAGACATTTCTGAAGATACGTTGTGTACAGCCAACTTCGATACAGAAGGAAATAGCGTTGAACTGCTTTCATTCAAAAATGAACAGTTATTGCAATTGAAATTGAAGGAATTAGAGTGGGTTAATAATTTTGAAGTTTGAGAATTATAACAGGCTGTTAAACAATAACATTACTAGGTTTTTTCTGTTGTAGACTTGATACTGAAAGTATGTCACAGATGCGTTACTAGAAAATCTCAGCTATGATTATACGCGATTTGCTCAGCATGTGCTCCAAAAACCCTTAAAAACAATTAGAAACATCTAGGCTCTACTATTCCAATGGTCAAACAGAGAATTGAGTTTGTAATTTTTGTCAACCTCCTAGAGCTTGTCTATTTAATCGCCAAAGTTAATTCCACTGAGAAATTGATGATAAATATTTATAAATGTAAATTTATATATATAAATAAATCTGACTGGGTTCAATTGTGTGATGGTATTCATAGATAAAAAAATAAATTGGCTCTTACTGCATCTTTCTTCTATACTTGGTCATTCTGATAAATCGAAAGAGTTGACCTTAGGATTACTTTTGGCAAAAACACACTGCACTTGTTTAATTGTTATACATAGAGAGATATTTATTTTATATCTGACACTCATGAAACTGCTGAGCACATCCCCCAGGAAAAAACTTTCGAAATTTATACTCAAAAGCTTTAAACTGAATCTTGTTTTCGGAATATGCCACCAATATACATGCTGATTATATTCTCAAGTAATTACCGTGTAAGTTAAAAAGTTTAAATACCCCATTTAACTATCTGACAATTGAGTAGAAAATAAAGTTGTGGTACATTTAAGAAGTTTTAACGAATATTTGATGGCTCAAACGCAATGAACTTTTGAGAAACTCGTTACGTAGTGGATTTTTACCTTTACTCAACTCTCCAGACACCTAAAATTTACGCTACTAATTTTTCGCTGTATTTCTGGTTTTACAAGCAGCCAAAGATCGCAGAAAAGTTTAACTTAGGCGTGTAAAAACCACTATCTTTTGACCAAATCTTCCATTTATTTGCGGTACGTCGAAAGAAAAATTACCTCATGTTTCATTAAATTTTAACGAATTGTTTGTGAGTCCGATGCCATATCATGGAGAAAGGAAATCGCAAATTAAATATCCTTTCATATCAGTGCACTCAAGAACTGACACTTGAGAAATCCAATAAATATTGCCCTTACATCTTCAAAGCTTACATATATTAATAAATCTAATTTTGTCAAACATCTATCAGTTGAATCATTTAAATTCAAGTTGAAGCCTAGACCATTCGAATACATGTATTTATCTCAAGACAGTTTGTTTCATTAAATTTCCTCTTGTTACACCAACATATTTTGTGCACTATAACTTTCATTCATTTCAAAAATATACCAGGTATACTCGTTAGGCCTGTGGAATCATGTGTCAATCGTGTTCATCGAAACGTACTCGAGGGAAACCAACAGTTGATTCCGAGTATGCATATTTATTCTATGATATATCTCAAAAATCATGTTTCAGCTTCAAATTTTGCATCAAGAAATGGTATCGAGACTACCAGTTTTGCCGCGAAAAAAGACAGAAAGAAAAAGTTGATTACAGAGAGTATCACCGAGTTAAATATGGAAGAAAATCATTTTCAGCTAGTTGGTACAACTTGACGCACTTTTCTTCAGCCAGTTCATCTAAATCTCAAATCAGTCGTTTGGATACTGCTAGCTCTTGAGATGAACTATGTCTAAACAAAAAAAGTACCTAGATCAAATCTAGATTCTAGCATTTTACCTTAGTCAACCTAATTATTGATTCCCTTGAAGACTCTCAAAGTTAATGAGTTTTTAGCAAAGATTGAGACTATATATGATAAAGACTCGATATTAGAGTACACTTAATGATTGAGCAATTAAACCTTTGCGAATAGGTTTGAAGGGTCTTCAATGACTAAGTCTTTTTCTTCATCATAAAAGTCAAGATCTATACCTGAAAAGAAGTTAGATCTATAACGCATTGGCAGTCAGAGATAACAATCGAACTATTGGCCCTATTCATGCATTTCAGTCAATAAAAAACAGTTGAAACGAAAAACAGTAATATAAAAGCCATATCATCATGTAAAACTATCAAATAAGTCTAGAGCGTTTAAAATTTCTGAAAAATATATATATAATCAATAATGCACATACAGGACAATTGCCAGATTTGTAATATATCTACAACTCGCTAATTTGAAGTTACAGTTCGATTTATAACATATCTATAAGTTTGCCAACTTTCATCATTCTAGTGGGTTCATGATGCAAAACAAGGACCGATCACTGAGTCGTCTAATCGATCCCCGGGTTTGTGCCATTTGACAGAGGAAAAGAGCTGGTGTAGAATATATTTTCAAGATTTTCAATGGCTCTTATCGTCGGCTATCGGTCAAATCTAAAGTAATAACATTAGAAGCTTTAAAGCTGACCAGCAACAATGTGTTGAGCAATTGTACGGAATTCTCAAGTTGCCTTTATTCAACCAAAAGTCTGATTGTTGCTGTTGATGAGTTAGGGTTTCGAACACTTCATATCAGCCTAAAACCAAGCGATTTCCAAATTTGTCAAGATTCTTAATTTTCTGCTTGATCAGTTCTTTTTTTTTTCACTCTAAACGTTAACTTGCAGCTTGAATATCATTGTAGCACCGAGTTAATAAAACTACTTCTCTATCCCCGATTACTATAAATCAACTACTTCTTCCGCCCAATTTCTAGATCGCTAACTGCATTCCCTTTCTGAAAGATTAACTAGTAACAATGGCTACCTTAACTACAATCTCACCCATCACTTCGAAACCTATCGTCGAAACCCCAGCTACTACTCTCCAACAACTCACAGACTCCATCCTCCCATCAGCTGTTGCTGCCCAAAAGAAATGGTTCAAAGAAACCACATTGGAGGATCGTAAAAAGATTGTTTCAAAATTTGTCGAGTTGATCAATGCTGAGCCCACCATCAATGAACTCGCTCAAGAAATCACCGAGCAAATGGGCCGTCCCATAAGATACACTCCTGGTGAAATCAGTACTGCTAAATTGAGGGCCGAAACTCTTCTTTCTTACGCTGATAAGGCTCTGGAACCTATTAATGCTGGTGAAGGCGACGTTGTTGACTTCGAAGGCCAATTCAAAAAATATCTTACTCACGATCCCCACGGTGTCGTTCTCATCATTTTCCCTTGGAACTACCCTTACTTATGCTTAATCAATGCTCTTATCCCTGCTTTACTAGTCGGTAATTCTGTACTTATCAAGCCTTCACCTCAAACCCCCAAGATTGCCTCTGCTGTCGTGAAATTTTTCAAGGAAGCTGGTCTTCCTGACGGAGTTTTGCAAGAAGTCCATTCTGGTGACAATCAAGTTATTGAGAAATTGATCCAACGCAAGGAAATAAGTGCTGTTGCTTTTACCGGTTCAGTAGCTGGTGGTTTGGCTGTGCAAAAGGCAGCTAGTAATAGAACTATCCCCATTGCCTTAGAGTTGGGTGGTAACGATGCTGCATATGTTAGAGCAGATTGTGATGTCAAGTTTGCTGCTGAAAACATTGTTGATGGAGCTATCTTCAACAGTGGTCAATCCTGTTGTGCGATTGAACGAGTTTATGTTGATGCTAAGATTTACAATGAGTTTGTTGAAGCTGTTGTTCAAGAAGTCAAGGGATACAATGTTGGAGACCCATTTGATCCTAATACCCAAATTGGACCTGTTATTTCTGAGAATTCTGCTAAAGCTATTCGTGCACAAATTAGCGACGCTGTGAAAAAGGGAGCTAAAGCATTGATTCCTGAAGGCCACTTCAAAGCTGAGAAGCTAAATTCCACATTTGTTGGTCCCCAAGTTCTTGTTGACCTTGCTGAAGATTCAGTTGTTCTTAACAATGAGACTTTTGGACCTGTCATCCCCATTGTAAAGGTTAGCTCTGATGAGGAAGCCGTTAAAAAAATAAACGATTCCGAATTTGGATTGACTGCTTCAGTTTGGACTAAGGATTTGGTTAAAGGAGAAGCACTTGGTGATGAAATTGAGGCTGGCACTGTCTTTGTTAACAGAGCAGACTATCCTGATCCAGCACTCGCTTGGACCGGTTACAAAAATAGTGGACGTGCAGTTAGTTTGAGTAAATACGGCTTTGACTTTTACGGAAAGCTCAAGTCTCACCATATTAAAAGAGTTTAAAATCTATCATTATAACATCCATATCCATTTAATGAAATATTTCATAAAAAAACGACTCCGATGAGCCACGGAAAGCCACTGATTAGCCACAATCACGTGTAACCTCGCCATTCGATGAAGGTATTTTTCGGAATAAGCTGTCAAACGGGATTTGATATTGACTGATGAATATAAGATGAATGAAACCCGTCAAATTCTTTTTTTTTTGATAAAAATTCCAAACAATTTTGATATATAGAATATGTCTGAACCTCCTCGTGGTACCCTCCGTTTGGGCTCTAAAGCCCCTAACTTCAAGGCCGAAACATCTAATGGACCTATTGATTTCTACGAGTTTGCAGGAGACAATTGGGTAGTTTTGTTTTCACATCCTGACGATTTCACACCAGTTTGTACTACAGAACTTGGAGCTTTTTCAAAGCTTGAGCCCGAGTTTACTAAGAGAGGTGCCAAACTGATCGGTCTTTCTGCTAACAAGATTGATTCTCATCATGCTTGGATCAAGGACATTAACGAACTTTCCCAAACAAATGTTACATTCCCAATCATTGGGGATGCTGAGAGAAAAATTGCTCATTTGTATGACATGATTGATTATCAGGATGCTTCTAATGTGGATGACAAAGGAGTTCAGTTTACCATTAGATCAGTCTTTGTTATTGACCCCAAGAAGACTATTCGTCTGATTATTTCATATCCCGCTTCAACTGGTAGAAACACGGCTGAAGTTCTTCGCGTGTTGGATTCACTTCAAACTGGAGACAAGAACAGAGTTACCACTCCTATCAATTGGACGCCAGGTGAGGATGTCATTGTTCATCCTTCGGTGTCTAATGAAGAAGCAAAAACGTTGTTTCCCAAGTTCAAGATTGTGAAACCTTATCTTCGATTCACTCCATTAGATGTTAATGATAGCATCCGAAATAGTTATAAGAGTAAGTTATAATAGGTGGAGTTTTTGAGAGATGTATATAGGATAAAAATAAGGTTGAAAATAAAGATTAGTTCTAAGACGGAGATGAAATAAGAAAATTTGGAGACATGAAGACATGAAGACGTAGCAGACATGAACATACATGAATGTGTGAACATTCGTGAGCAGACGTTAACGGACGTAATAGAAGTAACAGGCGTTAACAGGCGTTAACAGACGTTGACAGAAGTAACAGACGTTGACAGAAGTAACAGACGTTAACAGACGTTAACAGACGTTAACACACGTAACACACGTTGACAGACGTAACACACGTGAACAGACGTGATCAGACTTAAACAAACAAACCTGACAAATCTCACAAACCTGATAAATTTAACAAACTGAGCAAACCTGATAAATTTAACAAACTGAGCAAACCTGACAAATCCAACAAACCCAACAAACCTAACCATCTTTGCAAATCTGACAAATCCAACTAACCAAATAAACCTGACAAACCACGGACTTTAAAGATTTTCCACCCTTATATAATCACAAACGACCGTTAAAACGGTTTTAAAGTCACGTGAAATATGCATGAAAATGAAACCCTGACTGCGGAAATGTTACGATGGAAAGAGGAAAAAAGAGTTTAAAATAACTCAAAGAAAGTGTGATGGAGAAGGCCAATTGGCGGAGAAAACGCGACATTCGCTGAGTCAGTTTTACGCGAGCCGGAAATAGAGAGAATGATTCCGGTCCGACGAGGTAAAAGACGAGTTTGTGAGCAGTGATATGATCGAGGGCAAGATTGAAGAAATAAAAGAGACTACTATAGTCAAGTATTATCTAGTTCAGGTGCTCCGCCGCTATGCTTGACCGCTGGGTCTGAGTTTGACCGCTGCAACGGGCGCATCAAGCGTCACTCTAGGCTGGCGGACAATAAAAAAAATAAAAAATCGGTATTAACGCGCGTTTTAATCCAGGAACGGAGAAAAGATCTGAGGCTATAAGAACACCAGAATATCCTGTCTGCGTTCTCTCTAGATTTAAATATTGTTCTATACAGTTTTACTACTTAACTTATGCCATCATGATGCACTCATATTCTTCGTTCAATCCTTCTAGACCTACTCCTCTACGAGTATCTTCAAAAGAATTATCATATCCCTCACAAGCTGCTCCATCTTATATCCAGTCGGAACAGTACTCTAATCACAAACAGGATTTAATTCCGTCTCATAACCTTTCAACTTCTCCATCAAGTTTCCATGACCCCAGGAATTACCATCTGGATTACAAGCCTGAGGCTGGAAAGTCCCGCTATCGTCAAAGATTGTCGCGTGAGTTTGAACAGCTTCAGTCCAAACTCCCGTTTGTTTAGAATCACAAACCGTTAAGAAGCAATCTGGGATTGTTTTGAAACTCGCATACTAGCTCAGAGAGCTTTGTCATTGTTTTGCATCATGTTTTTATTTGTATTTCTTTTTTGTTTCTAGCTTATTTACTTGAATATTTTAATAGACAAGTTATCTACTTAACTAAATAGATAGTAATCATTTGTAGTTGTAATTTTTAGTGTTCTGTGTTTTTAGTAATTTTTGCGTTTTGTGTTTTTAGTAATTTTTTGCGTTTTGCGTTTTCTAATATCTCTGTTACCATCTAATATATCTCTATGTTATCATCCAACGTATCTCAACGTTATCATCTAACACATCTCTATGTTATCATACAACGTATCTCAACGTTATCATCTAACACATCTCTATGTTATCATCTAACGTATCTCAACGTTATCATCTAACATTTCCTAATACTCTACTCCATTATATTTCTTCCCACTTACCAATTTAAATAAACTTGCTCGGTTTCAAATATTTCCATCTCTAAAATTCAACAGACGGCAACTCTCAGCATCAACTACTTGATTCATGCTCTCCATTCAACTTGTGATATAAAAGCTTAGATTGATGATTTAATGCCCTTCCCTTTCACTTCAATGATTAGGGGTACTTTATGTATGCAGTCTCCCACACTTTACCGCCTTTAGAAGATTAGCCTTGACCATAATGGGGATTAACCTGGCTCAAAGCAATCTTCTATTAGGTCCAAGGCTTCAAAAAACTGCATAATATTCCAGTCAATAAGACGTTCAACTTTTGATAATCAAAACCTTTCTTCCTTTCCCCTGTCAACTCTTCACGATCACCACTGCCAAATAATGAACCCTCCAGAAGTGAACAGGGCAGAAATCTTCTCACAGTCGGACCAGGATCATGAAATCTCGGGTCTGGCTAAAAAGATCACCGAAGATGTCACAACAACTAAAAGCTTGAGGACTAAACCAAGTCTAATGAGCTATAGAAGTATCGTCAATCTAGCAGCAAGTGTCAGCGCGAAACCAAGTAGAGCTGACTTGAGATCTAATACTGAAGAATTCGAATTGGAAAGTCGCAAAAGTTTGGAGGTCTTGCCCAACTTTTTAAACCCAAATAATCCAAACTTGGACCCTTACAGTGCTGATTTCAACGCAGCAGAATGGATCAAAGTTTTGCTAAAAAGTAGAAAAAGAGATCCATTATTGTATCCGTCAAAAACTGCTGGTATCTCGTTTGAAAATCTTTCAGCAATTGGCTCAGTTGCCTCTGAAAAATACCAAAGTACAGTTGGAAACTCGCTGTTTCGATTTGGAAATCAAATGAAAAAGTACATGGGAATTGAGAGAAACAAACAAACAAAAAAAATTCTCAATAAGTTTAATGGTGTCCTGCAGCATGGTGAAATGTGCATCGTTTTAGGCCGTCCTGGCAGGTAAGTTATATGCGCAATTGACTTCTTTTCAGTCTCACTAACACATTCTTCCATTGTAGTGGTTGCACAACTCTTTTAAAATCTCTTTCAAATACTGTCACTGGTTTTCAACTCTCACAAGAAACAAAACTCAATTATCAAGGTCTTTCTCCAGACGACATCAAGCGCAATTACAAAGGTGAAGTCCTCTATACCGCTGAACATGATACCCATTTCCCCCATTTAACTGTTGCGCAAACTCTTAATTTTGCTGCTCTAGCTCGTACACCCCAAAATAGACCTCCTGGAATCAGTCGGAGAGAATGGGCTGTCCATGTTCGAGACGTTGTTATGGCGGCTTTTGGCTTACTGCACGTTGCAAACACAAAAGTAGGAGATCAATTTATTAGGGGACTTTCAGGTGGTGAAAGGAAAAGAACTAGTATTGCTGAAGGTGTCTTGTCTGGAGCACCTCTAATGTGCTGGGATAATAGTACTAGAGGTTTGGACTCAGCAACAGCTCTAGAATTTGTGAAATATCTTGACAAAGCTGTCGAACTTGGTGATGCAGTCGCTTTTGTCGCTCTTTACCAAGCAAACGAAGAAACTTATCAAGAATTTAAAAGAGTAACTCTTCTATATGAAGGTAGACAGATTTTCTACGGTTGCATCTACAGGGCAAAACCATATTTTGAAGAAATGGGGTTCTATTGTAAAGAAAGAATGTCAACTCCAGACTTCTTGACTTCTTTGACTAGTCCTTCTGAGCGAGTTGTCAGAGAAGGATTTGAATTAAATGTCCCTAGAACTGCAAGACAATTTGAAAAAATATGGCGCAAAAGCCCTGAGTATCAAGAATTAAAAAGAGAAATCAGTGAATTTGATATGGAGTTTCCAATTGGTGGTGAAAGTATGAAATTATTTCGATTAAGTAGAGTAGCCGAACAACAAGCACTAACTAGAGCTGATTCGCCTTACACGATTTCTTATTTTAGTCAAGTCGCTCTTTGTACTTACAGAGGCTTTCAAAGACTTAAAGGTGATATAGAATTACCATTGACTACAATCATTGGTAACACTATTTTAGCTTTTATATTTGCCAGTGTTTTCTACAATTTAAAACCTGAATCAAACACTTTTTTCTCACGAGGTGTCATCATATTCTTTTCAGTATTGTTCAATACCTTGACTGCTACTATTGAAATTCTATCGCTTTATATTCAACGACCAATTGTGGAAAAACAAAGTAGGTATGCATTTTATCATCCATCGGCCGAAGCTGTTTCTTCTTTTATCGTTGATTTACCAATCAAAATTTTGGCTGCATTGGGGTTCAATATTGTGATTTACTTTCTCACTAATCTGAGAAGAGGGCCTGGTCCATTTTTCATATTTTTCTTGTTTGGCTTCTTGTGTACACTGGTAATGTCTTCGGTTTTTAGAACAATGTCATGTGTTACAAAATCTCTTGAACAAGCCATGACTCCTGCAACTATGATCATTATTGTTTTGGTAGCTACTACCGGATTCGTTATCCCACCAAAAGACATTCCTCCTTGGATCAAATGGCTTAAATACATTAATCCAATGAGTTACGCTTACGAAGCACTTATGATTAACGAGTTTGGAAATAGAGAGTTTAAATGTTCTACGTTTGTACCCGAAGGACCTGGTTATGAGAATGTTCCTGCCATTCATCAAAGTTGTACCGCAGTTGGATCTGAGGCTGGTCAAGGAGTAGTAGAAGGCAACAAATATTTAATGGACGCTTTTGGTTATCACCCTGATCATTTATGGAGAAATTTGGGTATTGTTTTGGCGTTTTTCGTGTTTTTTTCAATCACTTACATCTATGCTGCGGAAACCATGAAAAGCCAGGATTCTAAAGGTGAAATATTGGTTTTTCCTCGTGGTCATGTAAGTTCAAATCAAAAGGAAAATGATGAAGAAAACATAGTTCAAGAAGTTGTTGACTGTAGTATCATCAAGAATGTTGATGAAACTAGAGTTCCAAAAAACAAAAGTGAAAGTGATAAATTTCTTTCATCTGGTGTATTTCACTGGAGAAATGTTTGTTACGATTTACCAGGCAAAGATGGTCGTCGATTACTAGACAATGTTGACGGTTTTATTCAGCCCGGAACTTTGACTGCTTTGATGGGAGCTTCAGGAGCTGGTAAAACTACATTATTAGATGTGTTAGCTTCTCGAGCTACTGTTGGTGTAGTTAGTGGAGAAATTTTGGTTAACGGATGTAACAGAAATAACAGCTTCCAACGCAAAACTGCTTATGTTCAACAACAAGACGTTCATTTACCAACTTCTACTGTTAGAGAGGCTTTGCAGTTTTGTGCTATTTTAAGACAAGGCGACAAATATTCTCAAAAAGAAAAGCTAGATTATGTCGAAGAAGTCATTCAATTATTGGAAATGGAGAATTATGCTGATGCTGTTATTGGAAATCCAGGTCAAGGTTTGAATATTGAGCAACGCAAATGTCTTTCCATGGCTGTGGAATTAGCTGCTAGACCTGAATTACTATTATTTTTGGACGAACCTACATCTGGTTTGGATTCTCAGACTGCATGGAATATATGTAAACTGCTAAAGAAGTTATCTCTTAATGGTCAGGCCATCATGTGTACAATTCACCAACCTTCAGCTTTGCTGCTCAATCAGTTTGACCGTATCTTATTGTTACAAAAGGGTGGCCAAACTGTTTATTATGGTGAGCTTGGTGAAAATGGTAGCTCGTTAGTCAACTATTTTGAAGCTCACGGTGACCAAAAATGCCCTCCACAAGCAAATCCAGCAGATTGGATGCTTCACGCTATTGGAGCTGCCCCTGGAATGGTTCCTGATCGTGATTGGTTTCAAGTATGGAGAGCATCTCCAGAATATACCAAGTTGCAAAAAGAATTAGATGATTTAAGTAACGTTCATACTTCAGCCAAATTGGTTGGTCCTGAAGATGATTCAACTTTTGCTTCTTCTGCCACAACTCAAATCAAACTATTAACAATCCGATTTTCTCAGCAATTGTGGCGTACTCCTTCTTATATTTATTCAAAAATACTTTTATGTCTACTGACTTCACTGTTTGTTGGTCTTACATTTTGGAGACTGCCTGCTACCTCACATGGATTACAGAACCAGATGTTTTCAATCTTTACCGTGATGATTCTGTTTGGTCCTTTAATTGAACAAATGATGCCTCATTTTGTACTTCAACGCTCTATTTTTGAGACTAGAGAACATCCCAGTAAGACTTATTCTTGGTTTGCTTTTATGATATCCAATATTATTGCTGAGCTACCCTGGCAGACACTTATGTCTGTATTTTGCTTTTTGACATACTATTACCCAGTTGGTTTCGATAGAGCTGCAACTCCTGAAAGAACTGGATTATTCTTCATGCTCATGTGGGTATTTTTCATATTTGCCTCAACATTTGGACATTTACTTATTGCAGCCATCGATCTTCCTGATACTGGTGGTAGCATGGCCAACTTACTATTTATCTTGTGCTTGATTTTCTGTGGTATTCTGGCTACTCCAGAACAACTTCCAGGTTTTTGGATATTCATGTACAGAGTTTCTCCTTTGACTTATTTGGTTTCAGGATTTATGTCTTCTGGTCTTACAGATCTTGCGATCCATTGTTCGAGTAATGAATTGGTGAGATTTTCTCCACCTTCTGGTCTGACTTGCTTAGAATACTTAGAGCCTTATATTGAGCAATATGGAGGGTCCGTTTATAACCCTCTGTCAATTGATACCTGTGAATACTGCGCAATGACTTCTGCCAATCAATATTTAGACACCATCCATGCTCATTTAAAAGACGGTTGGCGTAATTTTGGGTTTATGTTCGCTTACATTACGTTTAATATTTTGTGTTCTTTAGCAGTCTTTTACTTTTTTAGGTTACCAAAGCCTTCAAAGATTAAAGCGGTCAAGAAATAAAACTTGTTGACTATATTACGAAGTTGGTTATTTGTATGTTTTTTTGGTTACAAAATTATTTAATTATTTTAATTTTTGAAATGTTTTTGAAAGTTTTATTTGTGATGAAATTTATTTCTTACAGATTTTTAGAAAGCTGATATTTATCTAGCGAATTTATGATAATTTTACCTACTTGGAGAAACGTTGAAGTCTTGAAAGCTGTCTTAATATACCGACTAGATTGATATCGACACAAAATTGACGCAGAGTCAACCCTAACAAACTACCCTAAGTTACCCTGTCTTGAAAAGTTATTGGAATAAAAATGATTTTCATCATCTTCAATAAAGCTTTTTTTCTTTAAAAGTTTTTAAAAATATGATGATACAATAATATATCACTTCTGCAATTCAGATTTCTCTGTCTGCTTGGAAGGATCGCAAGATTTGGAAAGGCGGCAGGGAAAGATGGTGATTATCTCTATCTGACTTTTTAATTTGCAATTTTTTACACAATTTTAGAATTTGGCTGTAAAGCTATGTATGATTTATGTAATTTCAAGATATTTCAGTATACAATCGACTTTTCGTGGTGTTTCATTTGTTCTATTCTTGTTAGTCTAGACTATATTGCTCGGATAATAGTTAAAACACTAAGTTTTCAGTAATTTTGTCGTTTTACTAGTAGATACCAGTACGTGACGATGGTGTAAAATTTACGAACTGATTGTCAAAAAGCTTGACAATTTCAGCAGATATTCTCATACTTCTTGATGGCTTATATAAGTTTTCATCATATTTGGAGCAAATGCCAACTAAGTAGAGATGTATTGCTACTTGATCAATTCTTGAAACCCACTATGATAGATTCAATACTTTGTGCTATGTTGTTGCTAACTTAAACATCAAGATTTCTCATTTGCAATCAGTCTACACAAATCCAATTGATTTCTAGTCTGTCATCTTTCAACCCCAGAAGCTATTCAACAATATTCCAAGAACCCAGTACATTTATATTTTATTCTAATGGCTTGAATACATGTTATATTAAGAATTCTGGATATAAAACTGAAAGTGTCCATAAGAGTATTCTAAAGAATTCAGTTTCAGTTTATTCCTGTCCAGTCGTATAGTTATTTAAAACTTAACTTTTTGTACTCTATTTGTTTAAAATAACATTTCATTCTAAACTGTCTTCTGTTCTTTGTTACCAGAACTAGTTGTTAATAAGTCGTTATTAGAATTGCCAGAGTAATTCATTTATTCTATCTCAAAACGAAATAATCCATTTTACTAAATCATCGTCAAAAAAATTTAACGTTTTCCCCAAGAAAAGTATCACTGAGCTGTCTCTCAGCCCTTCAAAAAATACTTTTATGGTTATTCTGCTACTCTTATTGCATTAATGTCATTGAACACAGTGAAATTTTTG
Organism: Geotrichum albidum; assembly: GCA_003707475.1. NCBI lineage: Eukaryota > Fungi > Ascomycota > Dipodascomycetes > Dipodascales > Dipodascaceae > Geotrichum > Geotrichum albidum. Next base: position 182,691 of record PPJE01000012.1, on the reverse strand, counting down.
TAAGAATATTAAAGTATTTTCTGGTTCAACGATAATGAAATTGCAGTACAAAATGGTTTAGAAGAAACTTGGGCATCCGAGATTATAAGATTTTACAATAGAGGTTTTACTGTGTCAGCTTGTGCAATGAGTTTGTCTGTTTTTATAATGTACTATAATGAAATTCATTCCGATAGACTGCAGTATTATAAAGAAAAATGGTTAATCATCGAATTTTTATTATCAATGGACTGTTTGACAATAGCCTCAAATTACTGGGGTTTTATGGAAATTGTTCAACTACCGAAATTAATAGTACACTTACTCTGACTATTGAAAAGAATGAAAGATCTGGTAATAATATTAGTACTAATATGTCTCTCCAACCACTTAAAATATTAATGAAACTTTCTTTAAGGGAATAGTGCCATTTATCACGACTGATGAGAAGAGCAGTACCAAATCTGAAATGAAGCTCACTAAAATCAGAGAACTCTACTTTTATCCAAGTATCCTACTGATTTACAAAAACTCTAATCAAAACCAAAAACGACTATTGTACTCAATAAAATAATAATTGTAGAGACAGCAAAAGAAGTCATGACACATAGAAACAGCCTACTGAGTCAGTTGAAGCAGAAATTCCATAGTAAATTTCATCGAAATCTGAGACTTAAACTGCAAAGCAAGGTAACCTGAGTGTCTTTGTGAGTGAAGTTCAAATAAAAATCTGTAATGAAATTGACAATTAATAATGCAACGAACCTTTTTCATGTGGTTAGCGATACGAAAGAGTGTGACTTGAAACTTACTGAAGCTGCTACCAATTAACTAAGGGAAACTTTATTTTCCCCCGCAAAAATTCTAGAAGACAGCCTGAAGCTCAAAGAAAAATGGTTTATACTGGTTAACTTGAGAGCACTCTCAAGATAAACATACTTTTATTGATTCCAGCAAACATGGTTATCTCAACTCAAGACTCATATCAATTATCTGAGTTCCTTTTTATTTAAAATATACAGCTTTTGCAGTAGCGAAGCTTCACAGACAATTAGAATGCTTAAAACAATTAAGAATAAGAATATATTGAAAAGAATCTAGTAAATTAAGATATTTCAGACACATTGGAGAACGGATTGAAGAAATTTTTTTAAAACAATATTATAAAACATAAGTAAGTAAGAAAAGTACTCTAGACTCGTTTGACTTATCATTAGAAGTAGATCGTGTCATCTGGATGCTAAAATCGTTGTTTGATTAATGCTAGGAGGTTTAATTTAATTCGAAAAAATTGTTATATCTAGTAACGAATCTCACTCGGTTTTATCCATTTCTATTTCTATTTTTCTCATTTTCATAATATTGCAAAATTTCTAATACCAGTCAAAATGAGATATGATAAACTTGTGAAATCGATGAACAAAAACTCTAAGAATCTTCCAGATCCTGAAAGTATGCATGAGCTTTTGAAGGGTACTGAGGTTCCTCACACATTAGATACTATTCTCTTAAATCTTTCAATTCAAAACAATTCGCAAATGAAGAGCCTATTTCTACTTCATATGTTGATGCGATATGGCAACTCCGACGCGGTACTGTCACAACTCCCAGTCTATCAAGAGTTTTTCATGCCTAGTAATACCTATGGACAATATCTAGAAGAACGAGGAAATAAATACAGAATTCATGGCCTTGATTTTGCTCGATTGAAGTTTTCCGCAAAACTACCCACTTTTGAAATGCTTGAAGCTACGCAAGCTCTTTTACACTATGCTACTAGTGTTGAGCTTGGTGATAGCGACGTTGAGGTAAAAGGTGCTCGAAAATTAATCATTAAAGAGGTTCTAACATTTTGTCATGTCATTGTGAACACTGGTGGTGAATTCACAGAAGAAGTTTATGAGTATTTAGATCAAGCAAAAAACTATAAATTAGGAAACGAAGAGGAGATTGAAGCATTTTTGGCCAATCAAGATAAGCAGTCTTCTCCAAAAGAATTCAGCTTCCTGGAAAATAATGCATCAGTTCAGAACCCAGTTTCATATTTGAGTGACAGCAATATCACTGGAGATGATGAGGAAGAGGAAAAAGTTACTTCTCCTTTTGTTCTTTCATCAACTGAGTTCAATTTCAATTCTAGCAGCCCATTTTTGAACGAAATTAAACAAGCTTCTCCATCAATATTCAAACCTCAATTTGTTCCGTCTTCGGGAACGCCCTTACGATATAGTTTTTACTCAAAACCTATTCCAAATCCTCCTACTGCTAATCCATTCCATTACTCAAACTCTGTTAGTACCTCCAGTTCTATTCCTTTAATTGAAGAAGAAGAGACAGAAGAAGAGATGCAAGCTAGAAAACTCTTGGAGCTGGAACAAGAAGAAAAGGAATTAGAGAAACACAGAGAAGAAAAAAATAGGGATAAAGTACTTAAACTTGCTAAAAGAGTCTCTGCGCACATTTTACCCGTTGGTGGAGGAGACAAAAAAGATCCTTTTATTGACTATAGTGGGTGGTGATTGTGCTCAATTTGAATAACACATTTTTAGGCTATCATATATCAATATAAATAAACGGAATTATCTACTTTTCATTGATTTCACAATCCTGAATTATCAAAATGCCAGTTAAATCGGAGAGTTAGAAATTAAATTTTCCTTTTGTTGACAGAAATCACAGATTTAAAAACTTGGATATAAACTCAAGATAAGTGCAATTTATGTTTCTCACAATTTATAAGAAAATTATTACAAATTTCAAGTACTGAAATACTGATTTGGTGCCCACATATTCTGGAATGCAAAACTATCAAGCATAACAGTATCAGGAAACTTTCATGCTCAATTTATCAAGATGAGCTATGTGCCAATCAAAATTCTCTATAGGTAAGTAATTTTAATGTTTTGGTTTAACTAATTTTCAAAATAGAATTTAGAGTGAGCAGATGAAACCATCTTTATCAATTATTGCTATCAAGAGTGTAGATCTCTATTTTTAAGATTACGCTTATATTGCTACTTTCCAATAATTTAATAGTGTATACTAATTAGGGAATTGAAATCACAAATTTGAATTCATAGACTATCAACTCATTTTTTTTCAACACAGTACTATGTGTATTTTTAAGAGGAAGAGATTTCACTGGATGATTCAAGTTCGATTCAAACCTTTTTTAAATTTTGAGTAGCTTAGACAAGTTCAGGTTGGAAAAAAAAGTACGTGAATATCTCCAGTTTTCCACATTGATAGTCGTTTGTCTTTTGATAGAAATTAAATGTCATTTAGTCATTCATTCACTGCACCTGTACAAATTTAAATTTTATTCACAAAAGCTAGTGTTTTGAATCTTAAGATATTTTTTGTGACTAGTCGTGGAACTTTGTTTTAGCATTTTGCATCCTAGACAAGGTTTCGGAATCATTTGCATTTGGTACTGTGGTAGTATCGAGATTGCTAGCTGTTCGGCACTGTTTAGAGTTCTAGTTTTATTTTGGCATAGTCCAGATTTATCATACTTTAATGAGACTTTAGATAAATGTATTTCACTGAGATCTTACGGCCCGAGAAAATTGACAGAGAAACCCCAGTCTTCATATTTCAGTACGTAAAAAATTGCCTCACTTGCTCGATTCTCTAGCGCTACCAACCTCTCTTAAGCACTAGATGCGTAAAGTCTTAATAAGTTTTTCATGGATTTTACTGTGTTCAACTGACAATTCAGAATCGAAAGATGGCTCTTTTCTCTACAAACTATAAACACCCATGCTTGATGCAGTTACAGTTCAAATTTGTTTTTGACATTATATTAATAGAGAAAAAAGTTTCAGTATCTTACCTCAGACACTAACTTGCTAATTCTCACCATTTGGTTACACGGTCAAAAGACTCTTATCAATGATAGAAACGTTTCTAAGAGCTGGAGCCGAGCAAAAAGTGAGAGCGGTGGGGTTTGAACCCACGCCTCTTACGAGACTAGCACCTGAAGCTAGCGCCTTAGACCACTCGGCCACACTCCCAAACAGTTCCAATATTGCCAGTGATATTACATAATATATAAGGTGAAAATGAAATTTTATCACGTGATCTAAATGAAATTGTCGTCCTATATAGTGAAATTTGTTATATAAAACGATAAGTATTTGAATAGTTAAAATTATTGATTGATTTGATTGATTGATCCAAATGAAACATTATTAAGGAATGTCCAGTCTATGATAGCCAACGAAATATCACCAAGTTTAGACTTGTCTAAGCTACTCAATACCTTGAAAGGACTACAGGCAACTGTAGCTTTTCTCAAGGTCACTGCTAAACGTTCAAGGAGGTTATCTTCCACCGTGGGTTTTCCATAATGGTTTTTAACGCGGTACCTCTTGCTACAATAGGTAGCACAAGGCGGGACTCCAAAGCACTACTTCACCTTAAATTAAAGTAATTTAAACCACCCAGCGAAAGCTGTTGTGTTGAGAAACAAATGGGAAATTCTTGTAATTATAGAAGTTGTACTTTGAAAGTACGACTTGGTCGTCCTACATAGCGAAATTTGTTACATATAACGATAAGTATTTGAATGGTTAAAAAAATCTATCTATCTATCGTGATTTAAATAAACACAACTGAATGAAGCTGAGGTAAGTTTACAATACAGAAACAAATCTGTTCTGTTCAACTATATTTATGAGTTTGGACTCACACAATATAAGTTTGAATTAAACAAAACTATAAGTTTTCACATAACAGAAAAATTTCTGCACAGAAAAGTTAACATAAGTGCAGACTTGGCCAAGATTTTTAGGAAATATGAGACTTTAACGTAAATATAAGAAATTAAAGCTGTTTTCACGGAGTAATCAATAAAATCATTACAATTACCAAAGTTTGCAATAAAAATTCTACTGATATGCTATTATTGAAGAGTATGAATCTTTGCTGCGATTTTTTGCCTCAAATTATTTTCCCAGTATGCATTCAATTTGTTTTCACTTATGTGAATTCTTCAATTTGTATAAAGAAATACACTGTAATTTTTTTGGTTTATTCAAATAATAGTGCCCAATAAACGTTCACCACGAATGGATTTGAAAGTTCGCGTATTTTTAATTAAAATAAGATGATAAATATTCAATACTCATCACTGTGAGCAAGCTGTTGTATTTCCAAAGTTTTAAGAATGTTCCCATTCCATCAAATATCTACAGTTATTTTACTAGCTATCATAATTTTATATTGCAGCTGATATCTTTAGTTTTTAAAGCTTTTGAGCCGGATTCGACAATGCTAATTTGTTCCGATGCAATCGCCGATAGATTGGTTCTCCTATTTTAATTTCAAGATTGTTGAACTTACATTTTGGTATTTTTCATAATTATTATCATTGCCCTGAGATTGCAAATATCGCAAATTGTTTCCCGTTTGTATTAAATTAAAGTATCAATTATTCATGTGTTTTGTGATTTTTGAAATATTAACTTTCTAAATGTCAAGTTGTTATTTGATTTAAAGATATCTACTTGCTAGTTGATTTTAAGAAATTAAACAAGATTTCTAGAATCTACTTGTTATGTGATTTCTGCTTGTTATTGACTCAAGACTTTTACTTATCATTTGGTTATTTGGTTTTTTGGTTTTTTTCCTGATTTTGCCATCATGAAATGATTCTATACTATTACGAATAATTTTTCAACTCAGGAAATGAAAACATTTTTATATATGCCAAAAAACTACTTGAACTAAATTCACAGAAAACCCTGCTTGAATTAACGTCTTTTACGTAAAATGTTTTTAAAGATGAAAAGATATTAATTATAATCATTGTTGAAAAAGTTTTAATAATGATAGAGAAGTTGAGTAAATGAAACATACACAACAAACCTTTTTATGCAAAAGCTATCAGAGGTTAACTCATCTTAATTAACAGCTTGAATTTCTAACGCACTTTTCGAAGGAAAACTGGGAAACATGTCTGGGTGCTTCATTCGAGGTGGTTCAGAAAAGTAGGAATGCAATAGAGCAGAACTGCAAGTTATTCGACGCCTAGGATTTGGTTGGAGAAACTCAACGACCAATTCTAATGTGCAGGGTGTATAGTAAACAGCTGGGAATTTAGATGACAATATGGGTACTGTTTTTTTAATCTGTATGAGAAAGATTCTGGTTAGAAATCCAAATTAGAGCAATTTAGTCACACTACTTACTGTAGTCAATTGATCAATAGACGATTTTCCTTGAAATAGTGGTTCAGAGCAAAGAAGTTCTGCAAAAATACATCCAATTGCCCATACATCAATAGCAAAATCATAATCTCCACCTCCATCCGCTCCTGGGTTGTTCATTTCAATTGTAAGAACTTCCGGAGCTCTGTACCAACGAGTAACAACTTCTTTAGTCATGTCGTTTTCATGACCAGAAAAAGATCTGCAAAGTCCAAAATCTGCAATTTTAAGGATACCATGGTTTGATAATAAAAGATTGGATGGTTTAAGGTCTCTATGAATCAAGTTCTGAGAGTGAAGATAAGAAGCACCAGAAAGAAGTTGATGAAGAAGGGTCTTTATTTCAGAAGGCAGAAAAGGCTTTCGTCGCAATAAAGTATACAAATCGTGTGGTACAAACTCCAGAACAAGAAAAATTCTAAAAACAATTAGTCTCACAGAAAACCATTTGATAAATAGTAAAAAACGACATACTCAGAAAGAGATCTACCAATGACAATTTCCGAGAGTGATACAATATGTGGATGTTTAAGGCTTTTCAGTGCATTTATCTCACGAAGGGCAGTAACGGGAACTCCAGTACTTTTATTCGACTCAAGTTTAACTTTTTTCAAAGCGACGATTGTTGAAGTTTTTTTACATTTGCCTCTATAGACTACACCGTAAGTTCCTTCCGCAATTTTGTTTAAAATCTCATAAGCCTTTGATACTGGCTGAGCACACTTGATGTGGCAGCTTGGAAGAGAAGAGAGCAGAAATGGTATTGCAGTGCTTGCGGATTTCGTGGCTATGGAATGAGGCTTGACAGTTTTAGTAGTACTTGAAGTTCTTCGTTTTTTGGGACGTATTGGAGAAGCATTACGGGTCCGTTTGTGAGTTGACATTAGAGCGTTACAGAATGAGAACCTGTTACGGGTTTAAGTAGGTCTTCAACGCAATATATATATGATCAAGACAAAGTGGTGTTGGGAGAAAACTAACAAGAAGAATTAACTGCTTCATACTTTTCATTCTCCTACTAACGAACACTTTTCGAACCTGTTACTTTAGATACAATTTGACTGACTCAAGATGTATATCAGAAGAGCTCTATTTCGGTCGATAAGAATAGCTCATCGACCTACAATATCTCCAAATATACGATTACAACCGGCATTTTCAATCAACAACATCAAATCGTTGCCACTTTGTCAAACTCGAACTTTCCACATTGCATACCCTCACTCATCTACCAGTGAAATTGATAGTTTAATCATACAAAAAGGATTATCACCGCACCCTCTTCATGATAAACTTGTTCGATGTACGGTGTTTGATAAAAATGGAGAAGTCAATGTAATTTCTGGTGAATTTAAAAAGTCTGAACTTCTCTCAAAGCATGGCCTTCTTCCTAGAGATCTACGGAAACTTGACATTGGGGTTTCTTCTATTATTCCGTCTATTCTTGTTCGACGAAATAGTATTTTGGTCAATCTTTTGCACATTCGTGCCCTTATCAAGGCAGACATGGTGATTGTGTTTGATGTTTTTGGATCCGCAGACTCGAGAACTCAATCTGTTTTCATGTATGATTTGGGCCACAAGCTAAAATTTGGAAGAACAACTATGGGTGGTTTGCCATATGAAATGCGGGCGTTAGAAGCTATTTTCATTTCGGTGGTGACTGTTCTTGAAGCTGAAAAAGAAGTTTTGTGTAATGTAGTCAACGGTATTCTTGCAGATTTGGAAGATGATATTGACCGTGAAAAGTTGAGACATTTGCTAATACAAAGTAAGAAACTATCTGCTTTTTTACAAAAGGCCACTTTGATTCGAGATGCACTAGATGAATTACTAGATCAGGATGAGGATTTAGCAGGAATGTATTTGACTGAGCGACAAGCCGGAAATGCTAGAGAAGAAACGGATGATCATTCTGAAGTTGAGATGTTATTGGAATCGTATTATAAGCATTGTGATGAAGTAGTTCAGACAGTAGGAAATTTGGTGAACAATATTCGCAGCACGGAAGAAATTGTTAACATTATACTTGATTCTAATAGAAATTCGCTAATGTTGTTGGATTTGAAGTTTCAAATTGGTACTTTAGGCTTAGGAGCAGGAATGTTTATTGCTTCAATATATGGTATGAATTTGGAAAATTACATTGAGGAGGCCAGCTGGGGATTTGGAGGAGTAACAACTGCAATTTCTTTGTGTACGGCTATAGTGATTGCCATATCACTTAAGAATCTATATCGGGTTCAAAGAGTGACGATGATGAATAAAAACGAAATCAAGTCTCGAAAATCTTTTTTTGTGCGATCTGGAAAGAGTTTAAGAGCGAAAAAGCCAGTTGTATCTCCAATTATCACTAAGAATCGATCCAAAGTTTGGAATTGGTTGGTACAATCTCCTAATATCAAGCATTATTGATTTGGATTTTACCATTATTTGATGTGATAATATAGGGTGTATTAAAAAAGAATTGTAAATAGTATTTGGATGGTTTGGCATTTGGGTGGTATTTGGGTGGAAAGTATTTGGATGGATATGAAATGGATAGTACTTGAAAATGGAAATCAGTACTTGAAAATAGAAATTTGTACTTGAAAAAATTGATTGTAAATAATACTTGAAAAATTGATTAAAAAATACTTGAAAAATCGGAAATCTGTATATAATATTTTATAAAAACAAAAAAATTGCAATTAATACTTGAAATGAAAATTAGTACTTGAAATGAAAATTAGTACTTGAAATGAAAATTAGTACTTGAAATGAAAATTAGTACTTGAAATGGAAATTAATACTTGAATTGAAAACAAGTACTTGAAAATACTGGAAAGTGTTTTTGTGAATAGTACAAAAAAATTGTTAATTATTATTGAATTCAGAATCTATTGAACAAATCTTTGTATAATTGAATAAATTGACTTTCATGACCTCCATATGTCGATTCTACTGATTATACTTCAAATTATAAAAGTTACCCGCACAGAATGTTACTAATTTCATTGACTATAAATTGTTTGATACTCCCAATCTCAAAGCTTCCAACTTGTCATCAATAGCAATGCGCGCATTTCAATCCACTCTATTAAGACCAATTTCTCCCCGTATGATTGTCTCTGCGGGACAATCGGGCTCCAAGAACATTTCTACCAAGGCCCGTGCAGTCACATTTGAAAAATATAGTGAACCCCAAGATAGTGCTGTTGTCCAAAGCTACGAGATACCCGAAGTTGGACCCGATCAAGTTCTTGTCAAGGCTTTAGCTTCAACAATTAATCCTTCAGACATTAATCAGGTCCAAGGAGTATACCCATCCCGTCCTGTGTTTACATCAGAACTTACAGGAAGCGAGCTTTTTGTGGGTGGCAATGAAGGACTATTTGAAGTTGTAGAGACTGGCTCCAACGTAACAGGATTCAAGAAAGGAGATTGGACTCTGCCCGGGATTCTTTCATTTGGGACCTGGAGATCTCACGCACTTGTTGAAAAGGAAAAGTTGTCGCCTCCATTGACTGAGGTGCAAGACAAGGCAACACCTTTACAAATTGTGACATCAAACATCAATCCCGTCAGTGCGTACCAAATGCTAAACGACTACGTCAAGCTAGAGAAGGGCGACTGGGTGATTCAGAATGGAGGTAACTCAGCTGTTGGGCGTGCGGTGATTCAATTAGCCAAACTATGGGGATACAAGACCATTTCAGTTGTCCGGGCTCGTGAGAATCTAGATGAACTTGTTGCCGAGCTAAAGGCACTTGGAGCGGATATTGTGATTACCGAGGAACAAAACACGTCCAAGGAGTTCAACCAAGAGTTTAAAAAGTTAGTTGGAGAAGACGCACAAATCAAGCTGGCATTGAACTGTGTTAGCGGTAAGTCTGGCACTGGTATAGCAAACAAGCTTTCGCACAGTGGACATCATGTAACGTATGGAGCCATGTCTAAGCAGCCGCTGCTTGTTGGAGCTGCACCATTGATTTTCAAGAATATTACTTTTCACGGCTACTGGCTTTCAGCTAACACTAAGAAGGATCCTACTAAACGAAATGAAGCTTTAGCTGAGATTCTTGGTCTTGTTGCAGCTGGTAAGTTTACAACGCCATCTGTTGAGAAGCATTTAGTATCTGCAGATGAGTCTGATGCAGAGAACAGTGAGATAGTTAAGAAGGCTTTTAAGACATATGCTGGAGGATACTCCAATAAGAAGCATGTTTTTGTATGGGAGTAATAATGTAGTGAATATAAGCGATATGCATCTTCCCGCATTTTTTGTGTTTGACGAGGCACAAAGTGACAGTTTAACGAGACATAAAGTGACAGTTTGACAAGGGTTTGACAGTTTAGGAGAGTAGTTGAGTGAATCGTATTTTAAAAAAAGTTCTTTTCTGTGCGTATGCAAGCTCAACCGCGTCAACCAATGTCACTACGAGCGTTTTCCGACATGCGTTAGACTAAAGAGGTTGTAGTCGGGGCAACAAAATTTGACGGGTTCGCAACATGACATGAGTTTCAAGACATATGGGACTGTTACGAGACGAAAGTAGTAGGATGTAATAAGTAAGAATGTGTTGTATCAATTACCACAACTTAGCAATGATTAGCAGTTGATATTAAGTTATGTTAGTTGATATTAAGTTATATTAGTTGATATTAAGTGATATTAGTTGATATTAAGTTATATTAGTTGAAACTAAGTTATGTTAATTGATACTAAGTTGACACTAAGTTATGTTAATTGATACTAAGTTGACACTAAGTTATGTTAATTGATACTAAGTTGACACTAAGTTGACACTAAGTTGACACTAAGTTACTTTTTTCAACTCTAAATTACTTTAAATTACATTAATTGACACTAAGTTATGTTAATTGATTTTAAGTTGACACTAAGTTACATTTTTCAACTCTAAATTACATTAATTGACACTAAACTACACTAACTTCCACTAAATTACATTAATTGACACTAAACTACACTAATCCCCACTAAATTACATTAATTGACACTAACTCCCACTAATTTACCCTAAACTACACTAACTCCCACTAATTTACCCTAAACTACACTAACCCCCACTAATTTACTCTAAATTACATTAACTACCACTAATCCCATTTCAACCCATTTCAACCCATTTCAACTCGAAAATATTTTCCCATCCCTGAACTAACACAAACTTTTTGTCTTTTTTCTTTTTCTTTTAAGTCTCTCCTTTTCTCTTTAAACCTCATCACCACTCCCAAGATAGTTGCATCGTCAACCCTTTTACTATGTACTCAAATCACCAGCAATTGGATTGGTTAAAGTATCATCAGCAACAAATTCAGTTCCAACAACAACAAAACCAACAGCAACAACAACAGTTCCAACAACAGCAATTCCAACAACAACAACAACATTACGCTCCGTCCCAGCAGTTCTTTCAACCGTTCCACGATCAGTACGAAACATCGCCCTACTACATTCCTCTGCATACCACCCTCCCTGCTACCTCAGCTCCCTACTCTTCAATCATTGACCATTCTAGTACAAATACTAACATTACAACCGACAGTAACATCCACCATACCCCGTCAGATTCAATAAGCTCCCAGTACTTCTCACCGCTACTATCACCTAAAAGTCGCCAAAACTCAATCCACTCCCTCCAGTCAATCACTAAATCTCCTTATCAGTCAGATGAATCCCCTTATTTGCATACAAATTTTGATGAAAGCGTCCACTCCCTGCCTCCACCAACACCGCTGTCTCTGAACCAGCAATCAGCACAACAAAATGATACCCAGCCAGATAACACAATCACAATAACAAACTACTCCCCAGTCGTAGCTGCCCTATCAAATATTGGCACCATTGCCTACATATCCCCCCAGGCCCTGGGCTACAACTCAGATTCTCTCACAAACAAACAGTTCTTGGACTACTTGCACCACGACGATGTAGGATCCTTCATGAATAAGCTCCACAACGCTGTCTCGTCGGCCACCCCGTTCACAACTGTAGTAAGAGTGAAATCTTCAACTGGCTACTCTACACTCACTGCTGATGCTAAACCTTACTACTCTGAATTGCTGCTGGGAAACGATACCAAATCCCTCTTGGAATCACACTTGAAACTGGACAATGCTCCCCAAAACGCTCCCTGCAAAGGTATCGCTCTCATGTTGTCTAAATTGGAGTCCTCCCCAACTATAACCCCAATGAACATGTCCAAACAAAACCTCTTTGAGCGAAGAAAAGCTAAATTCACTGAACATATTAATGCATTCACAGATAACAATACTGACATTCCAACTGCAAATCTAGACTACATTCCTCCAACAAACTTGTCCGTCTCTACCAACGTAGGTTATCAAATCATGGATCCTTGCAGCTCTGCTTCAAGCTCTTGCTCTTCTTTAGCTTCTTTGAACTCTGCTGCATCAGACTACGCTTATCCTCCATTGCCAGCAAGCTCAACAGAATCTGCTTTTCTCGATAATGATGCTTCTAGCTCGGGAAGCAGAGATGACGAAAGCAGTAACCCAGGTCCTTCACCTACAATCGTCTCTGGAAGATCTTTTATTAATCCTCCGTCCCCAACTATAGTCCCTGCTAAATCTTTTGTACCGCTGGATCCAGCTGCCGCTGAAAGAGCTTATGCCTCTTTAGATTCTCTATCCTCCTCGGTTTCATCAACCTCATCTCAGGATCATTTCGTACAAATGGCCTCTCATCAGCAATATGTTCAATCTTCTTTTGATCAGTACTACGAATCTGAACCAAAACCTGATCCTACTTTGATGCCACACATGTTTTCCTACGTCAATTCAATGTCTGCTGCAATGATGGTTCCTCCACCTCAACAGCTTCAAAATCAACAAATGCAGCAAAATCAGTATGAAATGCGCATGCAAATATTAGGACAACAGGCGTTGCCCACTGCAAATGGTTATGTGGCGACTTATGACCCTAATGCTCTATACTACACTGGTTTTCCAAGCTACGCATCATCCTCCATGGCGCCCTCATCATCATCTATGGCCGCCTCATCTGGAGGTAGGAACATTTCACGACTAACTAAAAGAAAATCAAAGTATGGAGGATTAGCTGGAGGGACTGGATCAGTAGGCCCATCTGGAGCTGGCGGAACTGGTCACATGTGTACTGAATGTCATGTTGTAGAATCGCCAGAGTGGAGGAAAGGGCCAAAAGGACCAAAGACTCTTTGTAATGCTTGTGGTCTCAGATGGGCAAAGAAATGGAGACGTGAGAGAGGTGTTAGTGCCAAAGGCAGTACTACAACGGGCGCAAGTAGTGCAAGATCAGGGAGTGACTCGTTAGGTAGTAAAAGTACTGGAGGAAACTCGAGTAGTAGGGATATGAGTATACCAGCAGGTGGAGCGAAATTAAGTGGGAAAGACCTTAGAGGAGGAGATAGTGGTTGATTCATTACATTTTTTTAGTTTACTAGAATCGCCAAAGATACTGTGTTTGCATGGTTTGAGAGAAGCTTCTCATTTTTATTGGCAGTATCAAATTCGTTCTGGTTGGTTTCTTCTTATTTTGTGATGCAAAGAATTGAAATACACAGACGAAAGGAAATATAGGCAGTTTGGGTCGGCATGATTGCAAAGTTATATAAATGCTATTTCGTTATTGTATAAAAGAATTAAATTTGAAATCCTGAATCCTAGCGATTTGGTTGTTGAGTTACAGGATCATTGAAAATCAACAGTAAACGTATCAATAATTTATTCAATCAATTTTAAATGAGTTAATTATTCAATCACTTTTATATGATTCAACTATTTTTATATAATTCAGCTCTTCAATTACTTTTATAGATTTCAACTACATAAGACAACTTACTATTAAAATACAAACTCTACAATTATAAGAATTTCCCATTTGTTTCTTAATACAATAGCTTTTGCTAGGTAATCAAACGTACTTACACATTTTCATTCGGTCCATGAAGCAAAGTATGAGACCTGAATACCATCTTCAACCCGCAGATGCTCGGAGCTCATCGAAAAATGCAAATAAGCTCGGATATCTCCGACAGCACAGAGACTTCGGACATGTCCGAAAAGCAGCGATACTTTTAAAAACAACGTCCTGACGCATGGAAGATAAAGTCAACAGAGTACTTATAGAATCATGTTTTTTAAAGTCTATTGTTCAATGGAGACAAAAGAAATGGCGTCGTGATATCAGAGATAAAACTGTTACGGAGATGAGCGCAATTCGGGACTGTATGTAGTCAAAGTTTGTTAATTTTGACTTTTAAATCGCTGTTGAATCTTGATAAGAACTAGTAAACAGAAAACTCATCTCCAGAAACAAAATTGTATAAATAGTCGAAGAAATTCCTGGCTTATCTTGATTGAAAAATATCTACAAACAAACTTGAATCTCCAACCCAAACTGGTCAATCGCAAACAATCAACAATGGTCTCCCTCACAGAAGCTAAATATGGTAAAGACAATGTCCGAGTACTAAAGGTCAGAAAAGATCCTAAAGACCCAAAGAAACAAGATGTGATTGAACTCACAGTTCAAGTCCTTCTCAAAGGTGAAATCGACCGCTCTTACACTCATGCCGATAACTCGTCTATCGTCCCTACAGATACTGTCAAAAATACAGTGTTTATCCTGGCCAAACAAACCGATGTCTGGCCCATTGAACAGTTTGGCGCTACCCTCGCTGATCACTTCATCTCTCGCTACAGTCACATTCATGGAGTAGAAACCAAAATTATCCAACACAAATGGACTAGATATGATGTAAAAGGCGCACCTTCTTTACACTCCTTTACAATGAGTGGAAATGAAACCCGCATCTGTCAAGTTAATAAAGTCAGATCTTCAAACTTTGAAATAAGCTCCCGCATTAAGGACTTGACAGTGTTGAAATCAACTGGATCCAAGTTTTACGGCTACCACACTTGTGAATACACTACTTTGAAAGAGACTCACGACAGAATTTTATCTACTGATGTTGATGCTACTTGGAATTGGAACACCACCAAGTTCAAAACTCTTGACCAAGTTAAAGCTTTTGCTAGTGAAGATGGTTTTGACTCTGCTTACAACAAAGCCAGAAATGCCACTCTCGAGATCTTTGCACTCGAAAACTCAGCATCTGTGCAAGCTACCATGTATAACATTAGTGAGTTCATTATCAATGAAGTACCTTTGGTTGATAGTGTAACTTACGTCTTACCCAACAAACATTTTTTTCAACTCGATTTAAGCTGGCACAAGGGTTTGAAAAATACTGGTGAAGATGCTGAAGTTTACGTTCCTTCTTCAGATCCCAATGGTCTTATCAAATCAACTGTTACAAGATCAAAATCCAAGCTTTAAATATGTAATCAGAAATTAACAGATATTCATAATTGGAAATCAATTGAGAAACATAGAACTGAGTATAATATATGGAATAATCAATTTCAACTTCATCTAATTTTATCTCAAGTGTGCTCAAATTCTTCGGGCAATAAAGGACTGTCTTCAGAAATAACAGTTCCATTTTCGTCTTTTTCAGTCTCTTTAAATATGACTCCATTAAAAGTAAGTGTACCAAAAACAAGTACAATAAAACCGAGCATTTGAATAGAACTAAATACTTCCCACCCAATAATAAGACTAACCATCCAAATACCTACAGTTCTAGAAGTGTCAATTGTGGATCTGGCTGTAGCGGAAAGAGCACATGTTACTGCAACACCAGTGACATTAAACGTTGAAATCATGAGCATAATTGCAACAGATGAAAAGAAAAGTTGGGGAGAACTAGTAACTTGATACATTCCTTGTAAAAGATTAAAAACCGAGTCCTTAGCCAAAAACAAGCTGATTATGAGGGATCCAGTTGTAGTGATAGCTAAACCAGAAATACCTTCGTATCCAACAACGTATAAAGATTGAATGTCGTACTTTTCTAGCAAATATTCTTCTACAACAAACTGTGTAGCAGTAAACAATTGAGCCAAACAAATGAGAACTAGTCCAACAGTGACTTGAGTTCCAGACTTACCACTGGGATCACTTCTCGCACTGAGACCTACAATAGCAATACCAGTTACTACCATGATCAATCCTGTCCATTTTCTTGGTGAAATTGTACGTTTCAAAGCAACAATAGACAATGCTGCCACAAAAAGCACAACGGATCCTCTAATCATTTGAAAGATTGAGACTGGAACTAAAACCAACCCACAATTCATAAGAGTAGTACCAAGAATATCACAAGTTGCAGGAATACTAAGTAGCCATGGATTGATTGGTTTCTTTTCTCTTTTATCACCAGTTTCGTCCAACAACAAAGGTTGATCCCTCTCAATGACAGATTTGTGGAGTTGAGATCTGTACATCCACTTTGCAGCAAACCAAACAGCAGCTTCAGCTACAAACATTTGGACAGACTGGAAAACAGGCTGATTAAAATACTCAGGATTGGGACCATCACAATTGGCAACGCACTGCTGATCTTGATACTTGGTTAAGATGGAGTTGGATATGCCCGTAAAAAGCATCAACGACGCGAGAAGTGGAACTGACATTGTTCAAAGATAAATGCAATGTGCACTGAATAATGGTGCACTAAATGCTGAAGGGTATATGCAGATGAAACTTTAGATTGTAAACTCAAAAATGATTCAAGAGTCCAAGCTTTAGTTGTTTTAACAAAGTTGTAGAAAGAAAAGATAATGATTCTCAGTTTGGTCTCTTGATAAGATAAAAGTGGAGTAGTCACGTGATCAAAATGTTGAAGACTCAAATGTTTTGTCCCAATCATGAAAAAATTATTTGTGACTTTGAAGCTTAACCATTTACTATCCAGAATGTCTCTTTTTGAAGTTGAAGGTTGGGCGGTCCCTAAAAACATTGCTATTCAGCGAGGTGCTAAGAAGAAGAAGAAGGATAACAAGAAGCAACACGAAGATGCGCTGGGTAAAAAGGCTAAGAAGATAAAACCTGATGAGATGCAATCTCTCTATGATGTTCATGTCGATGGAAAGGCCAAACCAAAGACTGAATCTGAAAAAGAATCAGATGTAAAATCTCAAACTGGTAACAAGGCACAGACTGAATCAAAGAAATCTCAAACTGGTAACAAGGTACAGACTGAATCAAAGAAAAAAGATAATAAAAAACGAAAGTTAGAGGAGCCCGTTAAAGAAACTGAACATAGTAAGGAATTGAAGAAAGATGAAATTGAACAAGAAAGTAAGGTATTGAAGAAAGTAAAAGCAGAATCAGCTCTAGGTATCTCTTCAAAAACTAAACTTACTCCAATGCAAAAAAAAATGATGGAGAAGCTTGCAGGCTCAAGATTCCGCTGGATCAATGAACAGCTATATACAACTACTTCTGAAGAAGCTCTTAAAATCATGAAGCAACAGCCAGAAATGTTTGACGAGTATCATACTGGATTCCGATCTCAAGTTCAGGCATGGCCACAAAATCCTGTTGATACTTTTATTGGACAAGTTAAGGAACGTCTCGGAAAACCCATTGGTGCTCCCGGTGGTTTACCAGGTGATAAAGATGGAAAAATTATTGTCGCTGATATGGGCTGCGGTGAAGCTAATATGTCATTACAAATTAAACAAATTGAAAAGAAGTTCAAAATGCCAAATGGAAAAGGTGCCAAATATTTTAAGCGTCCTAAATTTCAAGTACACAGTTTCGATTTGAAAAAGGCAAATGAAAGAATCACTGTTGCTGATATTAAAAATGTTCCTCTTCCTGATGAAAGTGTACATGTTGTGGTTTTCTGTTTAGCATTGATGGGAACAAACTTTTTAGATTTTGTCAAGGAAGGCCTTAGAATCTTGAAGCCTAACGGTGAAATTTGGATTGCTGAGATTAAATCACGATTCGTCGACAATGATACTACTGACTTTGTAAAAGTACTAAAAAGTTTGGGATTATTTCACAAAAACACTGATGATACCAATAAAATGTTCATTAGAATGGAATTCTTCAAGCCTAACAAGCAATATATTGAAAACAGAGACGAAAAAGACAGAAACAGAAAGAGATTCATAGAAGAACCTGAAGCAATTCCCAAAGTGTTATTGAAGCCATGTATTTATAAGAGAAGATAGATCTACGTTAATTCATTTATTAGTTACCAGAATCGCCAGTCTTTTTTAATATTGTCTTGATCATTTCATTACCAATTTTGTTGGCTTCGGCAAACATCGGCTTGAAGAAATTCTGGGTCTTTTCAAAGGTGCTTTTGTAAAGCTCGAAATCACCATGGTGAACAATATCACTCCAGCTTCTAGCAGCTATAACAAACTCCATATCATCTCGCCTAAATGTATGATCTTTCATAACAAATTCAACAATCTTTTCAAGTAATCCTGGAGTACAAAAAATATACTCTGTGACGCCCAACCAAATTCTGAATAATGGAGTAGAACAAATCATATGGTCGTATGGTACAATACCAAGTTGGAACCAACTATCAACGATCCCAAGCAAACTTAAATGAGAATTAGATCTAGGACCTTCAGGTGGAGATTTACTCAAAGAATAGTTTTCAAGTAAATCGTCAGTCAAGAGAAGACTATGCTTTTTATCCAATTTACCGAACACAAAGTCTCTGGCAGCTAACAATCTGGTCATTAATTCTTTGTCCTTTCCTTCAATCATTAGTTTGAACAACTCAGTTGTAGAAGTAGCATATTGTAAAATTTGCTTATGAGCTTGAGGGTTCGTGATAGCTAAACCAGCATAAACGTGCCATTTATTAGAAAAGATTCGTAGAGAAATGTTTACTTTTGCGTTTTCTATACCACCAATCCATTTTGGAATAGTCCAAGGGTATTGATTGTTAGCCATCCACGCAACACCCATACTGAGGAAGGCAGCGTGAGTCACTGCCTGAGTATCAGCAGTGATTCTATCATGTTCAGTAGCTGTCAAGTAAACCATTTTAGAGTGAAAATCGTTAAACAAACTCTCTACAAATTCAAAGGACTCATCACTAGCTCTGTGCTTGATTAGTACTAATGGTTGACCGCGGGTATCAACTTTAGGTCCATGGAGAGAATGACAAGTAATAATTTCAACATCTTCTGGTAAGCTTGTTTCAAAGGCTTCAATTTCTGGAGCTTTACAAGATGTTTGACCTCCAACAATTGCATTGACTTTTGTAGATGGTCCATAAAGTGCTACAATACTTTTGATGTTTGCAGCTTCAACAGAGTAAATGATGAAATCAGACTGTCTAGATACCAAATGTCCATCTTTCAAGACTTCAATTGAAGTTGTAGAATACAATTCCTTATTCTTTTCATAGAGTGATTCACGATCACAGGCACATACTCTGAAATCTAGTTAATTACTGATGAATCAAAGTGAGCATATCACTGACTTACTTCCAACCAGATTCTGTAAATTTTTTGGCGTAAAGCTGACCCATATCACCAAGCCCAATGATACCAATCTTCTTGGTTCTTTTCCAAGTTGTTATTTGCTGATGAGAAGGCATTTTTGGCGATGATGTTGAAGAGTAAGAGAACAAAGTTTCTTCGATAAAAATCAGTATGGACAATTCTGAAAGTTTCACCCACAGTTTTTCTACTTGATTTTGGGAGCTTCTTCTGACCACGTAAAATTCAGCAGAACTATACAATGTATGATGATTGGATGTACCACAGTGATTTCCAGGAGGAAAAGGCGTCGCAGGCTTCTTTAGCAGCTCCGAAAACCAGAACAAGGGCAAAATCCATACTTCAGTCGGTAGCAACTGACACTAATATATACAATTCTTCGGTAAACCTGATAACCAATATCCCGGAAGAACCAGATGTTCAAAGACGAAGAGCTTATTCAGTTTCATATAACCAAACTCCAGCTGCTAAAACCCAGATTAAAGAATATCCGTTCACTCGAAATGAATTGAAACTGTATGAAAAACAGCTTTTGGATGAGGACGACGACGACGATTCAGCTATAGATAAAGCAAACGATATAGACTTTCTTGCTTTTAGAGATGCCACTTATTTACACATTTTTTCTTGCGATAAGCTGATCAAACAAACTGATGAAGCAATGGAATATGTCTCTCAATTGACCATGGGGTTTCAAGATGTGCAAAAACAAACTGAAGAACTGGAGAACACTTGTAACGGATTACTTAAAGAGCAGGAACGACTTAGCAGTCTTTGTATCGATATTGATGAAAACTTGAAAATATTTGAAAATCTCGACAATATAACACGAAAACTCAATACTCCAGGTACTGACTTAGTTATCCAGCCCAGTTTTACAGTTTTATTAGATCAACTGGATGAAGGGCTTGAATACGTTCAAAAACATGGAAAGTTCAAAAATATTGAAATTTATCAACAGCGCTTTAGGCACTGTATGACTAGAGCGCTCAGTTTAGTCCAAGTCTACATCCAAACTGTCTTGAAAGATTTGGAAAACGGAGCTCATTTGAACTCGCAGAAAGTTTCAAATTTGGCAGCATTGAACATTTTTTTATATAGCAAATTTGAAGCCGAATCCCAAACCATTCTCAAGCTCACTCAAGAAATAGCACGAAGAGGTGAAAACCATGAAGAATATGAAGAACTCTTGTTTGATTGCATGCGAAATTACTTTGCAACCCGATTCAAATTGCTTTCATCTCAAATCAATAAAAACTCAGAAGAATCAAGCAAAGATCAAACAGAAATCGTCCAATTCACTCGATCAAATCTGTCGTTTTATAAAGATATTTGCAAGCAAGAATACAGCTTGTTCTACATGTTTTTTGATACAGGAGAGAATGCTGTGTTGGATTGGTTGAGTGAGCTTTGTGGTTCACTTTATGACACAATTAGACAAAGAGTTATTAGAGAAACAGATATTAATCTGTTATGTGAACTCACATCCTTACTTTTAGAATACAAGATTGAAGGTGGATCTGATTCAATCGTCGGATCAGATAGCGGTAAAGAATCTGATGATGAGATTGATTTTTTCGAACTTTTTAAACCAATTTTGCACGACGTTCAGTCAAGATTATTATTCCGAGTTCAAGCATTTATAGAATTGGAAATCGTTCGACACGTTCCAAAGGAGCAAGATTTGTACGGTTTGAGTAATAGAAAGGGTCACAAACGAAACATTTCAACTGCGAGTGATTTACAGAATACAAAAGAGTATGATGCTGTTGCCTTATTCAAAGATTGGTACCCGCCTATGCGAAAAGCTGTACTTTTATTATCTCAGATATATCAACTTGTCAGTTCGACCATTTTTGACGACCTTGCCCATCGCATTGTGCATGAGTGTTTAAGTTCGCTACAAGCCGCGCATTATTTGGCTGTATCTAGAATTGGAAAGTTGGAAGCCGATTTGTTCTTAATCAAGCATTTGCTTTTGCTCCGACAACAGATTGCGGAATTTGACATTGAGTATGTACCTGCAGATGTTCAGTTTGACTTTAGTGGACTGAGTGAGGTATTCGAGCTCGTGAGGAAAGAAGGTGTAAGCTTGAGTACCTCCAATCTTCTCAATCTTGCAAAGTTGAGTGTTCCAAAGGTTGTAAATAATATGTTTGATGCAAAAGAAGAGCTTTATGCTAAACTTCGAAACGCAGTACATGAAGTGACTGAGGAAGCTGTCAAATCGGTGACTGGTTCAATCACTTCAGGCAAGATTGATCTATCAAAAGTCGTTGAGCAAACTCGACAGCTACGCCATGATGCTTCGAAAGAGATTCCTCGTCTACGAACTATAATGTCAGGATATATTGAAGATCGTCGGACAGTTGATATTCTAGTTGACTCTGTTCAAGATTTGATTATCCAGGCTTACGAGAAATTTCATGAACAGGTTGTAGCTGAAGCTGCGAAGGAACACACTTCTCTGGAGAACGTTATGGAAGTGGAAGGGCTAGTTGCATGGTTTGGTGAAGTCAATGGAAATCTGAGGAGAGCCAGTGCTAGTGATATCTAATTGTCTTCAAATAATACCGATAATAATGAAACTTGGACGTCAATTAGTACTATTTGTAAAAAAATTGAATTGTACCACAGTGCAGGTAGCGTGGGTCTACAGACAGCGTGGTCCTGGGACAAATTGTAGAAATAAGGTGACCTTTAAATTGGTTGGGAACAATGCACTGAGAAGTTAATCAACGATTATATTTTGTTAGAAACTATATTCTGTATCTAGCTTTACTATAAACTGCCTTGTCTCTGTTAAGAAGAAAGATATAAATTTATTGAGTTTGATGCTGTTTCAGCTATGTCGGAAAACGCTCCACTTATAGTCGACTCAAATGTAGGATATGAACATGAAAAGACCTTAGAAACTAAGATTGAAAAGAAGGCACAAGATGATGAGCCTATTCTGAAATACAGAAATATTAAACAGCTTCCAGAGTCTGTATCGAAGGATCCAATTTCAGCATGTCTGTCTAGAGATAGTTTTCTTGCATTTGGAACTCATTCGGGTGTCATACACATTACTACTTTAGACTTTACAATCATTAGGACTTACAGAGCTCATAAGGCATCAGTGCTTGGCCTATCTTCAGATGGAATATACATTGGCTCAGCGTCATTAGATGGAACTGTGGCAGTAGTCTCTGTCAATGATAAAGATGATCAAATGGTAAAAGATTTTGGACGACCAGTTCATTCTATTGCGCTAGATCCAGAGTATAGCTCCACGAAGGCTTTCATTGCCGGAGGAACTGCGGGCAAAGTGATACTATCAGAAAAAGGATGGATAGGAGGACGGTC
Organism: Geotrichum albidum; assembly: GCA_003707475.1. NCBI lineage: Eukaryota > Fungi > Ascomycota > Dipodascomycetes > Dipodascales > Dipodascaceae > Geotrichum > Geotrichum albidum. The sequence goes on along the minus strand of PPJE01000012.1, from coordinate 159,760 downwards.
AGATACAGTATTGGACTCTTCAGGTGATACAATTGTTGGGATTTATTGGATCGAAAACGTTATTATATGGGTAAATGATACTGGTATAAACGTTTTTGGCAGGCACAATAAGCAATCGCTACTAAAATTACCGGTACCTGAAGGTGGTGAAGGATGTCGACCAAAAGTTTGTGTACCAGAAAGGAATCGACTCTATATAGCTTGGTCGAATAAAATTTGGAACTTGAAGTTGGAAATAGCAAAACGAAGGGAGAGTCGAGGGTTACTTTCATCTGGAGCTTCTATGGTGTTTTCAGGCGCAAGCTCCTTCAGATCAATCCCAATAGATCAGTCAGTGAAAATTGAATCAGAGTTTGTCATAGATTCAATTGTGTCGGGTATCGGATATTTTAGAGAAGACACTATGATGGCCCTATGTTACGATCAATCAAAAAAACCAGTTATTCAATTGCTAGACTCAAATGGAAAAATCATTTACAAAGACGATCTTCCGTTAAAAGAAAATAAAAGATTAGGTCCTAATGATTACCATTTGCTGCAACTCACTGATGAAAATAAAAAGTATTATATAGTCAGTGCGAGTGAAGTTGTGTCTTCAGAAGAGCGTGATCTTGGAGACAAAATTGCTTGGTTAGCAGAAAAGGCTCGATATGAAGAAGCCTGGACGTTATCTGCTAATTATGGTACAGTTAGTGAACGTTATGAGATAGGATTAGATTGGGTTTATGATCTTGTTGACAAAAATAGGTGGGCTGATGCAGCCATAGTTTTAACTAATGTTCAAAATGCTTATACAGATCCTGGAAACGAAGAAAAAATATGTGTTAATTGGATGAAAGCTGCCTGGAAATTCATTGACAGCGGCCAGCTGGAAAAAATTGCTGAAAAATTACCATTTACCTGGTGCTCTAGCTCTGATAGAAAGGTTTACGATACTGTACTAATACACATGATTGATACTAATCATCTTGATATGTTGGTCAGCTTTTTGAAAACTTGGGATTTACAGTTGTACAATTTCGATTCTATTGTTCCATACTCTGAAGATATTTTGAAAACTAATCCGAATCAAAAAGAATTACGTCGAGTTCTCATATCACTATATCTTGCTTCAGAGCAGTATCTTTCTGCTGCACGTCATTTACTTTATTTAAAAGACATGAGTGTTTTAGAAGTTATTCAAACTTACCATTTACTTTTGGAAATGAAAGAAGATATACCACGAATTCTTACAATCAGTATTAAATCAAAAGATGATTTACTCCTGTCTCCTTTAGCAATATTAAAAGAAGCAATTTCCATACCAATGGCTGTGATACTTCGAGCTAGAAACGAGGTGAGTCCTGCCGAAGTGATCGAGCAATTAAGATTACAAAAAATGGATATTGTGACATATATTTATCTAGAATTTCTTGACACAATTGATCCAGAGCTTGGTTCATCCTTTAATGATCTTCATTTGAAGCTTTTTGCTATTTACGAACGTTACAAACTCTTACCGTTCTTAAAGACTGCCAAATATGATTATAGTAACGCTGTCAAAATATGTGAAAGTTACGAATATATACCAGAATTGGTCTATATATATTCGCAAACTGGAGAAGCAAGAAAAGCGTTAAAATTAATTATAAACGATCTTGAGAATATTAAAGATGCAATTGATTTCAGTAAACGATTTAATGAACCTGAATTATGGGAGGATCTTCTTGATTACTGTGTTGCGCATCCGCAGTACATAGAAGATCTTGCTAAAAGGGCTGCCGGTTATCTAGAACCTCCAATGGTAATCAATCGCATTCCACTAAATACCAATATACCTGGTTTAAAGCAAATTTTGATTAATGTCTTCAGTGAGCAAGAGAGAATGCAGGTTATTCATAATGAAATACTCTCAATTGTGAAAAATGAAGCTATCGACGTTGCTAATGAACTACAGACTTTGAGGACATCTGGCACAAAAATAGATCCAAATTCACCTACACTTGCTGATATGTTTGCTGAATCAGTAATTGTGTTACCTGATGGAAGTTTGGAAACTGAATCCAAAATTTTGGGTAAGCCTAGTCTCTGGCCACAAAATTTTAATTCACGATCTGTATCTCAAAAGGTCAAGCATCTATCTTTCATTAAAGAAAAGCTAAACTCATTGCTGGTAGCATCTTGAATACTTACATGTAATAATATTAACAATTATGAAATTACTTAATGATAAATCTATAAATTATTTACTTGTCAATAGGGATCCATACACCGCTACAGATACAAGTCTTTTGGCAGGCAATAGTCCAATATGCACTAGTTTGAGTTTTGGGATTGTGCCAGACAGAAAGCTCACCACATCTAGAGCACTGGCATTTAGTGCCAGTTTCATCACTCATTATTTCTTGTTTTCGTAGATAATCAATCTTTGGTTCGTCATCGTTTGGAATAGAGGGATTATCATTGAGTTTTAGCCAGGAAACATCGTAAAAGTAAAGCCATGATACGTTGATTTTAGGCTTCAAGTGGTTATTGAAAATTTCAACAGTACGTTTTACCACTGTTAAAAAGTCTTTTGGAACTTTAGCATTGAAAATGATATCATGTTCCACTTGAGACCTTTCTGTGAGATTGGGATATATGGAATTTAGGGTGTTGTCTAGGTCAGTAGCTAACCTTTCAAAAATATCCAGAGGGACAGGCGAAAAATGATGTGTGATTTCTTTGAGTTTCCGCGATGCAACATGGGCTGGACCACTATAGGTGTTTTTCTCTTGTTCTGAGAGTTTTTGTGCAATTTCTTCCATTCCTCTGATTCCTCTTAGAGAATAAATTAGGAACATTCTTGGTACCTTACCCAAGATTATTGCGGCAGGAACCGAAGTTTTTCCATCAAAAAACGAAGGCTCCAAAGTAGAAATATATAGCTCTTGACAGATGTATGCCATTAAATCAATGCACCATCTAGACAGACCTGACATTGAAATAAAGTATCCCGGTTTGAAATTGGGATCTGGATTTGAAGTTTGCTGATTAACAGCTCTTAGAGTAAATGTGAACGCAAATGCCAGTATCCGTAAATTGAGCATGCACCAAGCTACCCTGGCCATTGCGTTTCTCTTCCATCCGATACTTGTTCCCAACATTACCTGCATGCTCAATAGTCGTTGCAATGAAGGGTTTACAATGATTTTATCTACCTGTGAGTCTTTGTGAACATCGAGATTAAAAGACACAGCTTTGTATGCTTCTTTTAAAACGATTCTTTCAAATAGCTCACTGTACTCTGACCCAAAGGCCTCCCATTTCTTCATCTCACGCTTGATAACGATTAAAATGTCGTCGCCCGATGTACTGGAAAAGCATGACGCAGCATACCGTAAAGCTAGACACATTGCAGAAGCTAGCATGATAGCATTGGAACGAGGTTGTCCTGGCTGTAAGACTTTTGTGCTTCTCATGTAAGAGATGTTGAGCTTGTTCTCTTTATCTAGATAAACAGCTGAAGTCATTGTGTGAGAGACACAAAGATGCGAAATAGGATCGCTTGAAGATGGAAGCTGGAACCCTAAAGGAACTAAAGAGCTGATTGAATTTGTCTGAGGCTTCACATTTGTGAAATGTATCCTATGTTTTAAATCGACAGTTCCGTCATTAAATCCGATTGTAACAAAAGAATCATGATTGACTGAAGATAAGTAAATGATGCGTTTTTCATATTTGTGTTGATCATATCCTACCAAGTTAGCTTGGGCTTGCTGATCTGAAGTTCCAATAGAATCGCGACGAGAAGAAGCTAACGAGTAAAAATTATTATGCAGAGTGACTGGTTTTATTGAAATGTCAAACTTTTGAATTATCGATCTATTGTTTAAAGTTGAAGTGTGTACAACGTAGATTTCAGCATCGTTTTCCGTTTCCATTGTATGAACTCCGGAAGGTAGAATCATCAAATGAGACAATTTAAAAGGTTCGCTTGTAGGAGTATTAATTTTTGTTCTCAAAAGTCGATTAACTTGTATAATAGCTACTTGATTTGCGCCTGGTCTCTTGGATAAAATAGGCCATTCAATCAAGACTTTGTACACATAAAGAGTTTCGTTCAGAGAAGAATACGCCGATATCAGAAGAGAGTTATCTTTCATACCTGCAAATCCAGCGTGCGAGAAAATTTCACCTTCTTCATTTAACGATTGTGATACTTCAACAAAGTTTGAATCATTTAAATTCTGGGTAAAAAGCTTTAGTACTCCACGCCGTGTAAGCGCTATACATCCATGTTTTGGAGCAAGAGGAACGTACGGACCGTATGGTTTAGCTTGAAAATACTTGTAAACAGCCAAATTAGTTTGGTTTGAAGACAGATTCTTTGACAATTGCTCAAACCCAGGAGCTAGCGTTGCTGGATTCAAAATTATCACAGGTTTTTCATTTTCCAACCACTTGAAGCCTATAACTGAATTCAACTCATTGGTCGTTGGTAATGCTGGTGTCAAGTTACAATTGTATCCACCCAACTCGGTGTTTGAGCTGGAGTGTATAGACATATTTCCGTAGCTATCAATAACTGCAAGATCCGTACCAGCCTGGTTCCAAGCTACATACTCTATTTCATTTGAGCTTTCAAGCTTGATCGTGAGCGGTTTTGAAAAGTCCCAGTTCTCACCGTCCATGCATACCAGATAAGTGAGATTGACGGTAGAGCAGTCAACAATATATGCAATAATGCCTAATTTTGACCATGAAATTTTCCTTAAACAAGTCAGAATTTGAATTTTTACATTATTGAAACAAGCAATAACTTACTGCGTACAACCTGCTCTTAGAGCAGATAGTCGGTTGATTGAAGGCATATTCTGGTGAGCTTCACGACAGAAGGAAAATTCATAGAAAATATTGAGTTAACAATTTGTTAACTTATTACATAAACACATCACAACGTATTATATAACAGTTTATTAGCATTGTCTCGAACCCCTTTATAGCTATGAAAAATATGGCTATAACAGTGACTACAAAATTAATCCCTCTCTCTTACATATTTTAAAACAAGACTGATCTACAAGCGCTGTTGAAATCATTATGAGTTTGAGTTTGTTTGGACGTCATGATCATGATGCTCATATGGAAGAAGGCACCTATGCCACGCCAGATCCTATTGATGGTGTTTTATGGTTACATATCCTAATTATGTTGGTTACTTTTGGTATACTGTTCCCTATAGGAATGGTTCTGGGACTGACCCGAAACCGTTGGCATGTCCCGGTACAAATATTCGCGGGCTTGCTTGCAATCACGGGCTTTTTTATTGGCCACCATCATAAAGGTAGAGAGTTCCCAAGCGGGAATGTGCATGCTAAATTTGGTAATTGGGTTATGCTTATGGCACTCGGACAAGTCGTTATTGGAATCCTTCTCAAATTGCACATCAGCACTGGTTTCATTGGAAAGATTAGAAAACTCCTGGTAAAAATTCACATGGTTGTGGCCGTTCTGATTCCAATTGTGTCTTGGGTACAAATTGGCTTTGGTGTTATTGTCTTGCAAGGATTTTGCCATGCCGATCATTTAGGACAATGTCTCGCACACGGTATTATGGGCTCGTCTTTTATTGCTTATGGATACGTCTTAGCTATTATGCTATATTTTGGAGACAGAGTTTTAGCTCGTAGAGGTGTCAGTCAAGAGTTCTACGACAGTTGTATTATCACTGCTTGGGGTATCGTCAACACATTTACAGAGCATAGATGGGGTCAAGCGTGGTCTCATGGTGATTACCAGCACACAAGTATGGGAATTATTTGGTGGTGTGCTGGAATGGTTGGTATTGTTTTATCTAAAAATTGGGCTACAGGGGAGCCGAGAAGAAACCATATTCCTGCTCTTGTTTTGATATTCACTGGCTGGGCCATGAGTGAACATTCTCAACACTTGATGATTTCTACTAAAGTTCACGCCTTTTTTGGTCTCGCCTTGATGGCTGCTGGTTTTACAAGAATAGTCGAAATTTCAGTCATTTTGAGAGATAAGGGATCTGACAGACAAGGAATAAAAACTTTTCAATATCTCCCACCGTTTCTTCTCGTTGAAAGTGGAATTTGTTTCATTGGTGCTAATGAAGAGCAATTAGAACAATTGAGTGCTGTTGGTATTGATCATTCAAGTTATTTATTAATCATTTCATCTTGTGCGTTCTTGCTTTATCTTTTGATTTTAGGTCTCATCACCCTATACAGTGTTTTATCTCCTACCGATGATTTGAATCAGTGGAAAGAAGGACATGTCCCTATTCCTTCTTCAGATGTAGAATTAGATACCTTGTATGAAGCACAACCTCAACAGATGGGAACAATTCATCATGCAAACCATGATAGTATGGATATTGTGCTGGATGACGATTATGAAGACGATGCTGAGAGCTTGAGACTCAGATGAGTTTTTAATAAGGTTCTCATATTTAACTAACTCTTAACTTAAATTAATCAAACAATTTCTATTCAATTTTCTTGTTTTACTTTTATTGTATTTAAAAATTAATTGAAAAATGTTGCATTCTAAGTTATTTAAAGCATGAATTCTTTTATTCTTTTTTTTCTAACATATCATGCACTTTCTAAGCTACCGAATTCCGAATTTCATGAAATCAACTGTACTCATATTTTCGCGAACATGATTCGTTAGGCCTCAAGATTTTGTACAAAAAAAATTAAAAAAATTAATTGATCTATTTGATTATAATGCATAAGAATATCAATCCAATATTGACCAAGTAAAACAGCATGTACGTATTATTAAACCCAGCTAACAATGAATAAGCCATCAAATAGCCAATAAGCCATTTCATGGCACTCACATAGTATCCATATTTCTCCACATTATAGCCAACAACCTCTTTAGAAGGTATGCTGGAAACCAGTTTGTAAAAATGCAGAACACCAAGAATAGGTAGAATACTAAGAATACTTCTGTGAGACGAACAAGGCTGTAAAAATGAATACTCGATTAACGTGTGAACCCATGAAATAATAACCGGAATTCCAAGTGGAACCATCCACAGTAGCAATACTAACAAAGATTCTCCAAAATTAACGACGAAAGAAGATGCTCCATAGTATTTAGATTTACCAAATAAGTAGATATAATATACCACGGCAGTGGTGTAAACCAACGGATAAGGTGCGTAAAAGTTTGTAATCAAACATCCAATCACTGACCAAAATATGAAAGCATTGCTTGGTGTTTTGGTTAGTTGAATTGGAAGTTTTGTAGTTGGAACTGGTAGAAACTTAATCACCAGTTCTATAATTCCTAGAATTAAACCATGAACAGTGGCTGTCATACCAAGAGCTGTGAACATCAAAATTGGGGACACTAAGAGTAGAAGATTGACTTGAGATATTCCAACCAGAAACTGGTTTTCAGGATCGAAATTCTCAGCCGATGCTACAGAATTAGATGTATTTCTAAACAGAAAAGGTAGCTGCAATATCAGATCGACCAATTTTCTAACAGGAAAAAAACTGAGACTAAACTGAATTACAGCAAGCAAAGGGCCAATTAGAAATACATAACTTCTTATCAACTTCTTGAGACTCTCCGAGAATGTTAAAATTTTGTTATTCCGCGTATAGGTTTGAAGCTGAATAAATATCACGGCTAACACAATAGAAACTGAGAATGGAACTAATATTGTTCGATACCTGGGAATCAAATTACCAAGAATACCCCACCAATCCAAATTGATCTGAACCTCATAAGGTGAATCCGCAGGAGGTGTGAAAATTTGAATATGAAGATTCTCATCTTTCATTGAAGGAAGAAAAGGAGAATGTAATCCATGAAAAAAAATTGAAGCTGCTTTATTACCTTGAACATTGGTATGGAACTTTGATTCATCCAGCACATGCTGTCTAACAAAAGGGTTAAAGAGAGTTTGTTGTTTGGGACTGATTCTCACAGAATAAGTCAATAAACTAGAGCTTGCACCTTTAAGTGAGATATCTGTAGCCTGACCGCTTGAAACTTTGATGGACATCTTTCCTAGTAACAATTGAAACAATGTCGCTTTAATTTCAACGGTTCTATTGCTAGTGTTTTGATTGATGACGGTGAATCCATTTTCTTCAGAGTTAGCGTTTCTCACAACTAAATGAGTGAAATTTTCAATTAATTGTGCAGTCTCGTACTCTCTAAAAGTCGAATAAATTGAAGGTGCATTCATTTTGTATCCACTCATAAAGGGCTCGTTAAACTCCTCTGATGAATGTGGGATAGGAATAATATCATCAACAGTATTGTAACAGTTTAATTCTCCCTTGGAATTACCAACTTTGCACAATAGTATCTCTATATCTTTAGATCCTGTAATAATCTGCACACTTTCACCTTTAGGATTTAATCTAATCGACGCCAATTTTTCATTTTTTGACAAAATAACTGAGCCCTCTAGCATGTCTAAATCTTTAATAGTAACACTCTCCATTTCAGTATAAAACTGAGACATATCTTTACTTTGTGCAATTTGATATCTTCTAGTATGCTTGGAAGACTCAAATCCAGACAAGAAGTATTTCGCAAACGTTTTCATTCGACCATCAAGAGATTTTGTCATTGAAGGGCTTGAAGGATCAACAATTTCTAGTAATGCATTAACTATAGCTGCTCGACACTGATGACACCAAACGATAGCTTGATGATCAATACCAGTCCATACTCCAGGAATTGAATAAGAAAAGGTCCCAAAAGCATTAGATGGTCTAGTAAACCAGGATACCGCTGAATAGTCTGAGGGAACCATATTATCTAATTTTCCTCCTGCAATTGATACAAGAGCAACGGAACGCAGCGGTGACCTGCCAATCATTTCCTCAGAGAATGCATCAGCCCAATAGTTGTTAACAAATTGATAAACCTTTGTCAATTCAGAATCAAAAGTAATCGGAGGAAGAACATGAGGAGAAGCTAAAGTGATGATCGTATTAATGCTCTCTTTTTTATAGTTATCCAACGCAACTAGCGCTCTAGCAATAAAACCACCCATAGAATGCCCAATTACAATGACTGACTCAGGATGTGGAGAATCTTTTTGATCATAGAGCTTCAAGATGAACTTGATAGCATCATTGATATATTCAGCTTGATCTAATAAAGTTCTTCCATGGAATGCTGTAAAATCTTCTTGAAAATCAGCAGTAAATAAATCAATCTTTTTATTTTCAAGTCCTCTTTCCTTTACAAATTGAGCAGCTAAAGATCCAATCGACCTTGCCTGTTTATAACTGCCAGCATTTCCTGGGATGAAAATCACCGGAATTCCAGTAAATTCAAACGTTTCCATGTCAGCTTTTTGGTAGTAATCATCTCGATACAAATATAACGCGTATTTTCCATTCAATCGAGTCTCGGTGAAACCAGTTAACTTGGTATAAGTCGGATACATCCATACTTTTCCGCATCCTTGAACATCCGGGAAATGAAGTATTAAAGAATGTAAACAAGATAGCAATATCACAATGAATGAGATGGATACACCCAATTGAGCGGCATTTCTATTGCCAAACATGCTGAAGACATGAACTTGTGTGAAGAATGAAGAATACCATCAACCACTTATTCAATAAGCTTGATCATGTGACCAGCATTATTCCAAAGATCATAATCGATAAGAATCACATTCCACTAATTGTCAAGTTTCGGTAGCTGAGTTTGTGTGTAGCCGGTAAAAAGACTTTGAATCGGGATAAGACTACATGAATTTTAATATAGAGAGAATGCAGTATGAAGTTTGTGATTTTCAAAGTTCCGGAACGAGTTAGGACTCGGAACAGGTGGGGGTTTACCAATGTTAGTCGGTTCCGTCCCTCAGTTTGCAGTCTGGTAGTGAACCACATTTTAATTTGAAATTGTGAATAGACGTTAATCATTAACGGGTTTATGGTTTGTCACGATACAAACCTTAATGCTGAAGAGTATTGTTGAGAATTCCTCCTGTTCTTCTTGTTGATGTTGAGTCCTATGTTGAGAAACCTAGTATATGTTTTAAATAAATTAGCGAGAATTGAAATCGGTCCTGTCAAACTTTCTGCGTCATAATTAGTACTACACTTATAAGTCTGTATTATTCTAGTAGTCAGTAGCTTGAAGTCAAAGTTATTCATTCAAGAAGCGAAGTGGGATGTTCCTAGTGGCACCCCCGCACCATTGACTCTGGTTTTGGTTTCAGTGAAACTATGCTCACTATTTAATTTATTTTTTTATTCTTTCCTTCTTAAAGAGAATTGAGTTTTGACGTGTCCAATCACTACACAATTGTATTTGTTATATAACTAAAACTATTTGTTGTTTAAGAGATATTAAACTACTGTTCTAACAGCGCATTCTTGATTCATTATTACAATGTTACAATCAGTTGAAGCTCAAAAAAAACCCATTGACTTTTCAAATATACTATTGGGGGCCATACTCAATCTTTCCGAGGTTTCGACTCTGGGTCAACCACTAGAGGTCACAAAGACGACCATGGCTGCTAATCGATCTGATACGTTTGTTCAAGCCTTGAATCGTATCTGGCAGCGTGGTGGCTTACTTGGATTTTACCAGGGATTGATCCCTTGGGCGTGGATAGAAGCTTCTACAAAGGGATCTGTTCTCTTATTTGTTTCTGGCGAGACTGAACATCGTGCCAAAGCTTCTGGTCTTGGTGATTTTGGTGCTGGAATCATTGGGGGTATGACAGGTGGCCTTGCGCAAGCATACCTCACAATGGGGTTTTGTACTTGTATGAAGACTGTGGAAATTACAAGGACTAAATCTGTCGGAGTTGAAGGAGCTGCAGTGGCTAGCTCATGGCAAGTGTTTAAAGACATATACAAAAGAGAGGGTTTACGTGGAATTAATAAGGGAGTGAATGCTGTTGCTATTCGACAATGTACAAATTGGGGATCTCGTTTCGGGCTTTCAAGATTAACCGAGCAAGGTATTAGAAACTTAACAAACAAAGATTCGTCTCAACCACTATCTGTGTGGGAAAAATTACTAGCTTCTAGTATTGGCGGTGGTCTCAGTGCTTGGAATCAGCCAATTGAAGTGATTCGGGTTGAAATGCAGTCAAAGACAGAGGATCCGAACCGACCCAAAAACCTCGGCGTGTGGAGTACTGCAAAGTATATTCATAGTACAAATGGACTTAAAGGATTATACAGAGGAGTAACTCCTAGAATAGGTTTGGGAATTTGGCAAACTGTGTTTATGGTGGGATTAGGTGATAAGGCTAAGGAATTGGTAAAATCTCTAACTGGTAAAGAAGGCAAGTTTGGACATTAATTTTTCTATTGAAAACTTTTTATAATTCTGGCTTTTCTGCTTTTATTTGTTGGTTTGGTGATTAATAAACTACTTGATTAATTTTAATGTTTTTTAATATTTTAATCTTTTCGGTTTTCAAGTTAATATTAGAGTGTGTAAGTTAGATTTTGTTATTGAATAAAATAACGCTGATGAATGTTCAACTGAATGTTTAAACAATTAAAACACCTGTTTGTACAATTAAATCAAGGTTACCTGAATGTACAATTAAATCAAGTTCAACTGAATGTTTTTAGAGATAAATTAAGATTACCTGTTTGTACGATCAGCTAAATCTAGTTAAAATTCAATGTCTCAAGTTTGACGTTGACTTATCAACAAGTTTTGCTCCTGTGCAAATTGATGAAAGAAAGTCATGGTAGAATGTTGGGATCTCATCTTTACTGTTATTAAAACTGTGAATATTTAATCAAGCATTAAAATGACAAGAATAATCATTCCCATTTGAGATAGATATTATAATTATAAATATAATTTGTATAATTATAAATTTGAAAAAAAGTCAAGATATTTATCAAAAAACTAAAAAGCTTTGCCAAAGCTTGTTTTCACTAGTATTAATCCTCATTAAGATCAATTCATAATTCTTAACTTTAATTTAGTATGAAATTTCACATTCAATTATATTTTACACAGGCTTGAGAAATTGATTATATTCGTTTTTGTGCTGAACTGAATTTAGTTTGTGATTTCAAGATCTGAATCTGACTTTAAAACTTATTCACGTGATATTATTTGAATTCAAAAATGAGAGATAGGAGCTTGGATTTCTCTAAACACTTATACAACATGTTCAAATATAAATCAGCATGCCTGAACTACAATTTTCAGCGGTAACATCATGTACTACACATATTTACAAAGTATTGAAATCTATAATGCCCAAGAAGCATTCCAAGGCAAAAGACTCGGATGATATGCTGGGGCCTCCTTCAACGACGACTTTTGTCACTATTACTCTGACCCAGCAAGGGCTGGCATTCAGTGTTGGTAAAATGCAATCAGGTTTACACAGACTGTATCTAGCAAAAAATCTCTTTTCCAGCTTTGAAGTTGAAGGTTTAGAAGATGGAGAGTACTCGTTTAAACTGTCTTTAGATATGCTAATTACCTGTTTACAAATATTCGATGCTGAAGGTGAAACTTGTAGATTTGTGTATAATGGGCCAGGCCACCCGTTTATGATGATGTTCAGAAGTAAGCAGGCTGCTTCCTTGGTAACCACCTGCAATTTTGTAACTGTCGATTTGGAGGAAGGAGATGATACAGGAGAAGAAGATACACAGCTTGATCTGGAGAATGTTGTTTTACAGGTAATTTTGCCAGGTAAAGTGATGGCAGAAGCAGTAACTGAATTACGAAGTATAGGAACAAAAATACTCACAATTCGAGGTTCATCTCAGCATCCACGATTTGCATTGATCAGTCATGGACAGCTAGGCGTAACACAATTTGCATTTCCAGATGAAAAGAAAGTCATTGAATTATTTCATTTTGCACCAGGGATTTTGGAACCAAGCCAGTCCAACAATGATGTTATGGCAAACTCTTACCAATTCAATTTGGTATTAAAATCTTATGATGCCATATATCTAGCTTCTCGTGTCAGTTTAAGATGCGATGCAATGGGATGTTTGTGTTTACAGGCAATGTATTCTGTAGGAGATGGCCGTTCTATATTCATTGATTTCAGATGTTCAGCTCTAGTGGAAGAAGACTTTGGAAGAATGATAGAAGAGATGGGTTATTAGATTCTGTTAATGATCTTTATTTATTTTCTATTTATTGCAAAGTACGCTTAATATACATATAAATAATTTCCTAGGATTATATTATTAAAAGTAACAAATCTGGCATATATTAGAATTGATTAACTTGTTCCACGTCAACCAAGTAGCTAAATTGCTCTGTTTATATGTGATACTCGCGGTAGCAAGCTGATGAATGTCTATTTGCCAGATCATTCAAAGTTTCAAGATCACTGTGCTCGCACAGTAAACCTGTGTTGTCTTCTTAAATACTGCAATTTTCGTGATTCAAAAACTGTCTCTATCTCTAACAACTTTGTTTCCAGACTGGCAATGAAGATATCTAAATTTCAGATTTTCAATTGCTTTATTGCAATTACTGGTATTGCCAGTGCACAATCAGAACTCGAAGATATCAACGATTCTGAACCTAGATCTGACATTGTTCCTGGTCGTTACATTGTAGAATTTGAATCCAGACTCAGTTCTTCTCTTTATGCCTCTTCTTCTACTGATTCAGATCGTGAATTTACTACTCAAAATGTTTTCTACAGTGACATCAAAGCCTTGGGAATCGATGCTCAGCCTGTTAGAAACTTCACTTCTTCGTTATTTCATGGAGCATCTTTTGATGTGAGAAATGAGGAATTAGGAAGTACTCTGCAAAGACTTCAAGAAACCGGAAATGTAAAAAACGTTTGGCCTGCTAGATATTTAAAACTTTTTGACTATGAAGCAACACAGAGTGAAGAACCTTATTGGAATCCTCATAATTTTACAGGTGTCCAAAAACTACATGAAAGAGGTTTGACTGGTAAGGGAATTACTGTTGCCGTAGTAGATACTGGTGTTTGGTACGAGCATCCTGCTCTAGGAGGGGGTATTGGTAAAGGATTCAAAGTCGCCGGTGGCTACAACTTTGTTGGTGATGGATACATGGTAGACGAACTGAGTCCTAATCGTAATCCCAAAGATTGTCAAGGACATGGAACTCATGTCGCAGGTATCGTTGCTGGAAATAGTGATAAATTTTCTGGAGTGGCTCCAAATGCTACAATTCTGGCTTATAAAGTTTTTTCGTGTGCTGGTAATCCCACTGATGATATTCTTGTAGCTGCATTTGAAAAAGCTTACTTTGATGGTGCTGATATTATCACTTGTTCTATTGGTTCTGCAGGCACTGGATTTTTAACTGATCCAACATCTATGTTAGCTTCCAGAATTGCTGAATTGGGTGTATTTATTTCTATTGCAGCAGGTAATGAAGGTGATATTGGTCCATATTTTCCTAGTAGTCCCGCTTCTGGAGAATTGGTCACCTCAGTAGCATCTATTGAAGCAAATACTGTTCTTGCTTGGAATGGTACTGCAAATTCTGCTGGAGGAAAATCATCTAAGTCATTTGAGTATATCACCACAACTGGTTATGCCCCAAATATCACAGGTACATTTGATCTTTTAGTTTTTGATACTTGTGATAAACTTGCGATTCTTCCTAAAAGTTTAGATAACAAAACTGCCATTTTGTTTCCTTCTCAAGGCCGATGTGTGGGTCAAAAATACTACAATGAAGCAAAAAATCTCGGTTACCCAGTTGTTTTAAACTATCTTATTAGCGACAAAGCTACTTTCTGGTATAATCAACCGACATATGGCTCAGATTTTCAAATTGGCATTTTTGGTACTACCACTAATGATTTTGGAAAGTGGGCTTTGGAAAACTCTCAAGATGGAAAAATCACTATCGAGCTCAAAGGTGAAACTGAACCTATTAGAAGCAATTTTAAAGGTGCAGGTTTTGTCAATCCTTTCTCAACCTGGGGTCCTACTTACGATGGTAGATATTATCCAGATGTTGCAGCACCAGGTGGAAATATTTTCTCAACTTGGCTAAAAGGTCGTTACTCTATCATCAGTGGTACAAGTATGGCTACACCATATGTTGCAGGAACTGCCGCTTTATATTTTGAAAGCATGGGAGGTAGACCTCCATCTTTAAGAGCTGGAACTGATCTCCGAAAAAAGCTAATTGCAACTTCTAAATTGGTTAATCTTTACTCTCGAGGACCAAATGATTTGGATATTGATAACGCACCCATCATTCAGCAAGGAGCTGGGCTAATCAATGCTCAAAAGCTTGTAGACACCAAGTCTTCTATTGATACTGATCCTGCCTTCTCTCTTGTTGGTGAAGCTGATTTACACAAAAAGGTAAAAATTACTGTGCGCAATGATGGTTCTGAGGCAAAAACTTATACAGTTAGACATGAGCCTGGTGTGACGATTTACACTCAATCATCTAAAGGTCAGAGTATGTCTTATTTCCCTCCTTACAGTCATGAAGGATTGGCATCTAAATTTATTTCCAAAGAAGAATTCACTCTTGGACCCAAGGAAACTACCAAAGTGATGGTTAAATTCAGTTCTCCAAAAAATCTGAGTTATGAAAATTATCCAGTATTTCAAGGTAAAGTGTTTGTTGAAAGTGGTAATGAAAGTATTTCAGTCCCATATGTTGGATCACTGCCATACAATTACACTGTCTGGAGTCAATCTAAACCAGGTTTATATTTGGTTCACGATGAAATGGGCTGGTCATCTATTGCTAAGGATACTGATACTCTTGTTGTTTCGGCCAAATCTATTCCAAATCTTATTTACTCGATTGATTGTGCGGTTTCATACATGAATTTTGCGGTAAGAATCTCACAAGAAAAATGACTATCAATTCTAACAATTATCTATAGCTTGTGGATGAGAGTTTCAATGTGAACAACTTTACATATCCTTTCAAACCTGGTCAAGGAGGTTACATTGACTCTCTTGGATCGGAAACAAGAGATCGATTCCCATATTACTTTGTGGGTAAAGTCCAAAGTGAATTAGATTTCACTTTTAAATCATTCGCTAATGGTACAGTTATTCCAGACGGTGATAAGTACAGAGTTTTTGGTGCTGCTCTTGCCTATCCCAAAGATATCATTACCAGCACACCTGAAGATTTGGACTTGTATATTTCAGACTCTTTCAATTTCCGAAGTGACAATATTACAAAAAATAACTCGACAGATATGTCTTCAATGAGGAAATTTTTGACTGGGTCACTAATGAGCTACGATAGTTATAGTAAGACTTTAACTTCACCTTACGATACTATCTACGTGACTGTGAATTTCATTGGTTTAGGAGGAGTAAAGAAAGGAGATACTGTTTCAATGAAAATGCCTGATGAGCTTGGTTTTTTCCCACCTCCATTCAAATTCCAGACTACTCAAGGAGTGGATTTAGGGATTGCTTCAATTGATCCTCTAACAAATGAGATAACTCTTGAGTTTTTATCAGACTTGACTTCAAAGTCTAGTATAGGTGGAATTGCCAAAGGAAAAGTAAATATATTTGCCAAACTTAAGAATCCCGAAACTATTCAACCAGGTAGAAAATTCTTTAAATTTGTTTCTTCAGCTGGAACATTTTACCGTTATCTTAATTTCAAGGTTCCAGATTCTAGTGTCCCCAGATTGAGATGCCGTTCTAATGAGATGCCGGGGCTTATTGATTCTATTTCTGAAGCTTCAGCAGGCAACTTGGAGTTGTATATTCCAAAGTCATCACAATGGTCTACTAATAAGGCTGTTTTCCACATTCCTCGAGGAACAAAGATCGATCTTCCCAATGTTCAAGTTTGGAAAGCTGGAGCTTTCCCTGAATCTTCTAACAATGGATTTGTTGACACACAGAGCTTTGGAGAAATGGTTGATAGCAGTCTTTGGAGTATATCAATTAACGGAACCAATGGAATTTTCGAACTTAAGAATGGATTTCCAGTGAGTTCCAGTTCAACAGATATTGCTAAAGTTGTTTTTCCTCTTGCAGGTGTTGGTTTGTTTGACAGCACTTTTTACGTTCAAGTGGAACTTAAGAATGACGAACAAGATTGGGTTCAAAATCTACATTGTGGATTTGATAGAAGTGGGAAGGTAGGAAATTCGTTTACGTTTTCGGTGACTTATTGATATCTATACGTGAATTAATAATTATTACAAGTTTAACCATATATTTAGGATTTTTAGTTGATGATTAATAAATACACATATTAATTCGATATATCTGGTCTTAATATATGAAGACCATTCTGTCATTTTGGAGATATATCTGGTCTTAATATATGAAGACTATTCTGTCATTTTGGAAACTATCAATTGGATTAGTGAAAATTATAATGAAGTAACAAAAGAGTCTATAATAAGTAAGCAAAAATATACAATTGAACGTTTAGTCCTATCAATCGCTCTCATCGGAGCTACTATCATCTTTTTGGGCTCTTCTCTGTTCAGCTTTCTGTTTCTTTTCTGACTTTCGACGTTCTTTCTTTAGTTTCTTTCTTTCAACTTTCGATAACTTTCCATTATCAGCCTTTCTTTTTGTGCCTGCGTTCACTTGTTCAGATTCGGTTGTTTCCTCAAACTTCATATTGCTTGCTCCGTTAGACGCTGAGACAGCTGGTGTAAAAGATGGAATTTGTTCGACACCACTGAGAGAGTCTACGAGTCTTTTAATTTGTCCAATGACATTTTCATTTCTAGATAGTGCGGAAGCAAGGTTTTGAGCAGGAGCGGTAGATTCGAGTTCTTCTTTTGTAGGTTCAGGATTTAAGAATGCCAGAAGTTTAGGGATCACTTCATCTTTAGACAAAGAATTTTGTGATAATAAGTGCAAAGTAGGAGGGACTGAGGTTCTTGGTTGGAAATTGGACATTATATGAGTGATGATGCTGATTGAAAAATCGTGAAAAATATTTTTGGGATGATTCGGGAGTTTAAAGTAAATGAGATTTTATACGATTTTGTGTATATACCCTTTCCCTAGCCTCTTAAAATCTCCTAATCGAGATTTTTAATTTTTTTTATTAGCTATTT
Source organism: Geotrichum albidum (assembly GCA_003707475.1). NCBI lineage: Eukaryota > Fungi > Ascomycota > Dipodascomycetes > Dipodascales > Dipodascaceae > Geotrichum > Geotrichum albidum. The sequence continues at coordinate 141,753 of PPJE01000012.1, read as the reverse complement.
ACCACCCAGATTGTTTTGTTGGAGGTTTATATTTGCAAATTACAGATTTTGATCAGAATGTTTGGAATTGCAAGACGTGTTACAGCTAGGTGAGTGAAGATTTATAGTTATTAAAATAGAAAGATGGTGGATTCAGTGATCAACGTATGGTCATAGATCAAATATTAAAGACTAAATATCAAACATTAAAGACCAAACATCAAAGACCAAACATTAAAGACCAAACATTAAAGACCAAACATAAAAGACCAAACATTAAAGCAAAGACCAAACATTGAAGCAAAGATCAAACATTAGACTAAATACAGACCATCAAAGACTAAACACTAAAGACTGACCAAACGCCAATCATTGAAAGTATATCAAAGAAAATACTAAATCACCAAAGTTAAAGACCAATCATTGGAATTTAGACTACACCATCTTTCTAATATTAATAAAGATTTCTATTTTGAAACATGCTAACAAATCAATAGTCCTTTGACTACTTTCTCCCGTTCATTCTCACTATTCAGTAGTCATCGTCCTATGCTCCCTAGCGTTTCAAACAAAACTGCTATCCCATCACTTTTTACTCCTAATACTACTGCTCTTGTTACTCAACATTTACCCACTACTGGATCTCTACCAAACATTGTTTCACCTCTAGACGCACTCCAGAAACGTTTCAAAGCCCGTGGACACACTTACCAACCCTCAACTTTAAAAAGAAAGCGTCAAAATGGATTTTTAGCTAGATTGAGAGCGCGCGGAGGTAAAAAGATTTTGGCTAGAAGAATGATCAAGGGAAGATGGTATTTGTCTCATTAAACTACAACTTGTCGTGAATAGCCTTGTATATAATAATATATAATGATTTTTGAAAGAATTGTTTTGATTGGTTGAAAATCTCAATTACAAGATCTCTAACGGAGGTTTATATTGAAAAAAAAAAAAAAAAATTTCTAGTAGTCCCAAATATCAGATCTGAAGCTCAACTTCACCGCCAGCCTGCAAACACAAAATGATCTCGTTAAAATCTCGTCCTGTCTTGCAATTTACAAGAACTGCTGTTACTACTGCCAAAGGTGGTGAGACTGGTGTCTCTCGTGCAACTTCAAAACAACTCGCTGCTCAAAGAGACCGTCATTTAGCTCAACAATCTCTTAAACGTAAAGAGCAAAAACGCATGTCCAAGTTGCGTAACGAAGCTCTACATCACTCACTTGAAACTCCATTATATTTACCTACTCTGTCAGCATTGAGATACTTGAGAGCTGCAGAAGTTGGCCAACCTTTAAATTCAACCACCCTTTCAATGACCATCAGAGTCGTGGCTGATCGAGGAACACAACCTCTTTCTGGCTCTATTAAATTCCCTAAAAGTCTGGACGCTGGAACCAAGAAGATTGCTGTTTTCACTACTTCTGAATCTGCTCATCAAGCCGCTCTTGCTGCTGGTGCTGATATTGTAGGAGGAGAAGATCTCATTGAACAAGTTAAAACTGGTCAAATAGAATTCCACAAATGTTTTGCTACACCTGAAGTTTTACCCAAGATGGCTCAAGCTGGTCTTCCTAGAATCCTTGGTCCTAAGGGTCTTATGCCTAGTGCTAAGCGTGGTACCGTTGGAAACGACGTTGCTACTCTAATCCAATCTTCTGCCGGTAAATTTGATTTCCGCCAAAAGCAGGGCGTTCTTGCTTTACCTGTTGGTAAAATCGGATTCTCTGATCAAGAGATTGTCACCAACATGATTGCTGCTATTGACGCTATTCGTGAAAGTGCTAGTAACATTCAAAGTAAAAAGCCTGTTATTTTGGGTCAAACTACCATTTCCAGTACCAGAGGACCTGGTATTGTTATTGAAGTTTAGATCATTTTGTATATATAATATTTGTCATTTTTTTTGTTGATTTCATAGTTTTCTAAATATTTAAGAACAATTTCCAATTTGGGATTGTGCTCATAATTTTCAAGACACGATAAAAATTACAACACTCTCACGAGCTACATTGAAGAGAGCAGCTATGATACATACGAAACAATACGCCCATTCATCAGGATCTCCTCAGATTTCGTTTTCTCCTTCAGGTGAGCATCTCTATACTCTCGGTCAAAACGGTCTACTTCGTCGATTCACTCCTTCCAAACCAGATGAGCCTGTAACCATTGAACTAGAGGAAGAAGATGACGATTCAATGAAATTAGTGGCTATAGATGATACCACTGTACTGGTTTACACTAAAGAAATGGTTGTTTCGTACGACACTGCTGCCAGTTCTGCAACTGACAGAGAAGGAAGACGTGTGGTATTCAGAGTCCCCGAAGGCATTGAAAAAGTAGAAGTCAGCGATGGTTGGTGTACAGTTAGAGATAGAATTGGAGGTGCTAGAAAGTTACAAGTAGGAAAATGGGAAAATGTTGAAGTAATTTCTGAAGAAGATAAAGAAGAAGGATCAAAAAACAAAGCTGGTTCACATTTGTGCAGAATCAATGGAGATTTGCTTGAAGTTGTTAGAGGATCATCTAAAGAAAAAGAGGCTGGATGGAAAGTTCAATTACCTGCTACCCTTGAGTTTGATGAAGTTCAAGATTCTGGTATTGTTCATGATGTAACTGTTTCTTGTGTTGGTTGGAGTTCTCATGACAGGTATCTAGCTGCTGGAACAACCTTGGGATATGTGTTGATTTATGATATGCTTTCTTTGGAATTGGTGAAAGGTATGAGATTTCAAGGAAAAATAGTGCAAGTGGAATGGAATCCTCAAAGTAATGATCTTAGTTTGAGTGATTCTAATGGTGCAATTCACTTCATTTCAGATATTGTTGGTCGTGAATCAACATTTACACCGTTCAGACCTCAAAAGTCCAATGGACTCAATCAAAAAGAAATTGGAAACGATCCAGAATCAAAGCAAAAGAGAAGTGAGTTAGAAGAGTTACAAGATGAGCTTAGATTGTTGGATGAAGATTTGGCAAAGCATGGGGCAGTTGATGAAAACGACATCATAAATGAAGACAATTGGATTGTTGATGATGATAACTCTGGTTACGTTCAAAAACCTGAATTGAAGCGTCAACTTTCTCCTCTTGGAGATCCCAGAGTCTCTAAACGACTCTATTCTCCAGCAGTTGGAGCTGCTAGTGCTGTGAAATTACTGAAGCCATTTCAACAAGGTTCTACTGATTGGAAAAATGGTCGTAGATATCTCACAATGAATACTATTGGTTATGTGTGGACAGTAACTGATGATCTTACAGTTTCTTTTTTTGATACTCATGCATACCGAGAATATCATTTTCAATCTGATATAGCTTATGATTTGGCTTCTTTATCTAAAGTTGGATGCTTATTTGCCAGTGCAGAAAAAGGACAAGTCATGTTCAGATTTCATGGTGCTGGTACCAAAGATTCTTGGACCTATAAAATTGATTCAGCTGTTCATGGAGTAATATCTACTCTTGCGGCGTCGAGCAATAGAGTCCAACTCACATCTTCAAAAGGATTTGTTTTCTACTTTACGACTACGGGTATTTTATTACGAGTAACGCAACAAACCTGTGGAACAGTAGTCATGGCTATTGCTGACTCTAGTGATAACTTTTTAACCATTAGACAAGATACATCCTCAACATTGAGCTACTCTATTGAAAACTCAATTACAAATGAGCTTTTGCAAAAGAATGATTCGCTACCTTCTGATACAATCAAAAACGCATTCTTTTCTGAAGATGGTGATCCATGTATTTGTGATAAAAATAATGTGGTTTCTACTCTTGTTCCTTGGAGAGTCATGTTTCAAGCTAGTTGGCATCCAATTCATCACATTGCTAGCCCTCATGATAGTCTACTTCCAATTGGACTTTCAGCTGGTGGTTCACAAGATGACGATGATGACGATGAAGTTACTTCAAAACTTCTTGCTCTCAATCCAACATTTCCAATGTCTCATGTTAATCATTTGGAACTTGTTCCACCCCATGGAACTCTTTCCAATCACCACTCTTCATTCCTTAACGCAGTTCTACTTCAAGAATTATCCAAGGATAGGCCATCAACATCATATACCAATGCATACACATACACGCAAGATGAATCCGTTTTGCGATTACTTCATTCAGCACTTGTTAACCTTGAATTTAAACGATCTCGTCATTTGGTTGAGCTTCTGCAAAACGATGAAAGTTTGATTGCAGCAGAAAAAGTAGTAGAATTGGCTGCACCTGTTGGAGTTCAAAGTGAAAAAGTTGTAGAATTGATCAGGAAAAGACGTGAGGCAGTACAAGAAGAAAATGGTATTGAATATGAATAAAATATTTATCTGGTTAATTTATTGAATATCTCGTACACCAAGTTTTTCTCAAGTTATATAAAAATATCCACAGTTCCACGAAAGTTAAAAAAGGAATACTCACACTTTTTTGAAGTTATATTAGGAATACTCACAGTTTTTCTGAAGTTATATTAGGAAAGTTCACAGGTTTTCTAAAGTAATATATCCACCAAGTTTTACAAAAGTTAAAAGAGAAATTTGTTAAAATTGTTGTGAATCGTTTCAATCACTACTCTCTTTTCTTTAATCCAAATTGAACATACAGCTGTAAGAATTTTCTCGCTCATCATTTCCCATACCTGAGCATCATTGACATAAACATCAGTTTCAAGTAACACATTGTCTTCAGTTAACACTCCCAAAAGCTCTTGTAACTTTTCTCTTTTGGCATCATTGAAAAGAGAAGAAATCGAGACAAATGTTTTAGTTTTCCATATTGATTTAGAACTAAAGTAGGATTGGCTTAGAAACATGGCAGATCCTGAATATGAATGTAAACATATCGACTTTAAATTAGGAAATTTATTGAGTAGCTCATATAGCGGCATATACGCTTTCACACAATGTAAAGATACACTTCTCTTGTAAAAATTAGCTATTTCCAATTGTGCAGACAGTACTGCCAATTGGTGCGAAAGATTGACTGTGTAAGGCATATATTGAACACGGAAAGGACGATCTAACCCACATTCGCCCAACATGGCGAATGGATAAATTTCAAAAAGTTCTTTTAACCGTGAAGTTAAAACTGAAATGGACTTTGGTTCGGGTAATTTTTCCAAAACGTCTCCAGGAATTGGAACTTCTGAAGGAGACAGAATTTCATTATAAAATTCCGATTTAGAAGATGGTTTTGGGCCTACATAATATCGATAAGAAAACCAAGGATGCAGACCAAATGCAGGAACCATTACTTTTTGTGAAATGTTTTCAATTCCTCTACTCAAAAAGACTTGTTCAACAGTGTTGAAATCATTTAAGTCAGTAGACATCAAAGCATATTGTTGAATATTGGCTTCATTGAGTTGATTTATACAAGATGAGTGATCATTGTTGTGCTTTTCAAAATGTTCAGTCGAAATATGGCAATGTGCATCTGAATACTTCAAGCCGTCCATATCTTTTAAAGACTTTTTGACTATCGAGACATACTCTTTGGCCTCTGTTACTAATTGATCCGACATGCACATTATATTATTGAAATGCAAATCTCAATATATTCTATACTATATATATGAACTAGTCATGTGACTGGAATCAAGGTGTTCTGTCAAACAAATACTCCTTGACTTGAATTCATTCATTAGTAGTTGACAAGATGACGGCAAGAAGATCTGAGAAACCTGCGTTGTTGAGAATCCGAAGATACATCATAATTCTTTTTGCAGCTACTTTGCTGCTTTTAGGAGTGCCTATGTGGTATGCTACGACGTCAATCTATAGAGCACCACTGCCATACGATCGAATGGAATATTTCGACAATGAACAGAATCTCTATGGAGAGCTACGAGTGAAAGTGAAGGTTGGTTTAGAGAATGGAAAGTTTGTTCCGATGGTTCAAAGCATTTTAAAGGCTCAACTGAAGGATGGGAACTTTGATATTGAGGTTGTTGATGGATGCACCATGGGAGAAATATGTGTGAAAGAAGCTGGAGAGGCATCAGGTCGTGATATTATTGGAACTGATCCAGATAGCATTGCTGATATTTTGATTCACAAGATATATCAGGAAGAGCGATCAATGTTTGAGTCTAGATATGAATTTGATAGAAAAGTTGTTGCATATTCACCTGAATATCATTTGACGTTTTCATTATTTGTCGAAGATGGAAATCCAGTTGAATGGGATGTGGAAGGAGCCATTGAACAGTATTTTAAACCAGTTTTGAGTGAGTTGGAGAGAAAAGTAGCGAATTTCACAGTTGATTCTCAGGTACAATATTATTCTGAACTGGACCAAAAGGACCGAACTAACGGAGTTGATACTTCAACATTTGTGAATTTTGCTGAATGGTCAGTGAACTCTGTTCATTCGCATCCAAGTATTAATTTTATTTTGTACGTTCCAAAGGCTAATGATCCGATTGTGATTAAGAACTCAAACACAAATTCATTTTTAATTCCTCAATGGGGAGGAATCAAGATTTTGAATATTGAAGAATCACAATCACGAATACTGACAAAAGAAGACTTACTTGCAGATTTGCAATTATTCACAGTACAATTGTTTACATTATTGGGTGCACCAAGTCAGCCTACTGAGCATCCATTACTTCGGATTGATTCATTATCGCGATTGACTACGTTACGTGCCCTTAAGGACGCAACGAACTCACTTGGTTCACTGTCTAGATTAGCGTTTGCACTTCCAACCATCGCAATTCCTTCATCAGTTTCACACTTGGTAGAAAGTTCACTTTCTTATATTCATCTGGCATTGCAAGCATTAAAGAACTCTGATTCTTCGGGGATTTGGTACGCTGGATTAGCCATGAGAGATGGACATGATGCATTCTTTGAGAAGCAAATGGTGCAACAAGCGTTTTTTCCTGATGAGCATAAAGTAGCTGTTTATCTACCGTTATTAGGACCAGTGTGCGTGATGGTTTTCTTGGGTGTTATCAGACTCAAGAAGGAATGGAGGGAGTAACATCTCATTAATAACAAAATATACAAGTTTTAAATGGAATTGATTTTAGATAGTGGTCCATTACCCAATGCATTTTCCAGTTTGACTTTATCAGATTGTAAGATTTCAGCCAAATGGACGATTCCTTCTTGTTGTTCTTTAAGGATCTTTGCTAGTTTTTCTACTTGTTCATCGTCTAGATCAAAGCGATTACTAGATTCTATGCCACTGTTATTTTTTAGAATTCGTTCTTTTTCGTCTTTTAGCATTACTAACTTTGTCCAAACTTCATTAATTCTTCCAACTACTTCAGGATCTTGAACTTTTTCCAGCACTTTACCGATTTCTCTTTTCCATTTTTCTTCTTCTGGTCTCATAACGAAGCCGGCATATTTTAAAACTTGAACTTTTCTAGCGGTTTTTGCTACTTTTTTTTCTAATTCAGCGCTTTTTTTCTTAGCAATGTCTATTTTCAACAGGGTTTCCAAGTCATGGGCTTTCATGATTTTTTCGACTCGTTGGTTAACTTCATGTAGTCTGTCTCTGTATACCATTACGGCCATTTTTTGCATTTTTGCACGTTTTTCGAGATCTCCGAATCCTACAGCTAGCACAGGTACATGAGCGTCTGAAGGTCTTGCGCGGACTGCAGTTTCGTAAGATACTGGGTCGATATGTGCTGGTCTATCGTACAGGAGGGTTTGAGCTTTGCCTACATTATTGTAGAATATTGTTTGAAATTGGCAAGATTGGCTTGTAGGATCAAAAGAGTCTTTGAGCTTTTCGAGCTGGCTCAAGATTGGTTTAGGTGACGAGGTTTGTGACTGAGATGATCTCGTTAATTGATTCATTTTGTGGATGGTGGTAGAAGAATGAATATAGAGGTGGAAAATTTGTGTTGTTTTGTTTATGTAATTTTTATTGGGATTATTTTTTTTATTTTTTATTTTTTTTTATTTTTTTTTATTTTTGACGGAGTTTTAATTTTTTTTATTTTTGACGGAGTTTTATTTTTGACGTATTTGAGTTGAGGGAGATTTACATGAGTTGAAAGGAATTTACATGAGTTGAAGTGGGTTTTACATGAGTTGAAGTGGGTTTTACTTGAGTTGAAGGGAGTTTTACTTAATTTGTTAACAAAGCTTGAACTAGATTTAACTAATTTTCAGCTAATTTTCAACGGGTTTAATGCAATTAAATTTCACTGAAATTCACTTAACTTGTAACAGAGCTTGTTGTAGATTTAACTGATTGACTTCAGTCTGGCGCTCTCCCAACTGAGCTAAGTCCGCTGCTATAGATTTAACTAATTTTTACATGATCCAACTTTTAACTGATTTTCAACTGAATATATATTAATTCTCACCCAGTTTTTAACGCGGTACCTCTTGCTACAATGGGTAGCACAAGGCGGGACTCCAAAGCACTACCTCACCTTAAATTAAAGTAATTTGAACCACCCAGCGAAAGCTGTTGTGTTAAGAAACAAATGGGAAATTCTTATAATTATAGAAGTTTTACTATATAGTGAAATTTGTTATATAAAACGATAAGTGTTTGAATAGTTAAAATTATTGATTGATTGATTCTCACCCAAATTTCAACAGAAATTGAACCAAAATTCATTCATCTAATTTGCTACAGAGCTTGAACTGGACTCAATATTTTTATTATTTACTGAATTTCACAAAACTTTAATATATTTGAACAAAGTTTAAACTAGACCCAACTATCTTTTGACTGATTTTAAACTAGACTCAACTATCTTTTGACTGATTCTCACCTAACTTGAACACAACTTGAACTAGACTCAACTAGCTTTTTACTAATTTCCACCTAACTTAATTTAGAGCCTAAACTAAATTCTACTCAACTTGATCTAAAATCTCACTTGATGTTTAACAGTGTTAACTCATCAAACCTCAACAGATCTTGTACTAAATTCCACTCAACTTGATCTAAAATCTCACTTGATGTTTAACAGTGTTAACTCATTAAACCTCAACAGATCTTGTACTAAATTCCACTCAACTCTGTTAATTCACCCAACTTTCAGTGCTGGTATCACCCAACTTCAACAAAGCCTAGATGCAACCAGATTAAACACTTATAACATAATATTCAACTCCACCTAACTTTCATCAAATCACCACCTAACTTTCATCAAATCACCACCTAACTTTCATCAAATCACCACCTAACTTTCATCAAATCACCACCTAACTTCCAACTTGAACAATCTTTCAACTCTCGTAAACTCTCATAAATCCCACCTAACCATTTCTACCCCAGATACTCATCTACAATATACCGAGCCTCGGAAGAATCTCTTTCCAAAATAGGTAATCCAATCATTAACTCCCATAAACCTATTTAGGTTGGAAAATATTTTTCCAAGACTAAATTCGTCACAAATTTCTTGGTTCTTGATCCAGGACTTTGTTCAACCCATTGGCACTAGAATTCTGCTTGATGAGCTAAATTAGGCTAAGAGCTTTTCAAAAATCACTCATTGTTTCTCCACATAAACCGACAAGTGCCGAGGAATCTCAACCAAGCAATAGCGCTCAGTAGCACTCAATCCCGCTCATTAGCTGCTCTAAAGCCTTTTTAACAAAATCCGTGGTCATGTGACTTAAATTTTCTCCCCGCTAAATCACAATTTAAACTTTTATTGATTAATATTGTTAATATGGTCGGCTGGTGCCTTTGTGATTGTTTTTTTTCTTACTTAAAGCGTCCGTCGGGCCCGTCCTTTCTATTCTTTTTCAACAACAATTATAATGACCACCCTACAAGGAACTCAATTTCCGCCAGAAATCGTAAAACGTCTGTCAAACTACCCGTTGACTTCGGATCCTGAATGTACCGCTAATAGCCCTTTGTACGGTACGTCCCCGAAACTCAAGTCTTTCCAAATTGGTAAACCCCAAGCAATTGCCCTCCCTGGTTCAAAAACTGAAGGTTACTCGGCCGTTTATAGAAACGTACAGTGTCCCGACATCCTCATCAGCACAATCCATCCAAAAATTAGCACCGTGGTAGAAGCATTTAACGCTTGTGCAAATGCTAACCCAAAAAAAGACTGCTTGGGTGAACGTGTTTTCGACGAAAAGTCGCAGAAATGGACAGACCGTTTCGAATTCCACCCGTACGAAACCGTCGTTAAAAGACGTGATAACATTGGAAAAGGTATCGCCCAAGTAACTCAAGATGTCACTGGTATCGATTCGAGAAACACTGCGTATTGTGTGGGTGTATTTGGCCCTAATAGCCGAAACTGGATCCTGGTTGATATGGCCTGCCAAACTCAGTCTCTACCATCTGTTTGTCTATACGATACCCTCGGACCAGAGTCCACTCAGTACATTATCACCTTGACTGAAATGCCTGTTATCGTGTGCTCTGTTGCTCATATCCCCTTTGTTTTGGGTATCAAGGACCAACTACCCAACTTACAGATCATCATTGCTATGAACCCTATCAACAATCCCAATTACCGTGAAAAACCGGGCTCTACTAAGAAAGATGTCTTGTCTGCTTGGGCTTCTAAAGTCGGTGTTAAATTGTTTGAATTCAGTCAAGTAGAAGAAATCGGCCAGAGTTCTACTCGGGGGTTCACTTTGCCTGGTCCACAGACTGTTTTGACAATTAACTTTACTTCAGGTACTACGGGTAATCCAAAGGGAGTTGTTATTAGTCAAGCCAACGTTCTTGCAGGGGTCAGTTTGGCGGCATATCAACCAGCACTAGACCAAAGGGATACTACTGGCTTTTTATCATTTTTACCATTGGCACATATTTATGAGCGATTGAACATTCACACAATGCTTTGTGGAGGAACGCGTATTGGCTTTTTCCATGGAGAAATTGCTGAGCTGATGGATGATATAGCGACGTATCACCCGTCTGTAGTTTGTGGAGTTCCGCGTATTTGGAATCGGATTGCTAATGGTATTCGGTCTTCGACAATTGAAGCAGGAGGAGTTGCAGGAGCGTTATCTCGAAAGGCATATGCTGCTAAGCTAGATCGGTTGCAAAAGACTGGAGATTATCACCATCCTATTTGGGACAGGTTGTGGTCTAATAAGATTCGCAGCAAGTTGGGATTAGACCAGGCCACTACTTTTGTTACTGGGTCTGCGCCAATGGCTAAGGAGAACATTGAGCTGTTGAAGGTTGCACTGTCAGTTGATTTACTGCAGGGATACGGGTTGACGGAGACCATGGGAGGAGTTAGTGTTTGTGTTATTGGTGACAACGGAGCCGGTTCAGTTGGGCCAGTAGCGGTGACGACAGAGCTTAAGCTTTGCGATTTGCCCAGTTACAACTATTCGAGTTTGGACAAACCATATCCACGAGGAGAGATTATGGTTCGTGGGCCTCAGATATTTATGGGTTATTACAAAAACGAAGAAGCCACTCGGGACTCAATTGATGAGGAAGGATGGTTTCATACTGGAGATGTAGGCATGATTGATGATTTGGGTCGATTGTACATAATTGATAGAGTTAAGAACTTTTTCAAGCTTGCGCAGGGCGAGTATGTTGGGCCTGAGCGTATTGAAGCGCTTTACACGTCTTCTTCTGCGCTGATTGCGCAAATATTTATTGAGGGCAATTCTCTACAGACTTATTTAGTTGGTGTTATTGGAGTCAATCCTGAGAGTTATGTTCACTTTTTGAAACAGCAGTTTAAGCTTACGGTTAGTATGGATGACTTGAAAGGTATTGAAGCTACGTTTTCTCGGCGAGATGTTCGGGAGACACTTTACCGGGAGTTGAATAAACATATAGAGGGAGCCAAGTTGAAGGGGTATGAGAAGATTAAGAATTTACGTTTAGCGTTGGAGCCATTTAATGTTGATAATGGGACCATGACTCCTACTTTGAAGGTGAAGCGACCTGAGGCTCGCAAGATGATTCAAAAGGATATTGATGAAATGTATGAAGAAGGGCCAATTGAAGAGAAGCACAAGTTGTAATTTAGGAAATTTTAATGTTGAATAATATTTATGGGTTTCGATAATCAATAATGTCAATGGGTTTCAATAATCAATAATATCAATGGGTTTCAATATTAATGGGAGGAATATCTGTTGTATCAATTGGAATATTTTTAAGAAATATATTGGTATTTGGGATTGAATCATAAGGAGTGAAAATTGATTCATAATACAAAATAAATTTAATACAATGTATCAGAATTTGTACCAGAATATTTCAATTTGAGAATGTTATTTTGAGAATGTTATTTTCAGTATATATTTATCTGAATATCAAAATAAATCAATTTTCATTGATTATAATTCGTCTGATTATACCAAATTCATCTAATTTCATCTAATTTGAATCAGAGTTCATCTGAACATGAATTTGTATCAGAATACAAATTTGAATTCAAAATTGAAGTCGATGATTTTCTTTTACCTAGATATTCTCGTTATTTTTAAATTTTATTATTTAAATTCGTCTTTTAATTATAAAATTACGCAAAATTTTTTGGTGGAAGTGGGGACAGAAATAATTTCATGCGTAGACTCAAAAACGATAAAAATTTAAAGGTTTCAATAAGAATTAATGTTATTAAATTTAAAAAAGAATCGGAATGACGGTGAATCAAAACGTTTCATGAAACGGGAAATAAGACAAGATTAATTTAATTTTGTAAATCACACATGTCAGTTCTAATTCTCAGTGACTGAGAAGAAACGGGTCACTATAAAACCGAGGTTTAAGATGAGTTCAAAGTTTAAAAGTTGTTTAAAAGTTGCTCATGAAGGTTTCCAAAGGGTTAAACTGTTGGAGCCTAATTCTTGAAATCTTATTTCAAGTTTTTGTTTGAATCTCTTGTTGACCTTAGTATTGATCTTGTCTTGTCTTTAGTTTTGACTTGACTTGAGTCTTGACTTCAGCCTTAGTCTTGATTCAAAAATCTCAAATTATTCATTGAAACTTTCTACCACTCAATTCCAACTTGTTCATTTCCATTATCAGCTTCTCATCATCAATCTGCTCCTTTCGTACGCAATATTGCTGCTGATGATGATGCTGATGATTCATAAACCTCGACAAATCCATATAACTGGGCTGTCTGCTAGGCCCATCCACTGGCGTTTGAAACGCTGAAGGAATTGGAGTGTCTTCCTGTTGTAAAATTAAGTCGTGGATTGAAAGATGCATTTTTTGTGGTATAAATTTGCAATATAATCGATATGATAAAGAAATTGGAGATATCTTGGTTCTTTTATAGAAAAAGAATATGAACAAAAGTTAAAAAGAAATTATTTCGTTAGTTTTCGGAAACACTCGGGGTAAAGGCACATTGGCTTGTGCTAAAAGTTAATAGATTGTCGTAATTCGAGCTAATTTGTGTTAATTTAGCATCTTTTTATCACATGATTGGCATATGAAATGTAATTTTACTATTAGGTAATTTAATTTTTCATGACTAATTTGAAAGTTTACAAAGATTGCTTAGCTAATTCTCTGAATATTATGTCATCAAACAATAGGTGACGACTAAGAAGAAGTGGGGTATAGCCGCATTGCATCAAGTTCCGTGGAGTGAACGAACAAAGATGAGCAGGGATGTGAACAGGGATAGATGAACAGGGATATGTGAACAATGAATAAACGGTTTTACTAATTGAAACAATGAATGGATGAATGAGTCGTATTGTGAATGAATAAACCTTCTAAATTGTGAATGAATAAACCTTCTAAATTGAAAATGAGTAAAATATTATGACGACTACAAAAATCAAGTTTGATTGCTACAAATTATGATGGTACTAGGAAAATGATTCAATAAATTTTGCGGTTGAACGGGATTCTTTGTTGCTTTCAGGTTAACAAGTAGAATGAATGTTGCTTATAAAAGCTTGATGAAAGTTAGAAAGCTACAACGTATGAGAGAAAAGTTACAACGGATGAAATGAAAGTTACAACGGATGAAATAAAAGTTACAACAGAGAATAAACAACAGAGCAATTAAAAGTCACAACAGAACTGACAAGTGCTACAACAGGAAATTAACAGAGTTACAATTGAAACAAGTCACAGCCCCTCCAATGTCTTTTAAGCAGAATCTGATTTGTCATAAGCTCATTAACTCCATTCACTCCCCGGAATCTGTTATCACCCCCACAAAGATTCGTTCTTCTCCTCTTTAATCAACTCGATTTTTCTTGATGCGACTGTTTGTGATTTGTGTTTACTGTTCTAAAAGTCATGTGATAAAGTTCAAATCACGTTACTCTGTATCACGTTACTCTGTATCACGTTACTCAAATCAACATCACATGACTTAAACTTAAATTAACATCACATGACCTCACTCTCAATGGAAATCACGTGACTCATTGTCTTTTGTGCTTGACATTTTTATTTTCGCCTCTTCCATCGTCCCTTCCACCATCAACTATAAGGAAAATGTCTTCTGTGGATATGTCGGCTGTACAGCCAACAAATTACAACACAGATACTTGTCGAATTTGTAGATCAGAGGGCTCTCCTGAGGAACCTTTGTACCATCCGTGCAAATGTAGCGGTAGTATAAAGTTTGTGCATCAGGACTGTCTGATGGAATGGCTTCAAAGATCACAGAACTCGCCTATATGTGAACTTTGTAAAACACCGTTCACTTTTAAAAAGGTTTACGCTCCAGATATGCCTTCATCAATTCCTTTAACAACTTCTATTTCAAGACTCTTCACTACAAGTGCCAGTAATCTCTTGTACTATGTAAAAAAATTACTCGAAATTCAAAAACACAAACTCTACTTTGCCTACGGAATCTGCATTCTTTTAATTCCAATAATTATCCGTGAAAAGCATTGGATGGTAGTCAAGTTCTGGGATAACCGATTCGTTAGAGAACAAACCTCCTTATCAGACCTCTTAACTATTCAATCAACTGAAGCATCCTATCTTCCAACATTTTTCCTGCAATGCGTGAAAAAATTCCAAATTGGATCAAGTCTTTTTGGCAGCAACGACCTCTCCTATATTATTCACGTCCACTGGTTTGAAGGTGTTGGAATCTTACTGGCCTATGCATGGTTTGTCCTGGTCTTTGTCGTCACTAAAGAATGGGTCGCTCCTAATGATTTCGAAGAAGAAAGAGTAGATGATCAAAACTTGCCCGCAGTTCCAGATGTTCATAGAATGCTAAATGAATTGGCAAGAATTCAAGAAGCTAGACGTCAAGGTGCTGCCGCTGCTGCTGCTGCCGTTGGTGATGCTGCCGTTGGTAACGTTGGTGGCGAAATCAATCCAGAAGACCTAAATCTAGCAAATCCAGACTTTGGTGTTGATCTCGATCGAGATCAGCTAGACGCTCTTCAAAGAAACCTCCATGATGTGCTTCAACTTCAGCAACAACGACAAAATTTGGACAGAAATCTGGATGGCATAGATATTAATGAAGTTACCCTGGATAAATCTCTATTCAACTTACTCTCAGTCTTTTTTATTGTCTTTCATGAAAATTTCTTTCTGATACCCTTTATCTTTACCCGTCTTCATCTACTTGTCTTTGGAACTCTTGGTGCTTACCTCTTTCATATTACTTTGTACGCGGGCAACGTTGTCGCGGATCTCGCCCTGCTTGTAGCTCATCGTGTTACAGGGTTATCTGTTTCCTCTGTTTCCTCCGTTTCAGAAATCTTTCAGCATTCAATTGATTTTGTTCATGTCAGAAGAATTATCGATTATGTTAGATCTCCCTTGCCAGGCTCACTTTTAAATGCTTTCGGCTTTGTCATTCTTGGAATCGTCTTGATTTCAATGTATTTCTCAGCATACGTTAATTCCTCTTTCCGTTTTTCTTCTGATCCTCAACCAAAAAGCATTGAAAATTCATTCATCCAACTCTTAAAAACCGTAGGAAACATTTTTAAAGTCATTGCCATCACCTTTATTGAACTGATTGCTTTTCCAATTTTCTGTGGCTTCCTTATTAAAATATCACTCATTCCACTATTTTCTGAAAAAGACGCTTTTGGAACACTCCAAACTCTATGGAATGACCCCTTTTCCTACTCTTATGCTTTCTGGTTTACTGGTACTCTCTACATGTTTCAAATCGCAAAATTTGTTACCATGTGTAGGACAATTATGAGACCGGGTGTGTTGTATTTCATAAGAAATCCTCAAGATCCCAACTTTCATCCTATCAATGAAATTTTAGAGAGATCGATTGTTTCTCAGCTCCACAAAATTTTCTTGTCCGGCGTCATGTACACTGTAGCTATTGTTGCATGTATTGGCGGTGTTATATGGACTCTTCGTTTTGGATTTCAATTCAATTTCATTTTCACCAGTTATTCTGATATTCTTGGCTCTCTTTCACCTGAATTTTTCTTCATTATGGGCTATTTCTCTGATTTCATCAAGCCCAGGGCTTTGATTAAAAGCTTATGGGTAGCTGTTTTCAGGCACGCGTGTCACAAATTAAGATTGTCTTCATTTATTTTAGATCGACCTAATTCTTACGAGAGATCTCAAGTTCACTATGGTTCTCTCAAGGCTAGATTACTAGGCGTTAAACCTGAATCCAAGGTTCCTGTGAGTCAGGAAATTGCTGCAAATATTAATGGCAATCAAGCAGTATTAGTTCAGGATGGCAAATTTGTCAGGGCACCCGCTAATGATAATGTTGCTGGTAAGAAAAAATTCAAGCTTTTTGTAGAAATTACAAAGGAGGATGAAAGAATAGATGGTAAAGAAGATGGACCAGAAGATCTCAAAGAATATACTGTTGTTTATCGTCCATCTCATTTTTGGTTACGCATTTATGGACTGCTGTTTGTTATTTGGGTTGTTGGTACGCTTTCAATCTTTTCTATTACTGTGTTACCTTTGATTTTAGGTCAAAGAATTGTCAATACTTTAAGTTTGGAATTCATTTTCAGTAAACCAGGTCAAGCATACTACTGTGGTTTACTACCCATTTTAACTGTGATTATAACAGTTGCAAAACTGTCTGAAATTAAGAACCACTTGAAAAAGGTTCAAGATAGGGTGAGTGAATCTAGAGCCAATGGCACTTTTAATGCATTGTTTTTACGGGGATTCAAGTTTCCTGTTTTTGTGGTATCTTTATTCTTTATATTGCCAGCTTTGTTTCTCTACACATTTTTAAGATATATGCAAAAGCTATTTGTTAACTCTGATAATGGTGCGCCTGAAGACCTGATGACTATATACTTTGAGGGTATTTTTCCAATACAGAGAAACCTACTCAATGCGCTGGTTTTCGGAAATTTTCTTGTAGCTCCTGCAGCTGGTTATTGGGAACGAATTTTTGCTAACGGATATATGGACATTGATACTCTATTAGCCGTTAAGTTTGTTGGTATTCCCATGGCTGGGCTTTTATCATTAAACATCATTCCATTGGTTTTATTTTACATGGCATCAACATTACTTGCATGGGGAGTAGAAAGTTGGATTTTTGAATTTGTACAAGACAATTCATATTTGTCAGGAGGGTCATTAGTTATTATTGGTTTTATTGTTTTAGGATTTAGATTAGTGTGGTCCAAATGGCAATCAAAGGTGAGGGATGATATGTATTTGATGAATCAACAATTGGAGAATTTGGAGCGATGAATTAGAAAATAAATCATCAAAAATTATATATATGTATGAATGATATATGATGAAAACAATTTGAATATATTTTTATTTTTTTCGAATTATAAAATGTTTTATTTGAAATATATTCAAGGTATTTCAGTATATATTCAAGGTATTTCAGTATATATTCAAGGTATTTCAGTATATATTCAAGGTATTTCAGTATATAAAATAAAAGATATATTCATTATATAAAAACAAAACATATTCTAATAAATCATTTTATATTTTAAAATAAACTACTTTAAATGTCTTTTATTTTAGTACTTTGTGTTCACAACTATTACATAAAATCGTTGTCATGACAACTATCTCAACCCTAACATCTGTTTCGATTTTTATTTTTTTATTAAAATTTAAGAAAAGAGACTTTGAACCAAAAGTCAGAACTTTCTTTTTGAAGACGCGTTTTTTTATCCCACCATCATCATTAACAGTTGATTTTAATTTAATTTTTTTAATTTTTTTATTCATTGAAATCACTGAAAAATAAAAAAAAATCGAAAAAAGGAATAGACTACGCGTTGGAAAGGATCACGGCCAGAAAGAAGCCAAAACGAATGAAGTGAAAGTTGTAAACACAGTTCATCAAGTACTCCAACCTCATGGGAGGCTCAACTATGGTTATGGCCCCTACACAGCAGATATCAAATGCACCGACAGCAACTACAAAAAGAAACCGTGCTGGAAGAAAACCAGCCAGTAGAACAGGATCACAAGAAACTCTATCTGTTACTAGCACAAACAACTTTATAAACACTGGAACAGGATCTCGTTTACTGAAACGGAAAAGTGTAAAAGAAAACGCATCAACAGCAGCAGAAGAAGAAGACGATGGCTTTGTTTTTCGAAGAGATCCTGCAATTCCTCTTACTCGTGAAAAGAAGAAACCAAAAGCCAAAAAAAAGAACACTCAAGCAGTTCACCGCAGCAGCGACTCAAGTAATCCGGGCAGCAGCACCGTACCTACAACTAGTACAATCACAAAATCTCGAAAAAAGGTAAAAAAACAATCAATCTTTGATAACGGAATAGCCGATATTCCAAATACCCCTATAAACAAGAATCATCAACGTCCTCCTGTTCCAAGAAGCAGAAACTACAATAATACCAGGAATGCTGGAGTATCTAAAAGTCTAAAGTCTGTTAGAGAAGCTCCTATAGTATTGACTCCTTCACCACCTCCTGCCCGTTCACAACAAATCGCATTGCCTTTAGCAGATACCCCAATCATTAGAAAAAATCAAGAAATGCGAAAAAAAAAGGAAAATGTGCGGCGAAGTAGCTTAGGAAAGAGAGGTAAAAGGGCCAGTTCCATTGGTAATGGCTTTGAAGCGGTTCCTCATTCAGATGTCAGTCCAAAATCGTTTTTCAAGCACGTAGATGGTGAGCTTCCAGAACCGCACAAAATGAAGCAATTGTTAGTGTGGTCTTTGAAAAGAGTGATGGAAACTCAGGAGGAAACGTTCAATCAAATCAAAGTTAATCCTTCAATTAGTGTTGAAGACAAAACTGCAATCAATGTAGCCAGATTTATTCAAGAAGAAATAGTTCGGGACGTTGAGGAAGGTAAAATAAGTACTAGTTGGTGGAGTCGACCCGATAACTTGGATTTAACAGAAACCATCAAAAAGCCGAATTCTCAAAATATCACGAATCTACGAAATTATGAAGCCTTTGAAAAGAAATACAACGCACTTTTGAAAGAAAAGGATCAGTGGAAAGTTCGATTAGAAGAAGTACGAAAGTCAGCAGAAATGTTGGTATCTCCATCTGATAAGCATTTAAACAAGCGTGTGCATGAGCAGTATCCCGACCTTGTTAGCATTGAGAACAATACTTTGAAGACAACTGCTTTAGCAACTTTTGAAAATAGCTTGGAACAACTTGAAAAGGAGGTTGATAAGCTAGACAATTTTACACATCTTGCAAGTTCCATGTCTAAAGCGGCGACTATATATTCGTCGAATAAAATGGAGGGTCTTTCGAAACAAATAACAAAGATACGTCAAACAGTACCGAATCCCGACAAGAGTTTAATAAGTACTGTTGTTCATGAATCAAAAGCCATGATACCGAATGAAATGGAAGTTCCGTTACGTGATATTCTTCGAACAATTACTAGATTAGAAAGGAATTCTTTAGATCCATGATTTATGATTATCAGGTTTTTGAATTTTTTGGTTTAATATTCTCAAATGTGTGAATATTTGATTTTATACAAGTGTTTGAAATTTTTGATTCTACAAGTGTTTGAATGTCTGAAATTTTTGATTCTACAAGTGTTTGAATGTCTGAAATTTTTGATTCTACAAGTTTTTGAATGATTGAAATTATTGATTCTACAAGTATTCTCAAATGTTTGAATATTTGAATATGTTTGAATCTTTGTCCAAATCTTCAAGTCTGATCTCTCTGATCTTCTAATCTTCAAGTTTGAGTCTGATCTCTCTGATCTTTCTAATCTTCAAGTTTGAGTCTGATCTCTCTGATCTTTCTAACCTTCAAGTTTGAGTCTGATCTCTCTGATCTTTCTAATCTTCAAGTTTGAGTCTAATCTTCTAATCTTCAAGTTTGAGTCTAATCTTCTAATCTTCAAGTTTGAGTCTAATCTTCTAATCTTCAAGTTTGAGTCTAATCTTCTAACCTTCAAGTTTGAGTCTAATCTTCTAACCTTCAAGTTTGAGTCTGATCTTTATGTCTGATCTTCAAGTTTGAGTCTGATCTATAAGTCCAAATTTAAACCTGCTCTTTTAGTCCAAGTCTACATTGACTAAACATTTGTACCTTCAACTTTTTGTCTCTGTTCTATTAGAACTTCTCTTAATGCTCAACTTTGATGCTCATTCTCTTTGGCTAATCAATCCTTTGTTTGTAACACAATTTACCCTCCTTTGTTAGTTTTTAAAAGCCAAAGTTCTAATTTTCATTACCACCATACATATAAAAGTAGCCTAAAAACCTCCACCAAAATTTAATTAGCGTGCTTACTCACTTAAACAAACCCAACTTTTTTTTTTTTTTTTTCGTTTTACACTCTACGCAAAAATGTCATTCTTCGGACTCGACACTGTCGTCCCTCAGGACGCGAAGCATGAAGAGTTTGACTTTGCTGATACCTACGATGATCTGGCTACTAAATTAGTTGAAGATAATGACGATTTAAACGATGAGACGTTTGGTGATTTTTCGGTTGGTAAAGACTTTGATTTTGCTGGCCAAACAGCCAGAGTTGCAGACACTTTAGATGAAGAACAATATGTCTTCGCAAGATCAAACAATATCCCATCTTATAATCATGCTCCTGCTGCTACCAATCCTTCAACAAGCTCCCGTAACTTCCAACCTATCCCGTCTTTGTGGGGACCCGCGGAACCTCAACAACAACAACAACCCGATAAGCCTAAAATGCTTTCTTTAGAGGAACTCGAAGCCCAAATGATGGCAAAGAATCAACAGCAACCGCTGCCTCCTCAAATGCCAATGATGAACCATTTCGGTGCTTATCCTAATATGCAATTCCCTGGAAATACCAACTTTTCCAACCAATTCATTTCTCATCAAGGATTCCCTCAAGATCCAGCTCTGATCAGTGCTGGACCCCTCCACCAACAACAGTTCCCGTACCAACAAGCCCCAGACCTCTTCTACCAACAACAGCAACAACAGCAAGACGCCCCCTACAAGTTTGGTAATGAACGTGGTGCTGCTCCTCCCTCCTTGACAAATGTCATGCAAGAAGACCAATCTCAAAATACTGCTGAAGTTGAAAGACTCCTCAGAAAAAGCAGAAAGATTGCTCAAATGGTCAAATACAACAACCTCATGTCCTCCTGGGATAAAAACTTCATTACTAAAATTCAACTCCAACAAATGGTAACTGATGACCCTTATAATGAAGATTTCTACTACCAGGTTCATACCGCTATCCAAGCTCGTAATAACCCGCAACAACCTCTTAACTCCTTTGCTAGAACTTACTTGTTCCAACGTGGCCAACGTAATGGAAGATTCAGAAAGCACGACAACCCGTTGCAAAGAATGCAACAACAAGTCCAACAGGCAATCGCTAACGCTAAAGAACATCCAAAGAAAGAACAAATCACCCTAGAAGGTGCCTTGGGTAAAATCTCTCTTGGTAGTGGCAAACGTCCTCGTCAGGCCCTCAATTTGAAAAATCTTGACTCTGATGATGCTGCGAAACCAACTGTTCGTGCCTACGACCTGAGAAGTTTGTTAAAACTCATTGAGTCAATCTATGCTACACTGCTTGAAATTGAAAGTCTTGAAAGATCTAGACCTTCTACTGATGGCCCAATAGATGAAGTTGCCTTTGAAGAATGGCAAGGAAAGCTCAACGAACAAGTTGATAAACTCTGGGACGAATTACAAGTTGTTACTAATAACGACTCAGAATCTAAAGAAGTGCACCCTTTTATTGCAATCTTAAGTCATGATAAGGGTAAGAAGTTGGTTCCTAGAATTTTTAGACACATGTCGCAAAAGCAACATTTGACTATTTTGACCAGAGTTATCGCTCATATCGATACTTTGGATGTTGTTAAAAGCGGAGCTTATCTTGATGGACAAGATTTAAAACCTAAAATCAAGGAATCTATTGATTTGTTTTCGCAAACAGTATTGCCTCCTTTGGTTCATTTGATCTCTGAATCACCTTTTGATGTTGTTATTGGATTACTTGAAATATTAATCAATTCTAATAATGTTGTGTTGGTTGGGTCTACTAAAATTGGACTTGCATTTTTGACAGTTTTAATCTCCCGGGCTGAATTAATCAGTCAACAGGACGAAGTTGCCATGGAGGAGTTGGAAAGTTGGCAAACTACTTTCAACAATTTATTTGTAAAGCTTCAAGGTAATCTTTCAGGCATCTTTCCACCTCGTAACGTTGATGATTCATATGTTTGGCACTTCCTTGCATCACTGGCACTGGCAGCTAAATTAGAGCATCAAAGGGTCATTGTTGATGAAGTTCGAGAGAGGATTTTTGGAACCATGGCAGAGGCTAAGGCTTTACCTTTGGAACTTGGAGCCCAAAAGATTTCTAATTTGAACTTGTTTTTGAATGTTATGGGTCTTAACGCTACAACTACAGAAATAGGAGAGTTGAATCCTTAAAAAGATGATTTTTTTGTTTGTTCATATTTTTTGTTATTATATTGTAATGTTTTAAGTCATAATAGTATGTCTGTTTTTCATTCATGAAGCTTTATAGTTTGATATTTACCGTACATTTGATTGGCTGGAGTAGGTGCAAGTAAAAAAAATTCAAACATTTTTCTCTTTTCATTTACCAACTTGAAAAAAATCACCAACTTGACAAATCACCAAATTTGTATACAAATCATAATGTTTAGAAGTTCATTAGCGAGATTATCCTTTGCATTAGCTAGACCAGCAGTGATTTCAAAACCACTTGCTACTCCAAGACTGGTCTTTCCACCTGTTAGATTCTATTCCGATGGACCTGCTCCTTTAACTAAAGATTTCGTTTTTGAAAGAATTTCTGGTCTTTTAAAAGGATATGATAAGGTACGTTATAATCACTTTTGATTCCCATTTATCATGATGAGCTAGAAAAAACACACTGAAAATTTTGATTACTTTACAGTAAATGAAACGGTAATTTCGAATCTGAATTAGAATCTATGGGAATTCTTTTCAGAATCTGGCTAACAAATTTTAGGTCGCTGAAGACGCAAAACTTACACCTGAAACTTCATTTACTCAAGATCTTGGACTCGACAGTCTGGACGTTGTCGAAGTGGTTCTTGCCATTGAAGAAGAATTTAGCATTGAAATTCCTGATGTCGAAGCTGATTCGTTAAAAACCATTGAACAAGCTACAGAATATATCTTGAAACAGCCTGATGCTTTGTAAACAAGCCAGTTCAATATATGTAAAAATTAAAGCATATCAGACTATGAGTTCCAACTGTTTTTTTCTAAAGCATTGTGATTTCCTGGATTTTCAAATATACTGCAAACGAAGAAAAAAAGCATATATCATCTATTTCATTACATTTTGACTTTTTCAATTCCAATTATTTGAGCATCTTCATCTTTTCTTTGACGTAGAAATCTTCTCAAGATTTTACCTGAAGGAGACTTTGGAATTTCAGGTAGAACTACAATACCACCCCATAGTCTCTTGTGTTTGGCTACTTTGTCATTAAACCATTGTAACACTTCTCTAGCTAGTTTGATTTGTTCGGCATCGCTAATCTTGCCTAAAACAATGTATGCTCGGGGCCATTCGGTACCAAGCTCAGGAATTGGAATACCTGTAACTGCAGCATCTGCTACCATTGGGTGACTCAACAAAAGCTCTTCTAATTCAGCTGGAGCGACTTGATGTCCCTTTGATTTAATCAATTCTTTGACACGATCAACGATTTGATATTGGCCATCCTTTGATATAGTGACAACATCTCCAGTTTTGAACCATTTCCCTTCAGCGTCCAAAAACGCATTTTTGGTAGCTTCAGGGTTTTTTAAATATCCTTTCATAACATTTGGTCCCCAAAGTACAAGCTCACCTGCAACATCAATACCGCTAAGAACGGTTTCTCCATCATCTGGATCGATAAGTTTTGCCTTCATACCAGGACAAAGCCAGCCAACCTTTGCATTATCATAAGATTTGATATCGTAAGAGTAGAAGTGGGACATGGGAGAAGTCTCAGTGAGTCCATAAGCCTGATAAACTGGACAATTGAGACGCTTTGACACCGCCTCGGCTAGAGAAGGGCCTAAAGGTGCTGCACCAGACAGCATGCTTTTGAGCGATGTAATTGGGTGAGCAAGCTCGGCTTTAGCAAAGAGAACAGCAATTGGCGGAACAATGTGAAGGAAGTTAATGTTCAACTCAAAAATTCGCTTCACAAGAAGATTGAAATCAAAGGATTTAAAGACAGCTGTTGGAATACCAATATTGGGAGTGACGTAGACAAAGGTTGTCAGTCCGTAGATGTGAGACATTGGAAGGATGGCACCAAAAAGCTTGATATCACTGAATGCTGTTTGAGTAATGATTTTGTGTTGCAAAACGTTGGACGCAATATTGTGATGAGTAGTTATCACTCCTTTAGCAGCACCACTTGTTCCTGAACTAAAGCAGTAGTAGGCATGGTCTTCAAAACAGTTCACTTTGACAGGTTCTACAGAGTTTTGTTCTTTTGAAATTAACTGTACAAGTTTTTTCAGACCAACTATAATTTTTGCACCTGCTTTATCAGCCTTTTCAAAATGGGATTCTTCAGTGATAACCAATTTAGCACCACTAACAGTCAACTGATGCCTTAATTCGTCTGGAAGATACATGATATTAGCTGGTGAGACTACTGCTCCAAGCGACAAGATTGCATAGTGAAGGACTGGCAAGTAGATGTCATTAAACAGCCATGCGCAAACCACATCACCTTTTTTGATGCCGAACTGAGATTGCAAAATGTAAGCTAGTTTTTTGGTTGAATCTACGACTTGACCACGGGTAAGAAAGATGGAAGGTTCATTAGCGTCAATGAACAATTTTTCAGACAGCAAAGTATTGAAACTAGGCGACGAGAGCATCATTTGGGCTAGATTTCCTTGGTAGATATCCGATAAGTTCACGCTCCAAGGAGAAACATGAATGGATTGCTTATTTTCGATTGATACAAGGGACATGATGATTCAAGCCAGGATTTTTAACAATTGAAGCCAGAGGAAGAGAGAAAAGTAATAGAGTCGAGATCCAGAAAGTATAAAGAGAATTAGCAAAGTCGTGATACAGAGAGTAGAGAGAGAGAGAATGGGAATGCCTATATATATATATATATATATATTATCTAAAATTTGACAGGCGAGTCTTGACCTAAATTGAGTGCTAGATCTGTCAAACTTGAACCCCGGTGAATCAAGTTACTGTTTCGAAATCTTCTCCTCTTCCCGCGCCTCCTCCGACAATGATGCCGCTGTTCAACGTTGCTGGTTTCACTTCATTTCCCGCTTCAGTATAAACTACCATTCGCTTCATGCTTTTCCCGAATTTGCCAGGATATCATCATACTGCCGTTCGGACTTAACATAATAACATATTTATGTCCGATTTCCTGCGGACCCGGCCATTAATATGCCTACTCAAAATTAGAGTCAACCCTGATTCATATATCTAATCATCATATCCCATATTTCTTCCTTTATTAATGCAGCCAATGCGGGGTTTAAGATTCAGTTCATCATCAGTAGACTGTAAAGTTCAACATGCCTCGGGAAAAAAAACTTTATCAAGCTAAATGTTTAACTTGCCGGACTAATTAGAGTCAAGTCTCAAGTGCTAAACCAGGAGTTTGTGATTCACACAATAATATAGCTTTAGGAAATTCAATTTTTTTGTCGCCATTAACTACATGTATTTCTCTCTATGCATTTTTTCTTTTTGGATAAAAGCTCGATTAATACTAATGTGTTTTTTTTATATTTATTAGTCAGATGCCATAAACGGTAGCCAGGTTTTGGGCTCTTCGTTCACAACAACAGCAACTGGTACTCTTAAAGTTACTGATTTTGAAGGGAAAAAATCCACCTTGATAAGATACTCATATTCTCTGCATCCACATTTAGACAAGAAAGATGGAACCAGCTCTTTGGCTTCTTGTCTCAATTTATCCAAAGATATCTCGTGTGCTGCTCCGTAGAGTAGCACTCGTCTGTCAAGCTGAGGCGGAGTGGGAATTTTAGCCCATCCAGACTGAGTTATACTTTGAGTCTCAACAGGGAAAGTAATAGTTCGAGGACCAGCATTGGGATAGGACTGATAAGCAATACTTGTTGGAGAAATGAAAGTCTTGTATTGAAATGAAGTCGTGATTCTGTTGATGTATGGAAGTGTCACTTTTTTGATAGCAGGATCAGGGAAAAATAAAACGTTCAGTTTCAACTTTCCTGAATCAGACCTAGTTTCCTCTTCTACTACCTGTATTTCTGACTGTTGTTGAGAAATATTTTCAGGCCGCTGGTTTAACACATGCTTTTGCAAACCTAGTACATGCAGCTCTGCAACTCCGAGATTCAAGCTAGCTTTTAAAAATCCTTTTTCTGAAATAGTGGCAGACTCTTTATATACATGATTCAAAATGTTTCTATCCATCATTCTCGAGTCAAACTCAGACGCAGCATAGGATGGCCAAATCTCCACATTGATTGATTTGGTAGTGACTGAGTCGGATTCATAACCAGCTGCAACTTGGACTGCGGAAGGAGCAGGATTCAGGTGTTCAATAAATGCAACGATAGAATATTCAATTTTCAGCTCAGTGATTGGCACCCCATAAGTAAGTGTTGGTGGTAATCTTTTCTGAAGTGCAACTTGGCATTCATTATTATTATTTGAACCTGGAATAAGTAACGGGACCTTCAAACCAAACCTAAAAGAATAAGCCAGTCCTTTGATAGCAAAAGAATTGAGAATGCTGCATTCAAAATTATTCAAAACATGCATGTCAATCACTGTATTTTTGATAACCTTCTGAGTTGATTCAGTAAGAACCAAAAAACAACTGATGGATCTTACTGGCTTATCAATAGTTGGTGTATAGCTCAATGTTCCTTCAATCAAATCACTTAAATCATACTTGTGACTGATGGGATTGTCCATTTCAATATACAGATCAGGGAATTGATCTGTAGTAAAAGAGGAAGAAATACTTGGCCTAGATTTGGAGCTTGATTTGCTTCCTGATTTTTTCTTTGAACCTAGTTTGAACTTCATCTTTTTTGAAGCTGTAGTAGTAGTGGTGATAGAGCCATTGTTGCTTGAGGATGATGCAATAGAGATGGCTCGTTCCAAAAACAACAGATTAGAGGGAGTAGGTAGAACATTATTCATGGTTGAATTACCGCTAGAGCCGGAAATACCAAAACTGCTACCAGTGCAGACAGAAGAGTTTCTAGAAATGATAGAACTACTTTCTAAAGTAGTATGATAGCTACTAGCGTTGCTCTGTCTGTCTCGGCTACTACTTGCCAACGATTGTCTTCCTGACCAATTACCAGAATGGAAAGCATCTCTTTGAGTTTCTGGCGAATAGTTTGTAGCTGAAATGTTCAGTCTAACTGGTTCACCAGTTGTTCTAGGTGATAGATCTGATCCTGGGCTGCCATTTCCTTCACGAGATGGAAGAGGAGGAGTGGGAGGTAGTCTTGCGTTCATTGCGCTTAATGAAACATTAGAGCCAGGTGCAGGATTGATTTGACCGATTGATTGTATTTGAGCCAATTGAAGTTGAGCTCTAAGACTAGCTTGCATTTTAGACATAAAATCAACATTATTGGAAGGAGAGATTGGAGGAGCAGTAAAAAAATGGTTGGCAGGTTCAGAATCAAGGTCCAAAAGATTGTCATTTGCGTGTGATTGAGACTCAGAGGTTGATTGAATTAGAGAAGTAGGTATATTAGAGAGTTTTGAATCGGAACAAGGAGCAGGACTAGAATTGAAAACGAGATCTGCTAAAAGAGAAAGTTGTGATTCAGGTTGAGTCGTTGGCGTAGCTGGTTCATCTTCAAGTGAAATTAAAAAGTTATTAGGAGCAGGCTGACTTGTCGGAATAATACTATTTGCTAGATTGCTTGTATCTTGTAAAATATCGAGTCTTTCATCAGATTCTTGAGTAATCTCTTCATTTATACCTTGAGAATGATTTTGGATATTTTCTTGAGAAACAATCTGAGAATTTTCCAACTCTTGAGTCAATCCAGAAATTTGTGGAGATTCAGGTATTTCTGTAGAATTGTGTTCAAGAGAAGGTTCAGACACTTGTAAAGATTCAGCCGTTTCTAGAGTTTCAGAAACTTGTAAAATTTCAGACGTTTCTGGAGGTTCGGAAACTTCTGTTGAATTATACTCCAAAGCAAGCTCTGGAATCTCTAGAGAATCACACACTGGAGTAAGTTCCGACACTTCTAGAGAATTAAGCTCCGGAGCAGGTTCAGAAACTTCTAACGAATCGTACTCTGGAGCAGGTTCATGCACTTCTGGAGATAAATACTCTAGAGCAAGTTCAGATGTTTGTAAAGATTCAGACACTTCTAGATAATCACATTCTTGTGCAAGTTCAGCGACTTGTAAAGATTCAGACACTTCTAGGTCATGATACCCTGGAAAAGTTTCAGTCACTTGTGAAGATTCAGAAATTTGTATAGATTCAGAGATTTCTAGAACATCATACTCTGGAGCGGGTCCCAAAGAAGTTTCAGAAGTATGTAAAATATTCAAGTCTTGAACAGTTGAAAAATTATTATTTTCCGGTAAGGAATTTTGAGACGATTGATTGCCTGGTTGTGAGATACTTTCTTCATCGGATGATCCCTCTCCTTGATTAATCGAATCAGAGACGCTTCGATGTCTCTCCAAATTTTCAACGTGAGTGTATGCAATGTTCAGCAGCTCTGAATTGTATTCCTGGAATCTTTGGTCCCTATCGCGAAGATCGCTGGCAGCAGTGCTCATGGCTGCGCTAACAGCAGCAACAGCAACAGCCAAAGCATTTGGACTGGGTGACCTGCTCGGAGAAGAACTATTTGAATATAATGATGCAGATGCAGATTGGAATTCTGCTGGATGGGTGGAAGTTTCAGATTGGGATTCTGCTGGATGGTTGGAAGTTTCAGACACAGAAAGTTGATGAATTGTTTCCGCATGACTTGTAGAATCTGATGAAACTTCAATTGTAATAGAATGATCTTGGACGTTACCTTCGTGATCTGGAGGAGCGAATTCACTGTAAGCAGGTACAAGGGAGACGCCTGATCCGTTTGAATGAGTTAAGCGAGTCTGAGTGTGTAACCAGATTGTTTCGATACTTTGTTCCACGGGGTGAGAAAAGTTTATTATTTCCTGATTAATTGAGGAATTAGCAGAAGAGGTGGTAGCATGTCTTGCAGTTGGAGTTGTTACTGCAGTAGCTTGATATATAGGGGGAGGAGTTTGGATTCTTGTTTCTTCATATGAGGGTAGGCCATGATTTCTACCGCGAGTTCTTGTAGCAGCAGCCATTATAGATGAGGGATTAGTTGGAAGATGAAGGAAGAAGAAAGTGATAAGGTCAATTGGAATAAATAGTAAATACCTTAAGCAGATACCTTAGCAGATACCTTAGCGAGCGTCAATGTATTTTGCTACAGAGATTGAATATAGTGCTTCATTTGGTGCATATGACAGTTGGCCGAATGTGGGTAAAAGCAGCGGCAATACGAGATCAATAAAGTACGAAGATTAGCACAGTTGGACGGAACAGTTGGAAGTTGGACGGAACAGTTGGACGGAACAGTTGGACGGAACAGTTGAACGGAACAGTTGAACGAATAGCAGTTTTGCGGAACAGTTTGACGGGACAGTTTGACGGGACAGTTTGACGGGATAGTTTGACGGGATAGTGTTGCTGGGAGATTAACTATTTAAGCACATAGTGTTAATTCTGTAGTATTAATTGGATACAGTAAATAGGTTGGATTTGGTGATTTCCAACCATCAACAGATACACGTGTTGAAGATCTAAAATTTAACAAATTCACTAGACGAAATTGGGTTTCAGCCAACAAGCGTCAACTGCCAACGCGCACGACGCTTGCATGCAGAAATTGCGACTTTTGGTTCGTGGAGTGCTCTGGGACGGTCACTGGATAGTCACACTATCAGCGATTCTTAGTCCGTTAATTCAGGTCATTTGGGTTTGATTTTGGGTTTGATTTTGGATTGATACGAGATTCGGAATGATTTTTTTGATAATAATTCCAGGTGCTAACTTGAAAATCTTTAATTTTGATCAAAACGTTATTGCAGATCTCAACGGTTTTTGTTTTAGATTTTTGTGACCCACGAAAATATTTTTCAGTTTGTATGCATTTGAGCTTAATTTTAGGTCAAATGTTATTTATGAATTTTAAATATATTTAAATCAAAAAGTAACAAAATAATAAGTTTTAAATTTGATTGAAAAGTAAATATAATATACGATATTAGTATCCAATATAGAATAGTAAAACGATATAAAATAGTAAATACAATGTAAATGGTAAAACGATATAATTCAGAAAAAAAAAAAAAGAATAAAATTAGTAAGTAGTAAATTTAAATCAGTAAATATAATAAAACAATATAATTAGAAAAAAATTAGTAAACAAGTAATTAATCAGTGAAAAAATTAGTAAAAAAATAATAAAACAATACAAGTATTCTGATAACAAAATTCAAATAAATAATGAAATTATTTTTAATTAATAAATAGGCTGTAAAAAAATCTACATCATATGAATCTGATCTAACTTTAATAAATACTCCCCGAATCCATTCCTAAATCTCTCAACCCTCATACTCTAAAACCCTCTTTCCTATTAAAAAGTTCTGATCCCTATACTCAGTCTCAACTTCCTTCCACCACTTCCCAACTTGCATTCCCAAAGATCCAACCACTAAACTCCCTAATATTACTCCAATTTTCATATAAGCCCCTTCACCTCCCTCTGACTTTAAATACTCATGCAATTTAGCAATAATCGTTATCACTATCATTCCAACTACTAAATCAAATAAAAGTACCTTGAAATAATATTTTGCTTTCTTGCGTAAATGCTTCATAAACCTTCTCTGTGGTAGTCTCTCAGACCTATATTGTTTTGAAGAAAACTGTTGAAAAAAAGACTCCCACCATAATGAATTATCTGTCATGCTCGTCAAAAAAATCAAACTAACGGCCAAAAAACTAACTTGCTTGATCATTCTCCAAAACATAACACTCATCATCTCCCCTTCTGCTTCTCCAATTTCAATACTCTTAAAAATCTTCTGACACTGCGGTATCGAAATCATTACTACTTGTACCATTAAACTAAACACCTTCATAACCCCGACTACACTCAATATATTAATCCCATCTACTAACCTTTTCTCAGCTTTTATTCTTCCCTTACCAACCCTTCGTACCATTCCAACAAAAAAAAATAATAAAACTAACACACTCATAAACTCACTCATCTTTCCATTCAAAATACCCCAGTAATCTTGTATCTCCAACTTTTGAACCACAACTGGCTTTACAATCTTGTAAAACCACAACGTTGGTAAACAAACTAAAACAACGCTCATTCCCATAACAATTATCCATACACCGACTCCAACTATTGCTAGCCTCATCACCCACTTGTCTGGAACGTACATTACATCTTGAATTACTTCATGATCCTCAATCAGATCAATCCTAGCTGGTTCCTCAGTTTTTTTGACCTCAATTGCATTTCTGTCTTCAACAACTCGACGTGTTCTGCGTTGTCGACGTCTTCTTGTAGTATGAACAAAATATCTGCCTTCAGATACTTCATCTTTCTCGTAAAATAAACCGTATATTTGTTGTCTAGGACTTTCCACCAAAAATATTTTTATCTCATACTTTTTGAGCTTAGATGACAATGTTCTCAAATCATAAATAAAAGACATCATTCCCAATTGCTCAGCACTATATTTTACCATCCAGTCAACTGCTGATACAATATCTATTCGATCTAAATAATTCCAAATCGTATACCCAATTCCACAAACTGAAATATCATAGCTCAGTGCCAATTTTATCTTGCTGGCTCTACCATCAAGCAAATCAATAACATTGACAAGAATTTCAGTTCCAATACCAATTGTACTGTATATTATACCACAGTTGATTAATATACTTCGAAAAATTCGACCTATGATTAAATTTTGTCTGTTCAAAAATTTAGGTACAGTGATATATTTTATCTCCATTGGAAATAATAACCAGTTAAGACTATCTTTTCGCAGTTTTTGCCTCATTCTTGAAACAAATGAGCTGGTAATATAGGTAAATATTATACCATACAACCACAACCAAAATATAGATGTATTTTCTTCAGCTTCAAACTTCTTCATTTCAATTGCTTTAAGCTTTGAAAAAGACAGATTAATTGTGTAGCCTGTAATCACTGGTAACCCTATCAAATACGCTACAAGTACTATTGCAGTATACACTGTTGTTATTCCCTGTTTTTGCATTCGTATATATCTTCTTTCCGTATCTAGTTGAAACTCATTAAAATAACTTCGAAAACAGTGAAATACCACTAAATACAAAATATTCACCGGCAAAATATGTATAAATATACGACTTGTTGATTTACAGTCATTGGATCTCACAATTCCCTGATAACTTTGTATCAGTAATTTCTCGATACTTTCATTGGCACAATGTTTAGTCGTGAATTTAATCAAAAGTTTGAATCCACTTTCTGTCATAAAACCTATTAGTCGACCAAATAAATAGGGAATGTGTAAAAAATTGACAACTGCAAATATAAACCAAAAATAGATTTCAACCCAGTTATTGAATAAAATTTCAGCCAATACAGGAATTATAGGAAATAGAACTCCTCTGTCGTGATTTTCTCCGAGTCGATAAAAACATTTCATAAATATAACATCTTTTATGCAAGAAAATAAGTCTAATTTTCTGCCAAATAATTCACTAAACGACACCAATCCAAAAGACTCTGGAATGTGACTAAGATTGAAGACATATCCTTCTCCTATTCCATCTGAAAAGTTTTTCAACATTTTTTCAATTTGTAATACTTCAACATTTGTCAAATTTGTGACTTTTATTTTAATTGCCAATATTCTCAGAAATGTTAAAATGTCTTGTAAATTTTCATCAGTAGTTGAAACTCTAAGAAGAAATTCAACTGTTTGAAGAGCTCTAAATTTCAACTGCCCCAGAAAAAACACTGGTAAAGGAACAATGTGTGCAAATTTCTGAATATCTTGGATAAAAGTGTTGTAATACTTTGCTCGTCTATAAGGAGCAACAGGCAATGCAAGGAACTGACAATCGTAAGCGTTTGGAATATATGTAAATCTTCTTCTATTTTGTCCATTTCTATCAACATGAGCTTGTACAAGCAACGTTAAGTGATATGCAGAATACAAAACAACTCCAATTGTTACCAGCATCCCGCCTTGAATCAAATCTGTTTTAGAAAAGGCCACCAATTCGTTAACCACACTTTTCCAACTTATCCAATGAGATTCAACAAACACTGTCTTATCCTTAAATTGATAATCTATCAATTCCATCGGTATCTCTATAATTTTTTTTGATATTCCCACAGATGCTAACATTAAAAAAACATTTCTCATAATTTTCAATCCGTACCATATTTTAGATCCGTACGTATTGTAGAATTCTTGTCTCATAATTCTGAAGGGAATATTAGCAGGCATTGAATTTTCGTAAACTTTGATAATTGAAAACTCAGTGTGGCATGATGGACAGGTATCCGAAGGCTTGTACAAGTGGAAACACGTATTATGAAAATATCTGGTAAATTCAGTACATGCACAAGGGTTCACAAGTTTTTCTGTACTTTCATCTCGTAGGCAGAGTCGACAAACTGGGGCATGCTCCTCTGGCATTGATATATTTGAATGTAAAGAAGCAAAAGCAAGTGACCTGACTATAAGCTGTTTTTTCTATTGCTGACTGATTATTTTTTTGCAAATTAAATAACTTGAAATTTAATGAATCAAAAAATCATTATTAGCAAGAGAATCGAGTTTTTAAGTAGTTCTCCATTTCTAAAGAATGGTGCCATCTAGAGGATGTTTACTATACCACTTGTTCATAGTTTTTATTGCCTACATTTTTATTAAGCCAATCTTTTCTTCATGTAACTATCATTTTCATGATTCAACACAATACTCAGCTTTGGAAATAGCCTTTTCATTAAACCCAGTAACTCCACTATATCATGAACTACTCTTCATGCGCATTCAATATTTGGTGATTATGTAAGCAACTAGTTGAAAAAGTCAAGTTGGTATAAAGGGTTTTTCAATTTTTGCTTAGTGCTCTCACTATTAGTGAAATTAATCTTGAGTTAACTACCCACGATGTCGTCAACAAATAACAATTTCACTCTATACAAAGTGATACCATTAGTGCTACTGGGAGCAGCCGGTGTTTATTTAGCTACACAAGCTCTTAATTCAAGTAGCAAGTTCAAGTCCAAGAAGGATAAAGGTAAATCAAGTTCTGA
This sequence comes from Geotrichum albidum, assembly GCA_003707475.1. Taxonomy (NCBI): domain Eukaryota; kingdom Fungi; phylum Ascomycota; class Dipodascomycetes; order Dipodascales; family Dipodascaceae; genus Geotrichum; species Geotrichum albidum. Next base: position 107,064 of record PPJE01000012.1, on the reverse strand, counting down.
GGAAGAATCATCTACAGAACCTCAAGTGTTTCAAGATCCAGACACAGGTGAATATTTTGTCATTGAAGGAAAAAATGAATTGAGATCAATCACAGAAGAAGAACTTTTCGAGTTGACAGGATCCCGGCCATATGGAGAGCTGGTAAACACTGGAGCTGATCAGATTGATATTCCCATAAATCGAGATATTCAAGAAAATGAGCATCAATTGAATGAACGTGTTATTGGTTTGGAAGATTTTGAAGGGTTGGAAGATGAATTTGATGAAGAGTTGGAATTGGCAAATCAGCAATTGCCTCCTCAACCTGAGTTCAATGGCGAACCTGCTGCTGCTGGAGCTAATAGAAATGCCAACAGAATTGTAGGACCAAAAAAAGCTAAATCTTTAGAAAGAAAAGATCAACGTAGGGGATATCACGAATACATAAGAAATATGGCACTGGTCGACAAACAAGAAAGAGAAAAATACGAAGAATTGTATGGTGATATTATAGAACGTGAACTTGAAGAGAGAAGAAGACTAGAGGCTTTAGCAGAAGAAGAAAAGAAAGAAAAACTTGCTGAGCAGAAGAAAAAAGAAGACATTGAAAGAAAAGAACTTGAACAAACAAGAAGGAATTTGAATGAACTTGAATCAGGACAAGTTTATAGAATTGAAACTGAACAAGAACGTGAAATCGCTAGAAATCTCAACTTTTTGGTTGACAATGAAAATTACTTGATTAAATTTGGAAATGAAGAGCTTCTAAAGTTGGCTAATATGATAAAAGAAGAAGGTCGGATTTCATTCGATCGTCTGGCAGATGCCCTAAGTAGTTAACTAATATATAAGTCAAAAAAAAACCATTATATGTCAGTAAAAAAACCAATATAAATAAAAAAAAACCAGTAAATGACAGTAAAAAAAACCATTATATGTCAGTAAAAAAACTTGCACAATTCAAAAAAAACCAATATGTAAGTTGGAAGCTATCAATGTTGTGAATCATTGAATCTTTTCATCACTAGTAAATCTCCGGTTGTACAAAATATTTTCATCAATGATAAATCTCCGGTCTTTATATACAAATTATTACATCTTTTCATCAATAGTAAATGTCGGGTTGTTTTGCACAATACCTTTTTTTGAAAGCCCTCTCCATGCCCAGTCAACGAGTTGATCAGGTATTTCAACTCTTCCAGAGAATCCTTCAACAAAAACTCTGTCTTCTGTTCCCATTTGCGCACTCCCAGTCATTCTGACATAGTCTTCTGCTATAGCTGCCATACTCCAAAAACTCAGTTTCCGCAGACATGCCACAACAAGCCCTGTAACATGAGTTCCATTTAAACAATGAACGTACATGGGCGCTTTAGCATCGTCCAACATATATTGACATGCAATTCGGACTGTGGTATGGTCAACAGGAACGTATTTCTTTTTTGTTGAAGCGCTGCATGGAACGTGAATTAACTCTATATTGTTTTCTCTAGCATACTTTAACAGCCATGGATCACTGATCGGTGAAGGCGTGATTGAAAGCACAGTTTTAAGACCTAGACCGTCAAGAAATGGCTCATTATGTGGTCGTGGATAGCTCCCTCGATACAAATTGGGTTGAACCAGTGAGAATCTCAACGGTGGATGTAGCGATGTCTCGTCTTGCAGTGTCATGATCGATAAACGCTGATTACTGAAATATGCTTTATTACCAGAAAACTTTGTGATAACACTTTACGGTGGTTTAGGGTACCTCGTCGCACAAAGGCTAAAGCTTGTAAATGGATAATCACCAATTTATCGCGTTGCTCAAGCACGTAGTAATAGCGATTCCTTTTTGGGATGATCTTCAGCCGTGTTTAGTTGAGACCAATATAGTAGGATATTATCGAGGGAAGACAGATATTTTTCTTGTATTTATTTATATTTCTCAAACTTCATTATCTAACAAATTTGAACAATTCTATTGTTGAATCATCATGTCTTTAATTAATGAGCCGTGGTGGATCTATGACGATTTCAGCATACATTTTAGGCAAAGGTAAAGTACTATATATTTCTGAATCAATATGCTATATACGAATTATTCCGATATTAACCATGATCTAAATTTAAAAAGTAGATACCTTCAAGAGTTTCCTTCGTATTTAATAATGTTTTGTTCAATTACTTTTTTTGTCTATTCAGCTTATCCAAAATTTCGAAATGTTCAAAAATCTTTGGAGTCTACCAAATTACTTCAAAAAAAAGTTCCAAGATATGGTGCAGTGAATGGTTCAACGAAAAATGCTTCAACTCAAATACTTTGCACAAGACAAAATCTAAGATGCATCGAAATTTCTCCGTCTCATAATGACCGTCTTCGTCTAGCTTTGGAACTGGTTATATCCTCATTTCTTTTCATTACTTCTTTAATCGGTCTAATAACCCCTTCAGTTTCAAAGGAGTGGTCACAATCAAGTGGACTCTGGGCTTTGACACTTCTTTGGTCTTATACACTTGCGTTAGTTCTGATAAGAATATTCTTTTTGAGTGCCAAAATTTCACCAAAACTTGGCTTGTGGATAAATTCAACTGCTATTTATTTTGTGACTTGGATAATGTATCTTCCAAATTTGAGATCTTCTATCATTCATCCTTATTCTGAGAATTCACAAATATTTCATGTTACCCAATTCATTGCAGTCACTATTCTTTTTTGTAATTCTTTTTCTGCCAAAATTGCAGATGAACCAGTGAAATTATACGCTACTCCAGGACTTGAGCCATCATGTGAGCCAGTCTCATCATTATTTTCATGTTTAACTTACTCCTGGATCAATCCCATAATTTGGAAAGGATATTATAACTCTTTGAAGCTGGCAGATATTTGGGACTTACGTGAAGACGATCATGCTTTTAATGTTATACACGCGTTTCGAAAAATCAAGTGTGCTGGTAACTTGACGTGGAGAATGATGCTACACTTTAGACCCTACTTTGCAGCGTCTTTTTTATGGGCATTTTTGCATTCTATCATAATTTTTTTTCCACCGTTGATGATAAAACTCATACTGGAATATGTTGAAGATACTTTTAGGTTTTCTGTCAATGTTGCATGGTTGTGTGTTTTTGGTTTACTAGTAAGTGGTATTATTGCTAATGTCATTTCAGGACAGTCCCTATATATTGGTAGAAGAATGTGCATTAGAATACGTGCTATCTTGGTAGGAGAAATTTACGCTAAATCGCTTAGAAAAAAAGTTGCCAATTCTGATGTAAAGAAATTTAGCAAAGAGGAAGATTCTATAAATTTCAGTGAGAGAGTGAGCAATGACAGTGAGCAATCTAGTTCAGGTGCAATTATTAATCTCATGTCAGTGGATGCATTCAAAATTTCTGAGACGTGTGGATATTTACATTACTTTGTATCTGGATTTTTTATCATGTTGTTCGCTATAACTTTTTTGTTCCAAATTATTGGATGGAGTGCTATAGCTGGAGCATTCACTATGATTCTTCTTTTGCCAGTGAATGTAAGAGTTTCAAAATTATTCAAAATGTACCAGTCTTCCCTCATGTCAGCTACTGATGACCGAGTACAAAAGCTCAATGAATTGATTGGAAATATCAAGGTTATTAAGTACTTTGCCTGGGAAATGAAATTTGCAGAGAATGTGAAAAAATTGAGAAAAAAAGAGTTGATTTTTCTAGGGAAAATGTTCTGTGTGTCATCTATATATCAAGGTGCCTGGATATTATCACCTATTTTAATTACTTTAATATCTTTTGCCTTTTATACGTTTATTGAAGGTAAAAATCTAACGGCCCCCGTTGCTTTCACTTCTCTTGCACTATTTAATATAATCAGGTCTCCTATGGAGCAGCTTGCTGGCATGATCAATAGTGTTTTGCAAGCAAAAGTGTCAGTTGATAGGATTGAGGCCTTTTTAAGGGAGCCTGAAACTTCTAAATATCAACAACTAGTTTATAAGAGCGAAGCTGGTGCTCCTATAGTTGGTTTTAAAAATGCCTCTTATGCTTGGTCTTCTCACAATGAGAGTAGTTTTTGTCTTCAATCTCTCAATATTGAGTTTAAAACTGATGCATTGAATGTCATTATCGGTCCAACAGGATCTGGAAAGTCTTCTTTATTAGCTGCATTATTAGGAGAAATGGACATTCTTGAAGGTAAAGGGTATTTGCCAACCGCAATTAACAGGGATAATGCACAGCCAGATCGAATTTCTGGATATGCTGAGACTACTGCTTATTGTGCACAAAATTCTTGGTTGTTAAACGATACCTTATGCAACAATATTTTATTTGGTCATGAGTATAATGAAGTTCGCTATAATGCAGTTATTGAAGCATGCGCCCTGACAAAAGATATAATTTCATTAGAAGCTGGTGATGCAACTAAAGTTGGTGAAAAAGGTGTTACATTATCTGGAGGTCAAAAGCAGAGAATTTCATTAGCAAGAGCTGTATATTCCAATTCCAAGTATCTTTTGTTAGATGATTGCTTAAGTGCTTTAGATTCTCATACTGCTTTGAGAATATATAACGATTGCTTAACAGGTCCATTGTGTACCTCTAGAACCGTTATTTTAATTTCTCACAATGTGGCATTGACCGTTACTAAAGCTGCTCATATCGTTGTAATGAACAATGGTAAAGTGCTAGGTCAAGGCTCAGCAATTGAATTGGCTTCTAAAAAGCTACTAGGGGATGACGAGAGCTTTACTTTTTTGGCACCTGCTTCAAATTCTGTGACTAGAGTTCCATCAATTTGTGATCTCTCTTCAACAATATCCAAAAATTCACAAGAAGAGAGAGAATCGTTTTTTGTTGAATCTTGTAACAGAATGCCTAGAGGGCAATCTAATGCAATGCCTATTGACGAAGAATCTTCTAGTGAGGGTAGTATAAGTTTAAATGTTTACTACGAATATTTTAAATCTATGGGCTCAATAAGATTTTGGATTCTGCTTGTTGCAGCATATATTGCAACTCAAATTATTGGTGTTTTTCAATCTTACTGGATTAAAATATGGACAAACGCAATGGAAGGAAAATCGTTAAAATACTCTCTATTTTCATTATTTAGTGAAATCAATGTGCCTTTAACCTCCATTGATAGAACTACAAGCAATGAAACAGATTATCCTTCTAATTCACTTGAAAAACACTCAATAGTCTTTTATATTTCGATCTATGCAATAATTGGAGTTTTGTACACTGCAGTTGGCACTTACAAAGCATATACAGCGTATTACGGTAGTATCAACGCTTCAGATTTAATTTTTAATAAAGTGCTTAATAGCATCATCCGAGCTAAATTGAGATTTTTTGATACCACTCCTCTTGGTCGAATAATGAATCGGTTTTCTAAAGACATGGAATCAGTTGACCAAGAACTGGCTCAATATGCAAATGGAACAATCAACTCAATTCTTTCAGCTGTAGCGATCACAGTTTTAATCACTATTATTACTCCTGGATTTCTAGGAGCAGGTTTATTTATTATTGCATTATATTGGGCAATCACAATATTCTATCTGGCTTCTTCTCGTGAAATGAAAAGAATGGACTCTATTACTAAATCACCTATTTTCCAGCATTTTGATGAAACAATGAGTGGAATAACAACTATAAGAGCTTATGGTATCACTGGTAAGTTCATTGAACAGAATTTGTCAAAGATTGATGACAATAACAGACCATTTTTTTACATGTGGGTTTCAAATCGATGGCTATCATATAGAATTGATCTAGCAGGTTCGCTGGTTGCTTTTTCGGCTGCCGCTATGGTGTTATTGAATATTGGTAATTTAAATGCAGGCCTTGCAGGTCTATCATTATCCTATGCTATTACATTCAGTGATAGCATGATTTGGGTAGTTAGGTTATACGCTGTTGTAGAGATGAATATGAATTCAGTTGAGCGTCTTCAAGAGTATATGGATATTGAAAAAGAGGCATCTGCAATTATCCCAGAATCTCGTCCACCTGCAAACTGGCCTACTGAAGGTGTTATAGAAATTGAAAATCTATCATTGAAATATTCACCGGAGCTGCCTCCAGTCATTAAGAATGTTTCTTTCAAAGTGGATTCTTTCAATAAAATTGGAGTTGTTGGTCGTACAGGTGCAGGTAAATCAACCATTATTACAGCACTTTTCAGGTTACTAGAAGCCGACACTGGTCGTATTTTAATTGATGGTATTGATATTTCAAAGATTGGTTTACACGATTTGCGATCATCTATAGCCATAATTCCTCAGGATCCCACTTTGTTTATAGGAACTATACGAAGCAATTTGGATCCTTTCAATGAATACACAGATGAAAAGATATTTGAGACCTTACGTCGAGTTCATCTAATAAAGTCTGAAGATTTCTCTATCACAGGAGATAATTTCAATCAATTTCTTCAACTATCAAGTCCTATCACTGAAGGAGGTCATAATCTATCCCAAGGCCAAAGACAATTACTGTGTTTAGCGCGATCACTATTGAAATCACCCAAAGTTCTTCTTTTAGATGAGGCCACTGCTTCAATTGATTATGCTAGTGACGCTCTTATTCAAAATACAATACGAGAAGAATTTGGCAACACTACAATTCTCACAATTGCTCATCGATTAAAGAGCATTGCAGACTACGATAAGATATTAGTTTTAGATCATGGAGAATTGATAGAATATGATCATCCTCATGAACTTTTAAGAAATAAGCAGGGCAGTTTTTACAACTTGTGTGAACAATCGGGCGAATTGAACATTTTAGAAACCATTGCCAAAAATGCATGGATGGCAAAGATCTATAAACCACAAACACATTTTTAAATGCTTGTTGATACATTAAATAGTTAGAATAACTAGTAACTGAATAAATAGGTATTCAAGAAGATGAGCTGTTCAAATTAATGAAATATTGCAAAATGAAACTAGGATCCATTCTTGGAGTTTCATGTTGAGTATAGTTATGATAAAAAAGCACTTTTCAAAGTGTCAAGAGCATGCAACGTACTCCTAGATCACTTCAAGGATATTTTGAGAGTTAACGGCCAACTCTATTGCTACTACTGCTAATTCCAATACGCTCTTCCTTGGTCAGTTTGACCTTACCAGGTTTGGCTGGTTCCTGAGTTTTGACGCCATCTTTCTGTTCGTTTTCTTTATTTTTTTTTTCATCATAAGCTAAGACATCTTCAGTAGTCAGTCGAATAGTAGTAGGAGGTCTTCTAAGCATTCTTAAAGAGTTTAGTTGATAGGTCGCGATAGTCTCAGTGTGTCAAAGAGTTGTTTATATTGTAGTATAATTATCTGTGTTTATATTCAATAGGAGTAGGGTATTTTGTTACTATGGCAACACGAGATCACAAAGTGTACAAAATTATAAGGGCTTCGTTAGCTATAAGAATTGTCAGCTCTAAATTAACTAATAAACCTTTATAAGCTACTACAGAAGCTAGAATCAGTCTTTAAATTGCCTGTCAGTAATGAAGACCGGTCTCCGGATTTGGTTTGTATCTGAGTCGAACTCAAGCCCGCATTCACCATTTTGTTTTGTCTTATTTTTTAGACCCAAACATTTTTTCTTCATCTCTTTTTCTCACTGTAATTCCTTTAAAAATTCTTAAAAATGGCATCGTTGGAGGACTTGATTCCTTTGGTAAATAAACTTCAGGACCTGGTGTTTAACACAATTGGCTCAGATACTCTTGATTTACCTCAGGTTGTCGTTGTAGGATCTCAATCATGTGGCAAATCATCCGTGCTGGAAAACATTGTTGGCAGAGACTTTCTACCCAGAGGAACAGGAATTGTCACTAGAAGACCTTTAATTCTTCAACTAGTCAACATACCTTCAAATAAGCCTACCCAACCTCAAACAGATTCATCGCATTTCAGCTCTTCGTTTGAATTAGGTGGTGGAAGTAGCGATCTAAGTGTACATCAACGAATTAATCAACCTGGTCAATATGAAGAATGGGGCGAGTTTTTACACGTACCTGGCCAAAGATACTACGATTTCCAGCAGATTAGAAGAGAAATCGAAATTGAGACTTCTCGTATCGCTGGTAATAACAAAGGTATCAATAGACTTCCAATCAACCTGAAAATTTTCTCTCCACATGTTCTTAACCTCACCTTGGTCGATTTGCCAGGCCTTACAAAAATTCCAATTGGGGATCAACCAAGTGATATTGAACGTCAAACTCGTAATTTGATCACAGAGTACATTGCAAAGCCAAACTCCATCATCTTGGCTGTGTCTCCTGCTAATGTTGATTTAGTGAATTCAGAATCTCTCAAGTTAGCTCGGCAAGTTGATCCCCAAGGTAAACGTACTATTGGAATTTTAACAAAGCTTGACTTGATGGATCATGGAACCAATGCATTGGATATCTTATCTGGTAATGTCTATCCATTGAAACTTGGGTTCATTGGCGTTGTTAATCGATCTCAGCAAGATATTCATGCCAACAAACTGCTGTCAGATTCTTTAGCTGCAGAACGTGAGTTTTTCGCGTCTCATCCAGCCTACAAGAATATTTCTCATCGATGCGGAACTGCATTTTTGGCAAAGTCTTTAAATCAAACATTAATGGGCCATATTAGAGAAAGACTTCCTGACATTAAGGCTCGTTTAAATACATTAATGGGCCAAACCGAGCAAGAACTTGCTTCATACGGTGATGCTACTTTTACAGGACCAGAAAATAGAGGTGCTTTGGTTTTGCAATTAATGACTAAATTCGCCACATCATTCGTGACTTCAATTGAAGGTACTTCATCTGAAATTTCAACTAAAGAATTATGTGGTGGTGCTAGAATCTATTATATTTATAAACAAGTGTTTGGGCATTCTTTAGAAACTTTGGACCCCGTCGCTAATCTTTCCATTAAAGATATTAGAACTGCTATTAGAAATTCTACAGGCCCTCGTCCTTCTTTATTTGTGCCTGAGCTTGCATTTGATTTGTTAGTTAAACCCCAGATTAAAATGCTGGAGCCTCCATCGCAAAGATGTGTTGAGTTAGTTTATGAAGAATTAATGAAAATCTGTCACAATTGTGGGTCATCTGAACTGACCAGATATCCCCGACTTCAAGCCAAACTTATCGAGGTTGTTTCTGAACTTTTACGTGAGCGTTTGGGTCCCACTTCATCTTATGTTACTAGTTTGATCGCTATTCAAAAAGCCTACATCAACACAAATCATCCCAATTTTTTGGGAGCTGCAGCTGCTATGGCTTCAATTATGGAAGAGAAGAAACTTAGAGATAAGAGAGATGCATTAGAAGATTTGAGACTCAAATCAATTTCAGAGAACAAAGCTCTTGCTGAAGAAGCTACTGAGAAGGATAATTCAAACAACAAGAAGTCGTCCATCAAGCACTCTAAGACCAAGTCTTCTGATACAGTAGCATCTAACAGCACTAGCACAACTAGCAATCCTCCCATTAGCGCAACTAATATTGAGTCTCCTGCAACAGCTTCAAGCATTCAAACTTCGAGTATGAATGGTTCAACAGCTGCTAGTAATGGTGGTAAAGATTCATTTTTGAACTATTTTTTCGGTAAGGAAAATAGTTTATCTAGTCCTCAAAGTTCTAGTCTTGAGTCTTCGTCCATTACTAAACTTGACAGTGGTTCTGCCAGTTTTGATTTCCTTAGTTCTAAGCCTGCAGATATCACTGACGAAGATTTTGAAAATGGTGAAGAGAAATTAAGCGACAAAGAGTTATTTGAGTGCGAGTTGATTCGACGTCTTATCATTTCATACTTTCAAATTGTTCGAGAGTCTATTCAAGATCAAGTTCCCAAAGCTGTAATGCATCTATTGGTCAATTATTGCAAGGAGAGCACACAAAACAGACTGGTTAGTAAGCTTTATAAGGATAGTTTATTTGATGAGCTCTTGTATGAGGATGAAGCTCTTGCTCAAGAACGACAAAAATGTGAAAACATGCTTGCTACATATCGGGAGGCAGCAAAGATTATTGGTGAGGTAGTGTAAATAAAAGTATTTTTGAAGTAAGTACCTTGTATTCAATTTAAGAGAGATTTATGATTGAGTTTTGGTGATGGGAATCGCTACACTATTTTTTGTGCCTGGCTGTGTTCTCTTGAGATTAAGGTTTAATTCCTGGTAGCAAACATGAATATAACGGGAGTTCAATTCTTTGTCAGCTCAGTTGTTTGTCGATAAACAAGTTAATGATTGTTTCCGGGTGCAAGATGGAAAAGAGTGAACAGTTGCTTAAGGCTGCGATAAGAGATCGAATCATGAGATTAGATGATTAGAGTCGGCTTTGGGTCTATATCATTGGCAAAAGCCGAGATGCATGATAGGAATCAAAAGTTTAAGATTTGATTCTATAATAGATAAGATGAAATTGTAGATAAGATGAAATTAAAAAATTATGATGGATGAAATTGTTGAATTATAATGAGATGACAGATCATGATGAATTTATAGAATTATAATAATATTGTATAATGATATTGTGAAATAATAATGAATGATAATGTAAAATAATAATAGATGTAAAAAATTATGGATAAAGGAATTATAGATGAAATTGTAAATTTAAATACAAGAATAGAATAATTTTCGTGATATGTATTTTGGATTTTGATATTGTCGTTTGTTATTTCACTTATTCAACGTTAATTTTCAGAATACTCATCAATAATTGCCAAGGGACATAATAAAACACTTTCATAAGATCTATATATCAGCATTAATATAAGTCGACGTTTCTGGTTTTGTGAGAGTGAGAAATTAAATGTTTCACGTTCTACAAATAAATGTTAAATCTCAGCGTTAACAAGGTCAAAAGAGATTGTGGTACTTGGTAAATCAGAAAAAACCGTAGAAACAATTATAGAATATCGAGAATCAATCTGAGACCTTAGTATGAGAAAGAATTTTGGAAATTTGTTCATTTGTCTTCTGGAAGCTTGTTATAAGATCTAAAGTCTTATTAAAGTCTTTTGAAGAAAAGACGGGTTTCCGCGTAGAAATACCATCTACATGTAAAACATTAGCAACTGAATCAGTTTCCATTGCAGCTTCAGCCCAAGGAGGAGCATTGTTACCAGTGGGTTCTATAGTAATTGAGCTACTGGAAGAACTGTTTTGATTCGAAGCGTTTTTCGTTAATTTCACATCGACAATCTGCCAATCTGCAGATAATGAACCATGCCCCACTACTTTCCCACCTTTCTCGTCAAAATCAATAATGATGGAATCATTACTACTATTGTTTAGAATGTCGATAGTGGGATTGAACTCGTCGTCTGAGAAGATATACTTAATCTCAGGGTAGATTGTTTCCTGATCATCTGTCTTAATGAGCACCATGAACGGAAGTGCAGATGATTTCCATTTCTCCATCGTGTTCATAACGGTGGCAATAGTGGCGAGATGAAGCGTGGTTAGTCCCTATGGACAGGTTATCAAGGAAATTAGAGTTCATTTAAAGTTTGACATCACATGATTCTATATTGAGATTGCTGGCGAAGTAGCAATTAGAGTCTGGACATAATGCAAAGCCGAGACGTGATATATTAACGGGCCTTAAACATTTGTACCATGAATAGCTGCAGTGAAGTATATGCGCCATCAATTGTGATAACTGAAACCAAAAATTTGCAAAACCGTTTGCAAAACCGTTTGCACCCGACTGATCAATGGCTCACACAATCGACCCGACCGACCAATGGCTCATACAATTGACCCGACAATGGTTGACCGATCATTATTAACCGGGAACGAACCGGACAAGTCACGTAATTCTTAAATATTCAGAATCACCGCATGTTGGCCAATAGAAGCTTTGCAGGCCTGCACACTTTCACTTGTACGCACGCACAAAAACCAAAAGATCCCGCCTGAAAGTTGATTCAGTTTCAGGCTTAGCGAAGCGTTTTGTGGAAGGTGGAAAAGGCTGTGCATAAAGCATTGAAAATTATTCATGTCTCTAAACTTTCTTAGTGTAAGTGTATCATTATAGTAAAAAGAAACCAGACCACTGGAGTATAAAGTTTTCAGGTCTCGCGCTCATCTTCCCACTTATTTCTCAGGTCTCTCCTACTGAAGCTTACTCCCACTGCTTGCTTCCATCAATTGCCATATCATGATACAGGAAACCATTTCATATTTGGGTCTCGTATCAATCACATTTCAAGCTACTCTACAAACCGTCGTTATCTGTGTTTTTGGCTACTTAGCTGCCATCTCTGGACTCTTGCCACCTGTTGCTCAAAGATACATCTCACAACTCAATGTTCAAGTCTTCACGCCATGTCTAATTTTCTCTAAACTGGCCTCTTCTCTATCCCTCAAAGCCCTGGTTGACATTTCTGTCATTCCAATTTTTTATGCATTCTCTACGCTAGTAACCTACTTTTGCTCTAAGCTCACAAGTAGAATTTTCAAGTTCAACAAACGCGAAAGCAATTTCGTAACTGCCATGGGCGTGTTTGGTAACTCAAACTCATTGCCAGTGTCTATAACTGTCGCGCTGGCATATACCCTGCCTAATCTAGAGTGGTCGGATCTGCCAAACGATAATAAGGACGACATTGCATCCAGAGGTATTCTTTATCTGTTGATCTTTCAGCAACTTGGTCAGATTTTAAGATGGTCTTGGGGGTACAACACTCTGCTTGCTAAACCTACAGAGCAAGATCTTTTGGAAGAAGAAGATCACAAGGTTATCAAGGGTAAATCTGTTTCAACTTTGTACAATAGTGAAAATGATCCTTTGCTTGCTAGCTCAAGTACTGTTAAACTCTACGACGAATCTCTCATGAGTTCTTCTAGCTCTCAGTCTTCTCTCTCAACTTGTCTTGAAATTAATGCTACAGAACGGTCAGCTACTCAGATTAGCGCTGATTCTTCTTATGATGGTGTTGAATTCCAGCAAAACAAATTTTGGACAAAATATATCATGTCTCCAATTCTTTGGTTTATTAACATTATGAATCCACCTCTTTGGGCTATGCTTGTTTCCATTCTTATTGCTGCTATCCCTCCGATTAAACACGAATTTTTCTTTGCAGATGGATTTTTACAACACACTGTTACTGCTGCTATTAAACAATTGGGAAACATTGCCATTCCACTTATTCTTGTTGTTCTCGGATCTAATCTGGCTCCTGATGATACAGCTGCTCCTCCATCAAAAAATTACAGCAAACTGATTATTGGTTCGCTCATGAGCAGAATCTTTCTGCCATCTACAATTATTCTTCCTACGATTGCATTGTGCGTCAAATTTGTAAAGGTTTCTATTTTTGACGATCCCATTTTTTTGTTAGTTGCATTTGTTCTCACCATTGCCCCTCCTGCTATTCAGCTATCTCAAATTTGCCAGTTGAATCGTGTTTTTGAGAAAGAAATGGCTGGAGTGCTATTTTGGGGGTACGTTGTTATTACTTTACCCTCTACAATCATGATTGTGGTTTTAGTAACCGAGGTTTTAGAGTGGGTTGGTGTTTGATTTTTCTGTAATTCATGCTTAATTTATTTCTTTTCTATCCAAATTTTTTACTCGATTCTGTCCTATTCTAGTAATGATTTAGGTGTAAATATATCTAAGTGGCCGGAATTCTAAATGCTAGATTTACATGGATTCTGTAGACTCATGGAAGGAACGGTTTGCATGACCCTCATTACACTCTTGACTGCTTTTAGTTGGACTGTTTTCATTCAATGCGGTAACAGATCAAGATTTTCAATATCTTGTTAGCTCTCCATATCGTACTGGAAGCTATAATTTTTTAGTGTAGAATTAGTCTAAAAGTGGATGTTTGTAATATTACACGAAATCGAAATTTACGCTATTAAGAAACTATTTGGAATAAAAACTGAGCTGTTCAACTACACAGAGTAGTTCAAATCAAATGACCGGGTCAGTTTCTTTTCATTTTTTGAATTTCATTTGAATAACGCAGAATTCCAACTGTTTTGGTGGTGCTAGATTCATTCCACGCCTAAATTTCAACAATTTTCATTTCATAATTAAGCAAAAATTTATTTTTTCCTTCCATTCTAAAGCTTTTTTTCTTGAAATTTTAGTATAATAACCACTATTGAATTGGTAGTTGTAATATTTTCATACTATTCCAGACATTATAATAAATGGTCATGTATTATAAAAGTATTCTATTGACTAACTTTTACACTATTAAATTTTTCATTTTATTTAACTTTCACAAGGTGTATTACCATTCAAAACATCATAGTTGATTTTGTACTATAGAATGGTCATTCAACTCGTATTTGGTGATCTCCCATTTGGGACCAAGAGATATAAAGCATATTTTACACAAATGTTTTACCCAAATATTGTTACATGTCGAAAAATTTCTCAAAAATTTCTAAAATCCAGCTACGGTAAGTTAAAACAAATTAATGTCTGCCTGATAATTGTGTTTTACTATTGGAACTTTTTTTCAAAATTGTATTCCAATTTTACATTTTTCTGTGGATTTTAAACAAGCCTTTGGTTTCAATTAACAAAAAATTACCTTCTCAGTAATTAAATTTCAGTATACTTTTTAGCTGATATGTTGAATGTGCTGAAAAAGATTACTTTAAAAATTTTTCAACATTTTCACTACACAATTCGTATATATCAGATACTGAAATATTTACCAACTGTAAAGTAGATATTCATTGATTTTTACAGTGTCAAATTGACAAAAGTAGATTTCATGAATTCATTAAAATAAAAATTCTAGATTTTCAATAGGTTTCTCGTCTCAAATGAACGGAATTCTTTAATATTTTTCAACTTTGTCAATAAAAGTTGTGAAAAATTCATTTTATAGTTATTATACTGGGTCTTATACAGATTAAAACAATATATAGAAAAATATCAACTTTTAGGCAAATCAAAATTTAGTTGATTTTAGATTCAATAAGTTTAAGTAATTAATCAATTGATATTTTACTTCAAACTGAGAAATTTACGTCAGTATCAACACTTGATCAAAATAGCGAATTTTTGCTGAAATTTTATCTACTCTTGAGTATATCAACTAGATTATCAGTTGTAGACTAGTCCTGTATTGATCAAAAATTCATGTCATGTATAGACAAATGAATTACATGAAACAATTCATGTTATTCCTCTTCAACTTTTTATTGAAAGATCCATTTCATAATTGTATTTATCATTTTTTCTTTTCAGCTGCTTATAAAAATTTCAAATTTGAATTTCTATATGCATAGTAAAACAGTTGGTTTTCACTAATGAAAATTTAATAATTATCAGTTGAAATTTACAAAAATCATCAATTTCAAAATCAGTTTCAAAATCAGCATTTTAAATATAAACCAAGTGCGCACTCAACATTTTTGAAAAGTTTCGCCAAAATATAAAAGTCAATATTCCAGGCATAATGAGATAAAGTGAAATTTACCACAGACATACTTGAGAATTATATCATTAATGGTGATTAACACTGAGCTTCATACCAAATTTCTACTTTATTCAAATTGAGAGATTTCTTGTGGTATTATGGCTTCTTAAATCCTTGATGCAATTACTTCAAAAGTAGTCAATAATTCGTGAATTTCTTTCATGAACCTGACTTTTGCTTAATATTTGAAATTATTTCAACTTAAGCTCAGTTTATTTTGTTCAGCCTACTTTCAAATCATGTCACATTTAATCATTCCAATACTTGCAATTTTTTCACATACAACACCGATAATGATAGTTTTGATTTAAATTTTAACTTTCTAAATCTACACTATCTCAAAATTTAAAATTTTCTCACTCAAATATATTATGTAAACATCCATTGATAAAAAATTTGAAATCAATTGATGGTGTTGTATTTCATCTTTAATTTCTTGAAGCGTTTGAGCTTTATAGATATATATATTTCTTACTATTTAAATACAATTTGTAAAACAAACTTTGTCACTATATAAAATGACAAAGAACGATAGTTAAGATTATAAAAATCTTCCTTTTACTTTTAGACACAACAGCTAACATTGGGTAGTTGAATATACTACTAAATAATGTTTTTAGCTTTGTGAGTAACAACATGGACTTTATCACGTGATTTTAAAGCTACACTTGAGCGATATATAATCAAAAAAGTGGTCATTGTCAGGAATCTCCCGATGGCCCAGTTGGCTAAGGCGCGAGACTGTAATGGACTATTGTAATCTTGAGATCGGGTGTTCGATTCACCCTCGGGAGATCTTTTTTATTTTCAATTTTTTTCAGAAAACTAAATTTTTTGTGAAAAATTCATGCTCTGTCATAATCCAGCATAAAATTATTCTTCACGTGAAGCACAGGTAAGCTTAGTGAGCTTTCCAACCAGCCTTTCATGATTCAAAGTAAAAGACTGAGTTGCCACGACAACAAAGAATATTTTGAAACATCTATTTTAGGAAATACTCTAAGAAAAAAAAAATCTAAGAGTGTTTTATTTTGGGAGACAAGTGTTATATGTGAGAAAACCTGTTTGTGCTAAAATTATTAATCTCATCCACACTATTACACGATCAATAGAACTGGAAACTGTTGACAGGCCAGGACTTTACAAACTGAGTACCAGCAATTAACGATTTCGTTCTGATTTGGAATTCATTTCTCACACACCTTTGTTTCAGGTGATAATTTCGTTTAAAACTTCTTAAAGACCCTTAAATATCACCAACTTATTAGATCAACTATAGTATGAAGCAATTCAGCCTTCGACTATTATTACTAGCTTCTGTATTGCTGGTACTGTTTTCAGGACGGATGGCATTTGCACAAGACAGTATGTTTACTTTTACAAGCTACTCTTATTTTTGCTAACAAGTATATTTCAAGATGAAAATGTGCCAGTAGTAGGGAGCAAAGGCTCAAATGCTGAGACTGATAATATTCCAGAAGTTGGAAATACAGCTTCCAAGACTAATGAAGATAAGAATACCGATAAAACAACTGATACTAAGAATGACGCTACCAAAACTTCATTATCTGATAATGATATTCCTGATGTAGGAAACACTATCACTTCCAAAGAAACAAGTAATTCTGATAAACAAACAAAAGAAACAAGTAATTCTGGTAAACAAACAGGTAGTTCTGCTGCGAAATCAACCGACCAACCAAAATCCACAAGTGCTGAGGATACTGGTGTGTATGTTGGTATCACCACTTCTATCGATCAGAGAAAACCAGCAGGTACAATTTCACTAATAACTCCTGCTGCTACTGAGACTACATATATCAAAATTGGACAGCTTGCTACGTTCGAATGGAAATATGTTTCTTTGTTGGTCACTCCTAGAAAGGTGAACGTTGAAGCATATTGTTCATACAATTCAGAGACCTATACTATCGCAACTGATCATCCTTCTCGTGAGACTTCCGTTATTTGGGACACCGAGGAGTTCCAGGCTAATTCAACAGTGCCATTGCTTACAGCCCAGTATAATCTCCAAATTTATGACTCCGAAGGAAATATGACAATGATCTCAAGTGCTGGATATCTCTCACCTTTTGCTCAAAAATTCTTCATGTACAGTCCTCAAGCTTATGTTCCTCTAGCTGGTAAGATTCCATTTTTTTTACCTGATTTTTATCATCCGTTGACTAACAGATATTTCTTTGATCTAGAATTCAAATGTGCCAACTGTAATGCTGGTACAATGTTGACTCCAACAATCAAATGGGTTGCTGCAATGTTTGTTCTTTTTGTTGCTTCTGCTGTACAAACAATAATTGCATGAAGGAAAGACTACGAATTTAAACTAGGTATAAGTAAAATGATGATTGTAGTTTTCTTCAGATATTGAAAAAATCACATTATTTATATATATATATATTTACACAAACAGATATTCATTTAAGCAAAGCTATACTATTAATTTTAATATCAAGTCTTCTTCTTTAAAAGACCCTTCATCATATCGAACGAATTTCCATCTGGCTGCAGTTCATAGGTCTTTCCAGTGGGCCTATTTTCTCGGTCAACTTCTTCAACAACCAGCATTCCATAATCAGAAGAGATACCAACAATCTTAGCTTTGACGTTGTTATACTGTTCTAAAGTTACTATCTTGTCTGTGTGTAACCATCTTTTATAATATTGCTGTTCGAAAGCAGCAAATCCCAAGTACCGGAACCGTGCTAACATGACATCAATTATAGAGTAGTAGCGAGCCAGTAATCTCTCAATTGTAAAATTCTCCAAGGGAAAGAGTCCTTTTGATTGTCTTTCACCTTTGTTGAGCTTGTCAATAATAGTATTTAAAGAAATTGAAGGAGCATAGTTATTGACGTTGACACCGATACCTGCAACAAGCACGTATTGATTATCCAAAATATTACTGTTGACCAATAGTCCACTAACTTTGAGGAATTCTGAGCCTTCTTTAGAATATGGTGTGTAATCAGGATTAACACAGTAAATATCGTTCGGCCACTTCAGATGAACAGGAAAGTCTTCATAACCTGGAGCGTAGGCTCGAATTGCCTCAACCATTGCTAGAGACACAATGTATTGTAGAAAAACAATGGGCGAAGGAAGATTGTACTCGTTATGAAGAGGCATTTTGTGTACAGTAGAAGTTGCCAACACACCAGGAGGATTGACCCAAACATTATTTGCTCTACCACGTCCAGCGACCTGAACAGAACCGATTGCTGCAAATCCATCAGGCAAAAGTCTCAAAAGATTGAAATTTTTGTAAAGCATGGTAGAAGTAGAAGTTACAACATCACCAAACAAAATAATTGATCCAGTACCTTCACTAACTGTGTGTTCTTTAAACTCTTGATGAAATTCTTCAAGACTCGAATAATACAGTTCGTGATTGAAATTTGTAGAAGTTTTGTTGTCAGGGTATCCAGAGTAATAAACATCAACTTCTTTGACGACTTTGTCCAAGTCTGGGAAAAATCCATCTTCTTCGTTTTTTGATTCTTGACAAGTGAGATTTGACTTTTCATCAAACAGTTTGTCATTAGCATTATTAAGATGAAAAGTATCATTATGACCCTTGATGATATTTCCTTCTAATCCTATTTCATTCTTGATAGTCTCAATTAAAGGGGAAAGTCTAGATGAATCTGCTGCAGATAAAGACAATCTTGAGAGACCAGGGATGGGCACCGTACTTTGATCAACTTTCAAACCAAGTTTTACTAAAAGCGATTTCATAAAGTTCAAGCGATGGGGTTGTGAATCTATCAGCTTGTTGAGATTTTCAGTGTACTGCTTGTTATCTGGAAATCTCTTTAAAAGATCTGAAGAAAATTCAGGATGTACACCAGATAATACGACAGATCCATTTCCTGCTTTTGCATAGACAACTGCTGCGGGTTTTGAGCTATCAAAAGAGTTACTTTCTTCACTTCCACTTACTTGCAAAGCATCTTTGTATCGTGCTAAGACTTCAACACCACTAGACTTGAACTTTTCGGTGTCAACGAAAAGACAGCCTCCATTACTGTAGACGGACAATTCCAAAACAGGATTGTCTTGGATCGTGGTAGATGGGTCAATTTCTAAAGTTGCTGCAACAGCATTTTCTTGATTGCCGTATTCAAATCCAGGATATACAGCGCCTCTAGCAGTACCTGGAAACAATTTCAATTCTCTGGGTCCGCTAACTTCCATTTCCTTATTACCAACCTCAAACTCAACTCGAGCAGAGCCGTAATAAGCGCCGGCGCAGAAACCTAGATACCTTCCACCTTTTCTAACGTAATTCCGTATAATTTGGTTACCAGTACCGTTAAATTCTCTACAATACTGTAGATCTGCTCCTCCAGGAATAACAAGCAATGCAGTATAAGCAGGCCAAGGTTCAGTTAAGAGCGTAGCGCTCGAGACGTTTAAAACGGCATAATAAGGTGATAGCAATCTTCTTAGTGTGTCTGTACAGTGCCTTACAGACTCTGATGTAGTTCCAGGACCTAATAACAAGTTAGTATTTGTAAGGGTATTAATAATGAGGATTTGATGGATATATCAAGATGTATCAGGACTTGAAGATGTTTAATATATCAAGACCTAATTATCTCAGACTTAAAGATGTATCAAGACTTGAAGATGTATTAAGACCTAACGATTTTCAGACTTAGAGATATATCAAGACCTAATGATTTTCAGACTTAGAGATATATCAAGACCTAATGATTCTCAGACCTAAAGATTTTCAGACAAGACTCTCAGACAGGACGCTCAGACGAAATGCATCTCCAAACTCAAAACTCACCTGAATATACAAGAACGTTCATATCAATCTCTCTCACCCTAGTATCCCGCCAGTTGATTGCTTTCATCCAAACAGACCTCCAAAGTTTCATACTCAATGGCCTCAGTATATCTCAGCCTGATGTCTCAAGCCAAGTCCAAAGTCTTAAACCACGTGATTTCAAGGGTGACGTGTTGTTAAAATTGAAAGAGCCCTTGCCCATTTGAATTTGTGCACTAGTTGTCAAGTGTAGACAGGCTCCTTATTTTGTTACAAGTGTCTAACTCAAATTTAAAAACCTGTCTACCCTCCTTCCTCCTTCTTTGTTCCCTTCTGGAAAATATTAAGAAATCTAGGTCAATTGATTGTTAGTAGATACTTTGATACACATTTCGACCAAGGTGAAATCAGCAATTGCGATTGATTGGATATTTTTGTGATTTTATTGTAATTTTTTTTTTTTTTTTCATATTTCGTGTCAAGAACTAAACAATGGTGAAATTGAAGGAGATTCCCCGTACAGCTGCATTTGCTTGGTCTCCATCAGGATCGGATCCGCTACTCGTCACCGGTACCGTCGCTGGCGCCGTAGATGCCGACTTCTCATCTACCACCCAACTGGAACTTTGGGACCTGTCCCTGCTGGACCGATCACCAGAATCGTTTGATCTCTCTCCAAGGATCGCTATTGACACTAGTGCTAGGTATGTCGCATCCCGCTAGCTCCCGTGCTATCTTACTAACAGTTTCACAGATTCTATGACATTTCTTGGAGCGGTGCTACCTCTGAAAACCCTCTGGGCGTCATTGCTGGTGGTTTGGAAAACGGTACCTTGGAACTCTGGGATGCCAAATCCCTAATAAACGGCAGTGGAAGCTCTTTTGCATCTCATACTAAACACACTGGTGCTATCAAATCTCTAGAATTCAACCACATTCAACAAAACGTAATTGCTACAGGTGGTGTCAACGGAGAAATTTACATTTGGGACCTGAAAAATCTTGACAAGGCCATCACTCCTGGAAGAACTCCATCTCGACAGGAAGATGTAGAAGCAATTGCTTGGAACAATGGCGTAACTCACATTCTTGCTAGTGGCTCTTCTTCAGGAACCTCGGTTTGGGATTTAAAAAACAGAAAAGAAGTAATTCATTTATCATATACCACTCCTGGCACTAATGGCTACTGTCCGGTTAGTAGCATTGCATGGCATCCTGATAACTCAACTACTCTAATTACTGCTTCTTCAAATGAAACTTCCCCAGTCATTCTGTTGTGGGATCTTAGAAATGCAAACGCTCCTCAAAAGGTCATTCAAGGTCATGATAAGGGTATCTTGTCAATTGACTGGTGTAAACAAGACAGCACATTTTTACTCTCAAGTGGTAAGGACAATAAAACCTTCTTGTGGGATGTCAATGATGGTTCGAAAATTGGTGAATATCCAGTAACATCAAATTGGTACTTTCAAACTAGCTTCAGCTCTCACTACCCCGACATTTTCGCATCTGCCTCTTATGATGGTAAGATCACCATTCAAACACTACAAGATACAAACTCTTCTACAAAGAAGGAATCAAACGTCCAAGGTGATGATTTCTGGAGCTCAAACAACTATGTTGATGCTCAACATCCTATTGTCTCGTTAAAAAGTCCTCCCAAATGGCTCAAGAGACCTTGTACTGCTACTTTTGGTTTTGGCGGTAAAATTGTTTCTGTTAGGTCTACTGGTGGTCAATCTAATATCTCAATCACCAATTTCACAGAAGATGAATCTCTTACTACTGACACTGCTAAATTTGCTCTTGCACTGAAAGAAAACAAGATCACTGATATTATTTCTGAGCATGTTTCTTCTGCTGAAGGATCTGAGAAACACGACTGGGAATTATTGGAGCTTATCAGCAGCGGTACTGACAAATCCAAGCTTAAACAATATATTTTGGGAGATGAACCAGTTGAGGCTCCCGAAACTGATATTCCTACAGGCAATAATGATGAAGACCTTTTCAATAGTGCTGGTGGTGAAGACTTTTTGACTGGTTTGTCTATTTCAAAGTCTTACGAACCTTCAGGTCCATTTACTATTTTTGCTTCTGAAATTTCAAGTGTTGAAAAAAAAATCACTAAAGCTGTTCTTGCTGGCGATTTTGAAAAAGCTGTTGATCTTGCTTTGAAGGAAGAAAGCTTCTCTGATGCTTTTGCTCTTTCTGCCAATGCAAGTGATGCTGTCAAGGCTAAAGTTCAAAATGCTTATCTTTCAAAGTATGCCGAATCAAAGCCATTCTTGAGAGTTTTAGCTGCAACATCTACAAAAAACTTTTCAGATATTGTTACAAACTCTGATGTTTCTGAGTGGAAAGAAGTTCTTGGTGCTATTTTCACTTTTGCCAATGATGAGAAAACTTTCAAATCTCTTATTTCTGAACTAGGTGATCGTTTGATTGACGCTAGAGCATCTGCTTCTTCCTCGGAATTAACCACACTTAGAAACAATGCTTTATTCTGTTATCTCTCCGCTTCTAATTTAGCTGGTGCTGCCTCTATCTGGGTGGGTGAAATTAGTGATCAAGAACAAGAGATTTTGGATTCATCTGAAGGTCAAACTCCTTACTCTGCCCATGTCAAGGCTTTGCACAAATTTATTGAGAAAGTAACTATTTTCAAAAAGAATTCAAAACCTGCAACTACTGAAGAGAAGAGTCTGGATCAAGTCTACAGTGCGTACAGAGAATATGCAAATATTGTTGCTACACAAGGTCAATTGGATCTTGCTGAAGTGTTCCTCAATTTCTTGCCTTCTTCATATGCTGGTGAAAAGGAACGTGTTTTAACTGCTAATAAGAAGGCAGCTACTGCTACCTCTGCTAGAAAGCCTAATGCCAACCCATCTAGTTCTGGATTTTCTTATCCTCCTGCTAAATCTGCTGCTCCTATTCCTACTTTACAGAACAACTCAGTGGGAGCCTATGGATTACCAGCTGCTACAAATGCTAATCCTTATGGTGGTGCACAGACTTCATCGTCTCCATACGCACCTGCTCAAACTTCCGCTTATGCTCCTCCTCAACAAGTTAACTTAGCTCCACCCACTGGTAAGGCTCCTCAACCTTCTTCTTCCGCTTCTCTTGCTCCTCCCTCTTTTAAGGGGCATGGTCGCAAGCCTTCTGGAATCTACCCTCCTTCTAATCCTCTTATCAACACATATGCTCCTCCCACTAATAATGCCTATGGTGCACCAGCTCCTGCTGCTGCTCCAGTTGTCCCTCCTCCCAAGAGAGACTCTGCTGGTGGTTGGAATGATCTTCCTACTTCTGGGCTGCCTCAAACTAACAGAAGAGCTACTCCTGCTGCTTCTCAAGCAATTCCCAATCCATTCTCTTCTCAAGCTCAACCTTTAGCTTCTACTAATAGTTTTGGTCGTCATACTCCAGTTCCATTGGGACCTCCTCCCTCTGGACCTCCGCCTATGAGCAGATCTGGTAGTGTGTCATCTTCTACAGCTGAACCTCCTACCTCTATGAGCTCTACTCCTGCACCTGTTAATCCTTATGCCCCTAAGGTTAACTCACCAAATGCAAGCAGACAAACACCATACAGTCCTTATGGAGGTCAACAAAACAGTGGTGATCAAAATTACTTTGGAGGATCTGCTCAAGCACCTTTCTCTAATCCTTACGGTGCCGGTGCTGTAGCTAGCCCACCACCTAATCCATATGCTACTATTGCCAGTCCACCTTCCAATCCATATGCAAGTACTTCATCTCCTGCTCCTAATCCATATGGCACACCATCTTCAGCCCCTACCAATTCATTTGGTAGTGCTCCACCATCAAATCCATACGCCCCTACCGGTGGAGCTAACTCTTATGCTCCTCCACAAGGAAATGGATATGGTCAGCCTCAAAACTACCCCCCACAAAACTATCCTCCTCAAAACAATGGGTATGGTCAACCGCAACATGAATACAATGCTCCTCCTCCTTCTCAACATGAACCTGTTCAACAAAATCCCCCTGAGCCTGAGCCTCCAGTGGAAGAAACACCTAAA
This sequence comes from Geotrichum albidum, assembly GCA_003707475.1. NCBI lineage: Eukaryota > Fungi > Ascomycota > Dipodascomycetes > Dipodascales > Dipodascaceae > Geotrichum > Geotrichum albidum. The sequence goes on along the minus strand of PPJE01000012.1, from coordinate 82,806 downwards.
TATCCTCCTGGAGACAGAAGTCATATTTCTGATGAAGCACGTCCTATATATGATCTACTTGAGAAGGAATTGAGTGCAGTTAAGCCTCAAATTCCTTCAACTTATCAACGTCAATTGATTGATATTGAAAAGAGACTGGGAATTCTTTTCGACCATCTCAATAATGATGACTTATTGTCAGCTGAAACAGTGACAGATATGATTGCCTTATCTCAAGCTTTAGCTGAAGGTCAATATGATACTGCTTCTGAAATTAGAATGGCTATTTTGACAACAAGAACAGATGAATGCGGCCAATGGATGCCTGGTGTAAAGAGATTGATTGATATGGCTAGAGTGATTGCACGCAGTTAACTCAGTTAATCCATATTAATATTGGTTTTGTTTTGTTGTTTGTTGATAAAGTATAATAGGATATCGTATATTCTTCATGTGTAGTTTATTGTTTTTATTAAGTATTGAAAATGTCAAGTTATTGTTCACCAAATAAGATTATATTTTGCCCCTATCTGTAGTCGGACTCACGAATGTGATTACTATCTGTAGATTGTTGTGTAATATTTGAATATAATGCCGTCAAGTTAGTACGAGATTTTTTGTCATCATAAACTTCAGGCATTGCCACGTTTGTACTCTTTGTTTCAATTTCCCAAGAAATTTAAATGCTTCAAAATTCTAGTTACTGATCTTGTCTTGCTAAAAAAAATTTAATATAAAAGCTTATAATTTTAAACACTGTTGATAATACTTGGAATGGAAAACATAACAGTACAAGTATTTGTACTTGATGATTACAATTTGTATGCTTAAGTTATGTACGGCTGCTTTCCCTGTTACACATCCTTTTCGTTTAATGAAAGTTTTATTAAAACTATTTCTGTTTCAGTAATCAATTCCTCCAACATCCTCCTCGGTTTTTCTCATTCTTAAAAAGTGGGCCTCTCGATATTACCATATAGTAGATGTGCATCTATTTATCTTCATTGCTTTTTTAAATTTTTTTACAAACATTATGGAGCATACAAGTAGTTAATCATCATGTTTTAACAACTTCAGCTTTCCTTCTCCTTTCTAGCAATGTAGCAGTATCCATATTTAATTCAAACACACCATTACCTTTCGATTCTTTCACAGCGGAATGCAATTGAGGTTGTTTAACATCAAGTCTTTTAACGCCAACTTCTAAGCCTCCAACTTCATCTCCAGCTTCTTCATCTTCTTCAGCAAATACAGCCATTCTCTTGTAGCGGCCAGTTCCCCGTTCCTCTTCCAGACGTTGAACAGCGTTGAAAACATCAAAAGCTTCACGCATTGCAATAGCTGGTGAAGCATAAGCTCGGGGACCAGGAGTATGACCAGCACTGGTCATACGAGTATCTTGGGTTGGCGGAATTGGAGGAGCCAAGTCTTTTTCTTTTTCTGCCAATTTATCTTTAAACTCTTCAAATTGAGCTTTTCCTTTCATGATCCAAGGATGATTCATGAATTCCTCTATAGTGTAGCGACGATTAGGATCAACTGTTAACAAACGAGAAACTAAATCCTTGGCTTCTGAAGAGATATCATCCCACCAAGGACTCAAAAATGTAAATTCTCCTTTGGCCACTTTCTCTGTCAATACTTGAATAGACTCATCGTAGAACGGCGGGAATCCGCATAAAACAGTATATAACACGCATCCTAATGCCCACATATCTACGCTTTTTGAGTATCTTTGATCTTTCACAATTTCTGGAGCAGTATATCCAACAGTTCCACAAGGAGTCATTGTATTTTGATCCCAGATAATTTTAGAGAGACCAAAATCAGCAAGTTTGATAACCCCAATACCGCCAGCACCAATTCCAGGTACAAAGGTACCTTCATCTTCTTTATCTTCATCATCACCAGTTCTGAAATTTCTGTGTTTTGACGGAATAAAGTGAGCAGGATAGAACAGTAAATTTTCAGGCTTGATATCTCTATGAACTACACCTGCTTCTTCATGCAGGTATTGCACCGCCTCTGCAACTTGAATGATAACATGTCTTGATAGATCTTCTGAAAAATAAGTTAGCCGAACAATTTGATGGAAAACCTCACCACCTGGAACCAATTCGAGAATGATGAAGTAGAATTCTTTTGTTTCAATAAAGTCAATCAAATCTACAACATTTTTGTGCTTCAATTGTCGCATAATGGCGACCTCTTTTAAAATTGTTGATCTCTATAAAGTCCTAAAGTTAGTTAGCCATAAGACACAAAGAAACACACATACTTGATTTGCCTCTTCTTTATTTGCACGATTTGCATTTTTCTAGACAGGAGTTAGTATAGATGCAATGTAGAGCATTGAGCACGTACTGATGGTTTTGAGCTGTCAAGTTTCTGTTTAAAAACAGCCTTAACAGCGACTTCTTGACCAGTTTTTGTGTTTAATGATCGGTACACGACTGAGAAGGCACCTTCACCCATAATCTCTAGCAGCTTGTAATTTTCCAGTCCTTCATAGCTAGGCATTGTAGACTTTTGTCTGCTTTCTTCTTCAACAATATGCAAAATCGCTTCATTGTAGGCTTTCAGCTTACTATCTTGGTCGCTTATTTTCTCATTTTGTACATTATTAAAATTACTTTCAAAAGAACTGGGTATTGAGTCTGGTACAGAGCTTCTAGATTGTTTATCGGATAACGGAGGAGTTATATTAGCAGCAGTTACCACTGGCGGTGCAGTAGCAGCCGGACTCACGATCTGCGGAGCAGGAGTCTTTGATAGATATGTTTCCGGTTTCACCGCAGCATGTGCGTGTTTGCCATGTCGTATGAAATTTTTCAGATTCTACAAAACATTGTTAGCTTTTCGCCTTCAAAGAACAATAAAGACACATACGTCAAACATTGGACAGCGATGCGAAAATCAAAAAAAGCGTTATTCGGTAGCCTGAATACCAACTATCGTGGGAAAAGAAATGGAAAAGAAAAAAATCAAGAAAAAGATCAAGAAATTAAAGAAAAAAATAATAAAACAAAAGAACAATAATAAAAATTAATAAAAATATAAATTAATAGATATTAATTGGGAATATTGATAGGAAACTTAAATGACGTAATAGACTTAAATCTCTTTTGGCTAGTTTGTCTTTATAATTTTGTTTAGTTTCAGAGGCCATATATATCCAAATGACGCTGGACATTACTGCTGACTGAATTATGACGGCTTGTAAACGTCATGATCTCAATCTATTTACTGTATATAGCCTACAAAAAATTTTCTACTATCTCCAATTATTTCTCAATCCATCTTCCAAGTGTCTTACATCACCACTCTCGTCCTCTGCACTGTTTCCTTGAGCTCCAATGAGCTCAGGTGGAGGAATATAGGCCGGGCTTGGTTGCGCCCGTATAGGTTGAGCAGGATTCATCAACGAGATTGCTCGTTGAATGAGAGGGGGGATTCTGGTCATGTTTCCTATAGTTGAAGCTCTAGGACGTCTGTTTGACCATGAGCCTGAGCCTTGCTGGTTGGGTTCACCGACACCAGCGTACGGGTGATTCATGCGAGCAGAAGGTGGGTTTACTTGAAGATGGGGAGATGTTTGAGCGTTTGGTCCGTAGTACATTTGTCGTTGTTGCTGGGTTTGTAGCATGGGCTGTAGTGTTGTCGAGTGATCTGATTCTGAAGAAGCAATAGAGGACAAGGCAACAGCTGCCTTTGGTAAATTTTGAGACATTGGCTGTTGCGACTGCTGCTGGTGATGCTGGTGATGCTGCAATTTCTGCTGTTGGACAGGGACTTGAGATTGACTGATAGCAGGAATTTGTTGTGACGGAGGTTGAAATCTGTTAGATGCCACACGTTGTCTTTGCTGCTGCTGCTGTTGAATTATAGATTGTTGTTGATGTAGAGCAGAAGGTTGAAGCTTTTCTTTGGCAACCATTGAAGGTACGAATGGACCAGTAAATTTACTTTTGGTAATGAACGGATGCATAGCAGCTTGATGGGGTGTCCAACGTTCAAAAGGATTCATATTCAAAAGACCTTGCACGAAATCAACGAAACAAGCTCGATTTTGCATTTCTTTTTCAATTTCAGCAGGATCCATTTTAACTTTTTGTAAAGGATAGTTCATGATGATTTCATTGAGCTTTGTCGATGGGAAATATTGTTTACTGGGCTGTTCATTAGTTTTGAATTCAGCAGAAAACTTATCTCTACTCTTCAACTTGTAGTGCTTGTTACCATAGTGATCAACAAATTTTTCCATAAACTGAGCAGAACTTTTGCCTTTTTCAATCATCCAATTTGGGGGATTTCCAAGAGTATCAATGATTCTACTGAGCTGATTATACTCAGAAGTTCCAGGAAAAATAGGCAAACCAAGAAAGAGTTCTGCAACAATGCAACCCAATGACCACATATCAATTGAAGTAGTATATGGTAAACCAAGTAAAACTTCTGGAGATCGATAAAATCTAGATTGAATATAAGTGTAAACAGTTTGCAATTCATGACAGGCTGAACCAAAATCAATAACTTTAATAACGGGACTTTCCAAGCTCTTTAACAAGATATTTTCAGGTTTCAAATCGCAATGAATAAGTTTTGCTTCTTTTAAAACTTTTAAAGAGTCAAGGAGTTGTTGTGCAAAGACTCTCACTAGATTAGTGCTAAGGCCTCTAAAGTTGTTTCTTTTGATAAGCTCGTACAAGTTACTGCTCAGTAGTTCAAAAACTAAACACAAGTGATTTTTATGCATAAACCTATCTTTTAACCGCAGTAAATTGTGTTTGTCGTTTCTATCAACTTGATTGTTCAAATGATCTAGAATTGTCACTTCCATAAGACTCTGCTTCAAGTATGCCTGTTTGTTTTTTATGACTTTGACAGCGACAATTTCCTTGTTAATCATGTTTTGGCACTTGACAACTTGACCGAAAGTTCCCTGGCCCAAGACGTCTAGAACCAGATACCTTCTTTGTTCATCTATACCGAGAATGTCGTTAACGTAGAGGATATAATCACTGTCAGCGTTATCAAAGCCGTCATTCAGTTTTCCCTCTCCAGGCTTTGTCAGAATACGCCTGGGATTTTTCGAAGTTTGGTATGTAAATGATGGGTTGCAAATATGATACGTAGTCGATAATTGTTTTGTTAGAGCTGAGATAGGGCTTAGAGTACCACCTTCAGGGAGGGCGCGTCGATATTTCGGAAAGGGATTTACGAAAGGTTTCAGTTCCAATTTAGTAGAGATTTTTTTAAAGGATGGAGCTGAGACAGTGATCGAATGCGAAGCTTTTGGAGACGGGAGCGAGCCATGCATAAATGCTAAAGAAGGAGAGATTTGAGAGGTTGAATTGTGGTGAACCATACCGCGACGGATAGGTGAGGGTTGGAATTGAGACTGGAAGAGGGAGTTTTGGTCTAATGAGATTATAGGTAGGGCAGTAGCAGGGGATTGCTGAGGTTGTTGTTTTCTCAAGGGAGAGTTTGTAAAGGGAGAATCGTGTTGGGAGACCTGTCTTGCCAGTTGAGGTTGGTGGTGCATGCTACTGGGAGTAGGCGAGAGATGAGGGAAGGTAGTTGGAGCTATAGGGCTTGAATTCATTGGGGTATCAGCAGGATTACTCAATTGAGATTGTAATCTTGGGCTTGGATGGGGGTTGTAGTGTAGTCTTGAGCTGTTAATTTGGGGGGATTTCATAGCGGTATGTTGCTGTTGTCTATACATTGAGTTGTTAGGATCGTCGAAAGACATTAGGGAGGATGTTGAACCAAAGCTAGCTCTTTTCAAGGATCCATTTGGAGTAGTTGAAGAAGGATTATTTTGGAGCGGTGAAGTTAAATTTTCATTTGAGTGGTGAATTGGTTTACGTTGGACAAAGTTGTTTGAGGGATGGGGGGGAGGTAGATAGATTGATTCATCAGGCATTCTGAGTTGATGATGGTGGTGGAGAGGTTGTTGGAGAGGTTGTTGGAGAGGTTGATGTTGGTGTTGGTGTTGGTGTTGGTGATGTTGTTGGTGTTGGTGTTGATGTTGGTTTTGGAGAGGTTGGTGATTCTGTTGCTGCTGGTTTTGAAGCTGCTGTTGTTGAAGCTGTTGCTGCTGTTGTTGGTGCTGCTGTTGTTGGTGCTGCTGTTGCTGTTGCTGTTGCTGTTGCTGCTGTTGCTGTTGCTGTTGCTGTTGTTGTTGAAGCTGCTGGGTCTTATTAACAGGAGTATGAACCAGATTAGCAGGCGAAAACGACATGATGAAATATGAGGGCTTATCCCTTTTAGAGAGCTAAGACAGAAAATTCAGAAAAGCGAAAGAGAGAAGAAAGAGAAAAACCCAAATGGAGAGAAAAAAAAAAAAGGTGGCAAGACGTTTGTTTGGTAACTGATCTTGAAGTTATTTTAATGAATTTTTTTTAATTTTTACAATTTTTATAATTTTTTAATCAGTACCGGTCGGTTCATTTAGACGGGTGGAGGTGTCGGGTTCAGTGGGTCGTAGTGGTGGCTGATAAGAGCAACAAGCGGTTGTGAGCAAATAAGCAATTGAACAATTTTACAGTTGACAATTTTACAGTTGGCAGTGATAGTTGATAGTCGATAGTTGACAGTTGGCAGTTGATAATAGAACAATTGACATTTAACAATTGACATTTAACAATAGAACAGGCAATAATCTACAATCATCAATGAACAATTCAACAATTATCAATTGACGATTGACGATTGACGATTGACGATTAACAAATAACAAATAACAAATAACAATTAACAATTAACAAATAACAAATAACAATTAACAATTAACAAATAACAATTAACAATTAACAATTAACAAATAACAATTAACAATTAACAATTAACAATTAACAAATAACAATTAACAAATCACAATTAACAAATAACAATTAACAAATATCAATTAACAATTAACAATTAACAAATAACAATTAACAATTAACAATTAACAATTAACAATTAACAATTAACAAATAACAATTAACAATTAACAATTAACAATTAACAATTAACAATTAACAATTAACAATTAACAATTAACAATTAACAATTAATAATTAACAATTAACAAATAGCATTTAAAACAAAGGCTAGTCAAAAATTTAGATTAATTATTTACAATAAAAATTGCAATTCAAGACTTTTTGAGTTGTTGACTTGGTGTATCAGTTGTAAATAGCCAAACTTTGAGTAACAATATATTTAAACTCTATTTGATGTTACAGTTTGATTTTAAAAGTTTGTAAAGATTTTTTGAAATGGTGGAGTCTCGGCAATGTATGGTCTAGATATTGAATGAACATTGGATATTGGCATGAACAAGAATATGAACACGAATATAACCATGGAATATAAACATTGATATAAAAACTGACTCATCACTTACTCACCTGCCTCTAAAACCTCCAACATTTTTTGACGTGAAATTCACCAAAATCATCATCATATCATTACAAAATCATCATTAAATAATCTCAATATCTTCTCTTTATTACCACCTCTATCTATTCTCACCCTATTGTTTTACCCTTATTCATGCTCATATTCATTAAAATTTCATTTTTAAAAAGTTGTTTTGTCTTCTTGGGACATTAGGTTAAGGGCTATATTGATTTTTCTCTTCTCCAACAATCAAGCCCTGATCTTGGCCTATCAACCACAGTAAACTCATTCATCAATCGTTTTAAATGCTCTTCTTTTCGTTTTTCAAGACCTTGGTAGACCAAGAAGTATGTTCCAATCTCATCTATATCAATATTCAACTAACATAAGCTCTAGATCACCGTTGAAGTATGTGGAGTTTTACATTTACAAGCATCAAAACTAACCTGCTATAGCTAAAAAATGACTTGTCTATTCGCGGAACTCTCAAGTCAGTAGATCAATACTTGAATCTAAAACTTGATAATATAACAACTTTAGAAGAGAATAAATATCCTCATTTAAGTGCTGTTCGCAATATTTTCATTAGAGGTTCGGTAGTGCGATACGTGCACCTACCGGCTCATGCTATTGATACTGCTTTATTAGAGGATGCTGCTAGAAGAGGTATGTACCATTCTATTTTTTTTGTGTTGGTACTAATTTTTCATAATAGAGGCATTGGCTCAGACAGGCAAAGCAATCAGTGGTCATTAAGATCTTTATTCTATACACAATATACTTCTAGAGCCATCTTTGTGATTATATGGAATGTATTGTGTTAAAAGTAATTATGGTTTAATGTATTCATTTCAGTTTTAAATCCGTTGGATTGGGGTGTTTTTGGGGGTTGTTTGAGTCTGTTTTAGTCCGTTTTAGTCTGTTTAAGTCTGTTTAATTCTGTTCAGGTCTGTTTAAGTCTGTTCAAGTTTTCAAGTTTTCAAGTTCTCAAGTTTTCAAGTTTTCAAGTTTTCAAGTCTGTTCAAATCTGTTAAAACCTGGTCAAATCTGTTAAAATTTGGTCAAATCTGTTAAAATCTTCAAATCTTCCAATCTTAAAGTCTGTTCAAGTCTGTTCAAGTCTGTTCAAATTCGTTCAAATCTGTTCAAATTCGTTCAAATCTGTTCAAATCCGTTCAAATCTGTTCAAATCCGTTCAAATCTGTTCAAATCCGTTCAAATCTGTTAAAATCCGTTCAAATCTGCTGTAGTTTTTACTCTAGTTTCTGACTCTAGTTTCTGACTCTAGTTTCTGACTTCAAGATCCAATTTCATCTTTTAAATCTCTTATTGCTACATCTCTATTATCTTTCTTAAAGTTAATGCCGCTTAAAAACTAGTATGGATTTGTCAGTATTAGAAATTTGTAGTGATTGATAATAAATTCCATCATTAAGCATCCTGATTTTCTATTTAAACATCAATTAAAGCATATTTTTCAATTCTTTTCAATTACTCTTGTACAAAAATCCCTATTCTAATTCACTAATCCATCATGTCTGTTCCTACCACTCAAAAAGCTATCAGAATCCACGAAAACGGTGGACCCGAAGTTGTTAAATTCGACTCTGATGCTCCTGTTCCTCAAATTAACAGTGAGTCAATCTTAGTAAAAATCAAATTCGCAGGAGTCAATTTCATTGACACTTACTTCAGAAGTGGCCTCTATCCTTCAACTTTCCCTTCCACCTTGGGCCGTGAAGCTACTGGTGATGTCGTCAAAGTTGGCTCAAATGTTACAAACTTCAAAGTTGGTGATAGAGTAGGGTTCATCGGCTCTGGTACTTACTCGGAATACTGCGCAATTGACCAGAACTCGAACGTCGTCAAATTACCCGATCATGTTAGTTACGAAGTTGGAGCTGCTTCTTTCATTCAAGTCTTGACTGCAATCTCCTTGGTTAAAGAAGCTCATCCAATTAAAAAGGGTGATTTTATTCTTGTGCACGCTGCTGCTGGCGGTACTGGCTCTCTCCTAGTCCAATTGGCTAAACAAAAGGGTGCTATTGTCATTGGTACAACTTCCACTCCAGAAAAAGCTGCCATTGTCAAATCTCTTGGTGCAGACTACGTTATTAACTACAAACAAGAAGATACTGTGTCAAAAGTTAATGAATATACCAAAGGTCATGGTGCCGACGGTATTTATGATGGTGTTGGAAAGGACACTTTTGAAACTTCTCTGAAAGCTGTTGCTCGTAAAGGTACTCTTGTTAGCTTTGGTAACGCTTCTGGAGCAGTACCAGATGTCAAAATCTTTTCATTAACTCCTAAAAATGTTAAACTTGTCAGACCTAGTTTGTTCGGATATATCAGTGAGAAAGAGGAATGGAAAGAGTACACTGATGAATTGTTCAATCAGTTGGACGGAAAAATTGAGGTCAACATTTACAAGACCTACTCTTTTGAGAATGGTAATGACGCTCTTAATGATCTCGAAAGTGGTAAAACCACTGGTAAGCTAGTCATTCAAATAAGCTAAGTTGTATTGTGATACATAATTTTTGTCTGAATAATAAAAATAAATCAGTCTTTTGGAATATTCTTCACGGTAAACCTTTTGCTATCAACTTGGATTTAATGCGTGGAGTTCAATTGTCATTGATAGCAGCTGATAAAAAGCTCAGTCACTCAGCTTTTCGGCAATTCAAAGCTGAAGAGCCTTTCAAAATGATAATTCCTAATGTTCAAGTAGATGCAAAGTCCAAATCATTTACTATAGTTGACAGAAAGTTTCCTATTAGTGGTAAAATTTATACGGACTATATCATTTATTCCATACCTTTGGTTTTTGTAAAGAATCTTAAAGGATTTCAAGGATTCGATTACTTCTGGGAAGAAGCACCTTTTCCAGGCATTGATGTAAGAATTTTGGACTTTTTCTTAGACTTGAAACTAATTTATCAATGAAAGCGAATGGCTATGATGAACAAAACAGTAGATTATGGAACTCTTGAAGCAGATGAACATTTATTGAATGTTCTCGAATTAGCATATAAACGGGCTCAGAATGACAGTGATAGAAAGATGGATTCTTTAATTGATTGAAACCAATATGAAGAAACAATATTTGATAAGCTTGGATTAATAAGTGGAAGTTGTAGGTCCCTATATCAAGTCATTGATCCAAAAGTAACAATTCAAATTTCAAACGTATTTTCAGTTTGGTTTTCATATCAATTCAGTTAGATATTAACTCAGTTTGATATAGATTTAGCTCGATATCGATTTATTATCAACTTTTTATTTAACGAATATGGTTTATATCAATTTAATTTTGATATCGAATTTTATCTAACGAATATGGTTTATATCTAAAAGATTTCGAATTTTCCTGTTCTGGAAGTTCCAATTTTTTTTCACTTTTCTTGCAAATTAAGCAAGCAACACCAACATATTTGAAAATCACCTTCTCCATGTTTGCCAGTATACCGGTGAAGAGACAACTTCAATCGCTTTGGAAAATCTCGTTGACATTTCTAGTAACAAAAGCAGTCTTGTTCGCCATTCTTTTTTTCCAAAAATACCAGTATGACACCTCTTCAACAGCCATCCTTTTTGAAAATTCATCATCAATGATATTGAAACGAGCTTGTATTTGGGACTCGGTGTTCCATATATCTGGAGCAATGCGAGAATCAGTAATCCCAAATTATGAACATGAATGGGCTTTTGGAATAGTTTGGAACCGTGTTATTAGACAATTTGGACAAATGTTATTGAATGCTCCTAGTAGCTATCAAGAATTTACACTGGCTGCAATTGTGCTGTCTACATTGAGCCATTATATTGGATGCGTTTTATTCTATTATTTAACAGTGACCGTTTACACACTTAAGCCAGATACAAAAGACGAAACCAAACAATTGTTGATGAGTGAAAGAATTGCTAGCAGAGCAGCAACACTTTATGCATTAACACCAGCTGGAATATTCATGTCTGCAGGTTATTCAGAATCAACATTTGCAGCACTCTCTTTTCTAGGTTTGATCCTTAGATTCAATTCGTTCCGTTCAACTTCTGCATTGATTTTTGGCTTTGCTACACTACTTAGAAGCAATGGTCTGTTTTTTGGAATATTCTACTTGTATGATTTGTTTGTATCTTTCCAAGCATGGTGGACACTTGAAGAAAAAAGTCTCTTTGTTACTTTATTAGATGCTTCAAATATTGTTTTTAGTGGCCTTATCATAGGAGGATGTTTCTTTGGAGCTCAATTATTTGCATACGAAGTGTATTGTTCTAATCATTTCAACAGCCCACCATGGTGTTCCAATACCATACCTTTGATCTATCCTTATATTCAAAGTAATTATTGGAATATTGGATTCTTGAAATATTGGACACCCAATAACATACCAAATTTCCTCTTTGCATTTCCCACACTATTTTTCATGTACAGAAGTTTCCAGTATTTTTATACCAAGAGACATGCTAAAACGCAAGATTACACTATACAACTTGACATTCAAGCTATCAATCCACTACTTATCTTACAAGCACTCATGTTTGTATCTTGTTTAGCTTCATGGCATGTTCAAATTATTACAAGAGTGGGAGGTTCATCTCTTCCTTTATTATTCTGGTATACTTCTGAGCTTTTGAGTAGTACAAAACTTGGAGAAGTGAAAGAAGGAAAGATGATATCGAGATATTTTATCTTTTGGATTCTAGTCCAATGTGTTTTTTATTCGGCATTTCTACCACCTGCATAATCTAATAGATTGTTTTTTTTCGAGTTTTCTTTTCTCTTTGTTTTAGTAAATAGAATGTACTATATTGACTATATAATTATCACCTTGATTATACTTAATTTTCAATCAATTTTCGGATAAAGCTTCTTTCAAAGCAGTAAACTTCTTGTTCAAGTTGCGATGTGCATCTTCGAGCTAGAAAAAATGGTTTGTTAGTTTGAATTGAAAAATATCGTAAACTACTACTTACATCTGCTTGTTTATTCTTATTCAGAATCAAATCCTCTTCAAGATCAGTGAGAGCCATTTCCTTATCTTCTAGCTCTTGTTTAATTTCAGTATTTTGAATTTTCAAATTGCTTAGTTCTTCAACAGGATTTTCACCGAGTCCATCTACTTTATCGGCTAACTCTTTCATTATCACTTCTTTTGAGCTGAGTAGTTCTTGGTTTCTTATTTCTAACTCTTGAGTCCTATTCTTTTGATTTAGCAGTTCGTTTGACGCTAGTAAATGTTCGTTGGACAATTTTTGGATTTGACTTTCAAGTTTAGCAATTCGGGACATTAGAGATTGGTGAGTGGAACGAAGCCCTTCAACTTCTTCTGTTCGTTCAGTTTCTTGAGAATGTAATTGAATATACTCATTAACGTACTTTTGCAGAGTTAACGGTAAAATCTTGACATCATATGCATCAGCAATAAATTCATCAACTTTGAATCCATCAATGACTTCTCCATCAATCATTCCATCATCTTCAAAATAAGTATCAAGTAATTGCAATCTCATAAAATCCGATAATTCCGTCAACTCCAAATCTAAAATCTTGCTGGCATTTCGTTTAACCAGACTAACAGCGAACTTCAATGTAGCTTCAATACCTTCTGCAATTATAACGTCAAAAACTCTTTCAGTAACTGGTTGTTTTAAAATGGAGCCAAACAGTGTTAAAAACCAACTATTAGCATATAACTTTGATCGAACACCTTGTCGACTGAGATGAATTTGTACTTCTGGCAATGTGTCTTCCAAGATTCTATCAAATTGATAAAGAATAATCTGAGTGCCCTCAGCATAAAGATTCCTTAGCTTATAATTTTTCATTATTTTGACTAAAAGTCCAAAAGCTTCCAGCTCTCCCATGTTGCAGATCAAGGGGGCGGCAACAAAAGACATATCTCTGGAATATCCAACTTCAGGATCAAATAAGCTATAGCCCTTTAGTACTCTGAATAAGGCTTCTTTATCAGTAACATTGAAATCTTCAATGTCTTTAGAAATATTTTGTTCAATTGGACGTGATTCCGTGATTATGGAACTGTACAGTTCTTCTAAAGATTTTGATTTTGAAAAAGCAATAGCTTGCCAGACGAGACCTCTGATATCATCAGGGATACCTCCAGCTATTGCAAGAGATAAATCAACCAAGTGGTTTTTTGCATAGTTTCTATAATCTCCCGAGATTACTTCGCTCCAGACTTCATGTTCATCTACAGTTCCGTTACCATCTATGATTTGGTCGAATCTGGTTTTGAGTCTATTTGGCTGAGCAGAAGTAACATCATCTTTGATTGAAGAAGCCACTGAGGCTGATCCAGCTTCAATTTTCCACAACAGCAAGTCTACGTTTGGTGCCGTTAAAGACAAGCGTTTACTATTACCGGTGAATAAAGAAGACGCCACACTATTTCGTTTTGTATAGATTGTAGACGAATGGCGTTTACGCGGAGGAAGCAGAGGAGGGCCTGATACCTCGATTTCAGGCAAATTTGGAATTGCACAAGAAGCAATTGGCGGTGACAAGTAATCAGCGCTGACAGATTCTTGACGGAGTTCAACTATTGAAGGTGGGATGGATTGTTGAAACGTTTCCAAATGGGACTGGCTAGGAGTATGAGAATGAAGGGACTAAAAACAATGAAAGGATTTGGCATTAGTTCAAGTTTAAAAGGTACCAATAGTATCAATTACCTCAATAGTTAGATCGTCTAAACGTTTCTCAAGTTCATTTTCTTGCAAATGGTGAGCTGGTGACATTACTTTCAATACTGAGATTGTCTATGTAGATTTATAAAAGAGAAAGAAACTGGGATTCAAAACATGAACAAAAAATTAACTCTCATACAAAAACAAACTTACAAAAGCTTTTACAAAACTTGTGCAGAAACATACAGTACAAAACCTATAGAACTAACAAAATCTACAGAACTTACAAAACCAAAACTAACAAGACATGGAAAACATACAAGTCATGGAAAACATACAAGTCATGGAAAACATACAAAACCAACAATAACAAAACCTACAAAACCTACAAAACCTACAAAACCTACAAAACCTACAAAACCAACTCTAACAAAACCTACAAAAACTCATACAAAGAAAATTCTATTGGCAGGAAACGTCAGCATTGAACTAGATTTCTTAAAAAACTTATATTATATATTTAAATAATCCATCACCAATAAACTGGATTATATCAGAAAACTCTTGCTCCAGAGTATCTGTATTTTTTGTCGTCATTATAGTTGACCACTCGAAACTTCTGATATGGTCTCACCAGAAGATGCATCAGTTAGCGAAGGAACACTAGTCATTGAATTAACTCCACGAGGCATGTCTCGGATTTGACTACTAAAATCTCTCAACTCCGATTCTGATGCATTGGTGAGCTCCATCCATGAAGTACTAGGTGAAGAAGATTGGCTCATAGGGTATTGATGAATGTCACTAATAAAGGAATGCTGGGTATGCGCAGTTGGCTCTTGGGTTTTTACAACACCGTGTGATACTTCAACATCAGCTAGCAGCCCAGCCAGTCTTTCAGGCTCGCAGTTTCCAAAGTAAACATTCAAGGCATGAGTGTTGGTATCAATGGAAATTGGCAACTGTCCCAGACTCGACAGGTTTTTTATATCTCTTGACATTGTTTTCAATTTGTCTGCATAATTACCAAGTTCTTGTGCAAGTTTTTCAACAGTTTCTTCAGTCAAGTCAGTTACCATTGGAACTGAAAATTTCGGAGCTACGTCGAATTGGACATAAGAACCCGTTTGGGGAATTATAGGCTCACGTTCATGTTCGCAAGTATGACTGGCTGGGTCAAATAAGGTTGTAGCGGTTGATGAGTTTCTAGAGATGACTGGCTGCAATTTAGTGCTTTCTAGGTGAGATGCAGAACAGAGTATAGAGACTGATGATGCGACAGATACGCGGGAGGAATTTGATAGGGCATTCGACGAGTAAGACGAGTATGAGCGAGTGACTTGCGGGCTAAAACTCTTTAGCCTTGAGTTAATTTGAGTGTGAGATTTGTAAACTTCTCTACCAGAGAAGCCTCTTACCAGGTTAAGCTCGTACGTCGGCAGGGAGTTTAAGAGTCTTATAGGCAGTAATTTAGTTGAACTCGGTGAGTTTTGGATATTATCAGAGTTATATACGGGGAGTCGGCTTAATTTTAGGACCAGCAGAGGTTGTGATTTGCGGTATTCTTTCATGGCTGCTTTGTAGGCTTGTATATTTTTTCCTCTGAGTTCTTTTAGCTGGTCGTAGTCTCTCCAGGAGAATTTGGTCCATTTGAATCTAGAGCCGCAGTGATTGTGACATCCCATTAGGTGAGCGTGGGTTCCCATAGTTTGGTGGACTCTATTGAAAGCGAATTTCATCATTTGTTCGTACTCATGGCTATGACTATGGCAGTATTTATTTTTCAATCTTCTTCTAGCGTCGAAGGGTACCCAGATAATAGGAGGAGTGTGAACTGGAGGAGGTTGAGAGGGCAAGTTAACACTGAACATATCGAAAGATTCTTTAGTATGTTGGACGACATTTCGGAGTCCTTTCATGAACGACGTGTACATTTTGAGTCTTATGTCTCCAGCTCTGCACGACATGATTAGGGATTAATTCGATAGAAGACAAGGAAGGAAGAAGAAACTGGGAGTAGCTTAAACCTTTTTGTATTATTTATTTTATTTTTTATTTTATTTTTATTTTATTTATATTGTTATTTTTATTTATTTTTATTTATTTTTATTTATTTTAATTTATTTTTATTAGTATTAATTTTTTATTTGTAATTTTTATTTATTGTTAATTTTTTAATTTTTTTTAATTTTTTCAATTTTTTTTTAATTTTTTTCTCAAAGTTCGGGAAGAAAAGGAATCTTGGATTCACGTGGTGTTTCGGATCGATCTGGATGCAAAAACGTTAAGGCTAAACTTGCATTTTACGAAAGGGTTTGGAACGAAAAGTAAGTTAAGCCGAGAATGTTAGCAGTGTAGATTGAAGATTCGGAGGGTTCGGAGTAGATAAGTAATGAGATTGTGATAAGATTATAATGAAATACAAGACGATATATTGTACAAGTTTAGAATATGAGATTTATTGTATAGTTAGAACGTAAATAATCAATGAATATAATAAACGAATCAATGAATATTATCAATATCATCAATATTATCAATTTACTCAATGAATAATGAATAATGAATAATGAATAATGAATATGAATATGAATATGAATATGAATATGAATATGAATTTCATCAATATTCTAAATTATAAATATAATTGAAATATATAAGAATTATAAAAATATTTTCACATTTACCAAAGACTCCATCCTTTAATCGGCTCTGGAGCTACTATCGCAGGAGTTGCAGTAACAGTAGCTACAGTACTAGAAGAATCCGCTGAAATATTGGACTCTGCTAATGAGGCAGCTGAACTTTTCAAACCACGAGCACCATGTAAAGAATGCTTGAGTTCTTCAATTTCTTGTCTAGCCAACACTTCATTAGTCTTAACTAAAGCTAACTCCATCCGCAGCTTTTCACAACAAGCATTCTGCCCATCCTTAGATTTCGCCTCAGTACAAGTAGTTTTGACTAAACGTTTCCTGTTTTGTAATTCAAATTTCAACTTCTCAACTTCAGCAGTAAGAGAAGCTACTTTCTCTTGAAGAGTTTGAGTTTCAACACTCACTAAACTCGTTTTTGACATTGAAGCAGGTGCCTCAAATGAAGAAAAAGAAGACGCTGAAGAACGATAACAGGTATCACGACTACTTGTAGAAGTGGTTACTTCAGAATCATAGGATGCAATAGACATGCGTTTGGAGGAAAGTGGGTCCGTGTCGGATAATTTTGATGCAGATGAAGGAGAACTTCTATGGCTCTTCACAGAAGGAGTAGGAGGCTCAGAGCCGGGCCACTTGAAAAATGGAATATTAAAAGAATACCCAGAATCTTGCTTAGCCCGCGCACCTGGTTTACCACCATCATGAAAATCAATTTCGTAATCACCAAGACGTTCTTTAGTGCAAGACGTGAAAGAAGAAACATCGGTTAACAGCAAGTCTGCATCAAGGCCATATGAATCCCATAAACATCTTCCCAGCAAATGCTGAAGAATTTGTTCGTCGTCATCAAATGCAATAAGAATATGTTGGTTTCGTTTTAAAATAGAAAGAGCTACCCGCATAATGGTGGGGATCGCACCTTCAGCAAATGTCAAGTCAAAGATACGAACCAACATGTCAAGAGGACAAGTAACGGCAAAAAAAGACAAAAACCATTGAGAGGCATAGATGTTACTGACTCCCAAATTGTTGAAATGTTCATAAAGTTCAGGGAATTCTAATGCAAACAGACATTCAAATTGAAACATTCTCAACTGTAAACCAGCCATATCTGCAGTAAACATTGATCGAAGTTCATAATCCTCCATGAGTTTTACAAGTACACAAAATGCATCGCGATCGTCCATATGTAAGAGCAAAGGGCCAGTTAAGAAGGTGAGGCCTTGACAATACCCAACTTGCATGTCATAAGCGGAATAAGCCCTCAAAACTCTTCCCAATTTCATTTGTCCTTCACCGCCGTTTTCTCTAAACATTTTAATATCCGGAAAGGTTCTGTTTAAATCACGACCAATAATTTTAACAAAAGGAGTCCATTCTGCGGCAAGAGAGTCGTACAAGGAATGCAAAGTTGAAGATCCAGCTTCAGCCATTGATTTCCAAGAGAGGCCTCTCAAAGCAGAAGGGATACCTGAACGGACCATGATACTGGCGTATTTAGGGATTCTGCGAGCTACTTGTCGGTATTCTGCAATGAGAGCAGACCAGAGGGCTAGTTCTGAATCGTCGTAAGTGATTGAAGGAAGGTTAGGAATGTCGTTGAACGGTAAATCTTTAGAGTTGTTTAAGGTATCTTTAATAGCTTCAACCGAGAGAACTGGATTGTGGCATTCTTCCCAATCCTGATCTTGGACGTGAGTTAGTCTGTCGGCAAAAAGCGAGTAGTCTTCTTCTGAGCAGATCATACGGTCCTCAATTAGCAGTAGACTATCCCAATCGATAGCGCTAGTTTGAAGCTTAGCGATGCTTAAAGCGGTTGAAGTAGAAACAGTTTCATCAGTGTAGAAACAAGTATCTGTCATTTTTAGGTAAATAAATAAGAAATAAATAATCAAAGGCTCTACCAGAGAGAGTGTTTTAAGCTAGTATACAGGACGAACGTATTCACAGATATAAATGATTGACTAGGATGAAAGGAACCAGCTTTGATGAAGGAATGACAGAAGAAAAGAATGATTAGACGTTGAGTCGACTGAGGTGAGTAGAGGATCTTTGAAGGGTGTAGTTAGAAGGGAGAAGGAGCGAACAAGAGGGAAAAATGGGCGAATTTGCTTCATTAAATCTAATTAAACTAAGCGTAAGTTTCAGAATGAATGTAAGTACATTTGAGACTAGGGGTAAGCTCTGGAAAAAAAAAAAAGAAAGTGCAACTCTATTTCCGTTGTATTTCTTATTTTGGCAATAGCTTATAATGGAAGTTTTAATTTTATTTTGAGTGGTGAATTAGACTGGACTGGAATTGGGGAATATAGGGAATGTAGGGAATATAGGATATGAGCAGAGAGGATAGGAAATATAAGAAATGAGCAGAGAGGATAGGAAATATAAGAAATGAGCAGAGAGGATAGGAAATATAAGAAATGAGCAGAGAGGATAGGAAATATAAGAAATGAGCAGAGAGGATAGGAAATATAAGAAATGAGCAGAGTGTATAAGAAATACAAGAAATGAGCAGAGTGTATAAGAAATATAAGAAATGAGCAGAGTGTATAAGGAATATAAGAAATGAGCAGAGTGTATAAGGAATATAAGAAATGAGCAGAGAATATACGGAATGAGTAGAATATACAAAAAATGAGTAGAGAATCAGTGGATGGAAAAGATTTATTAGTGTTAACGTGGATAATGGAATTGTCAAGATTTTCAACTGCAGTTTGAAATTTAAGCTTTATAATTATTTGTGAGTAAGGCGATATAGAATTAGCTTGTTTGATAAACTCTCAAGAGTAAAAGATGAAGGGTAGATGATGTAGAATAAGAATTAAAGGTAAGTTTTTTAACTAAATAGCAGTACACGGAGAAATTTCAATTGTTACTATAGCAAAATACGGAGAAATTTCAACTGTTACCAATTAGCAAAATACGGAAAATTTTATAGAATACGGTAAATTGACACTTCTACAGCAGTTTTCACAAAAGCAGGTTGCATTGTGATGGGTGTGCATTTTTCTCAACATTCCAAGCATTTTTTGCATATACACTCTATATCTAACTTCACGATTTAGTTTTCGTGATTGGACAAAACTTTATTTAATCAACTTTGAGCTTAAAAATAGCGGAAGACTATGAATAAAAACTTTTTGTACATGAACGTTATTTTTTGTTGTCCACCTTTAGCGTGCTTGGGTTTAATGCAGCTCTACTAATGTTTGGAGCAGGGACTATAATTGAGGTAGAAGGGATAGAAGTATTCAATGATTCAAGGTAGAATTAGTCGAAAATACAGTGATGAATCTTGTTAAAAGGTTGATTATTCATGAGATTTTTTTTTTAGATGAATTCAGTTTTAGAATTTCAATACAGAAACATTATTTTTAATATTGTGCTAACTATTTCGAATATTTGAATAGAAATATTT
This sequence comes from Geotrichum albidum, assembly GCA_003707475.1. Taxonomy (NCBI): domain Eukaryota; kingdom Fungi; phylum Ascomycota; class Dipodascomycetes; order Dipodascales; family Dipodascaceae; genus Geotrichum; species Geotrichum albidum. Next base: position 62,703 of record PPJE01000012.1, on the reverse strand, counting down.
GCTAAATATCTAAATCCTACAACTTGAATTGAATAGTTTACAGAATAGTTTATAGAATCGTCTACAGAATAGTTTTCAAAATAGTTTACAGTATAGTCTACAAAATAGTTTACAGAATAGAACCGAATAGTTTCAACTAAATAGTTTAAACCGAATAGAACTGATTATTTCAAAAATATTTCATACTAAATAATTTCGATAAATGAATTACAAGTCCTCAATATCAAACGAATTACAAATTCTAAAAGTAAAAATGTCACAAAACAATGCATTTTCCCGTGATGAGTTATGATTCAATAGTTTAAATTGGCTTTCGTCATCTGTGCTGATTTAAGTTCGTCATCCTGCTGTTTTACCAGTTGAAATTATGCTTTTTGCACTGAAATTTTTTTTCATCTGGTTAGATGCATACAAATTGAATAGTTTAAGAGCATTTTTAATCCTCTTGATAGTTCTTGTAATGTTTTTTTGTTCTCATGATCGTTTCCATGAAAAAAAAGTCACAAGCATTAAAAACGTTTGGAGTTCTAGAAAAATTACAATTAGCGTTTTTGCATTAAATTTGAATTGCGTCAAAATCGATTTCATCTTAGCTTGTCATTAGGACTATTTGTTGATTGTGATCTGAGCGTGGGCGATAGCTTGGAGTTCTTTGTAAAAACATTTTTAAAACCCAAAAAAATTCTAGTTTGTTTTATATTTCACTCGTAACTTTCCAAGGATTAAATGTCTTTGTTTATTGATAGAGTTCATCCCTCAAGTGAATGAAATTGATGAAGAAAAATCAACAACTAGAATAAAAATTGTGAGTTTAGTAATGATAAGATGGAAATAGAGTAAAAAATCAAATAGAATAGAAACTGTGAGTTTAGTAATGAAATGATGGAAATAGCTAAAAAATTCATATAGAATAGGAACTGTGAATTTGGTCATGATAAAAGATGCAAATTGTAGTGGTCAGAAGCAGAACTAAATTAAAAAGAACTCAGCACAGTTAGTTTTCAAGGAAATGGCACATATATGGGACACAGACAACTGTAATGGTGGATTAAGATGCAAATTGTAGTGAGGTAAGTAAAATGTGAAAATTCATGGTGATCAAGAAGATAAAAAATGAAATTTATAATGGTAATGAGTAAAAAGATGATGGAGATTGTAGAGAGATGATATTAGTGAGAATGATGGAAATTATAGTGAGACAAATGAGAAAGAAATTCACGATGGTAATAATAGAAAATATGAGTAAAAAATGTAATTCACAATCACAATAATCAAAAAATGAAATTCATGATGGTGATGATTAAAAAATGAAAAAAAATGAGAATTATCATGATGATGATTAAAAATTGGGTAATAAATGAAAATCGTCATGGTGATGATTAAAAATTGGGTAATAAATGAAATTCGTCATGGTGATGATTAAAAATTGGGTAATAAATGAAAATTGTCATGGTGATGATTAAAAATTGGGTAATAAATGAAAATCGTCATGGTGATGATTTAAAAAATGAGAAAAAATGAAAATCATCATGATGAAAATAAAAAATATAAATCATCATGATGAAAATAAAAAATATAAATCATCATGGTAAAAATAACAAAAAAAAATCATTATGATAAAAATAATAAATAGATATTTAAAAGGATGGTAATTAAAAAACGAAAGATTCATATTGATAAAAAAAATTAAAAAAAAACGGAAATTCATCTTGGCCAAATAATAAAACATTTCATAATTATAATGAAAAATAATGATAAAAATGGCTAAAAGTTAACCATTTTTCAAATTTTTTTAACTGAAATTGAGCGAAAAAACTTGCCGTCTAAATACATATTTAATATATTATTTATTATTTACCATCATCCTTTACCATCAAACAATTCAAACAATACAAATAGAAACAATTCAAACAATACAAATAGAAACAATTCAAACAATACAAATAGAAACAATTCAAACAATACAAATAGAAACAATTCAAACAATTCAAATAGAAACAATACAAATAAAAATCAAATAAAAACCTAATAAATTAAACAAACTACAATCATACAAATAAATCAACTAAAATCACAAATTCCATCCCATTTAACCATTTCACCACCTCTTAACCATCATCTCATCCCACTTTTGCGAGATTGCATTCCTATTTCAGAATCATCACGTGACTTGTACTTGTTGATATTGACGAAAAGCGCAGGTGAGGGAGCCCACTAAAGCAGCCAGCGCAGGTTACAAACAACCTGGAAGGTCCTCCTTCCGGATATCAAGACGGTAAGTAGTCACGAGTGTCAAGTCTGCAGGATTAAACAATGATGGAAGGATCACCGAAAACTGCTTGTATAGCGGGAGCGATGGTTTCCGGTGATGAAATTTTTTATTCGGTTTCTTTACTATTTTTTTAATGAATAAAAATTTTACTATTGATAATTTTTTCTTAAATCAATTGAAAAATTCTTGTAGTTGAGAGAAAAGAGAAATATAAAAATGCTTAGTGAAGAGATTGATCGTCTTTTGGGGTCTGATAACTTACTAGATCAGCTTCTACATGTGGATTTTAATGACAAGACCTGTCAAAATTGTGACCGGCTACCGACATTTAATTCGACTTTGCCAATCTCTGCTAATTCAGGGAATTCATTCAACTTTTTGAGTTTTGAGTCTGTGGAATCTGTCAGTTCTGTCAGTTCTGTCAGTTCTGTCAGTTCTGTCAAATCTGTTAGTTCTGCTAGTTTTGATTCTCTGAATACTGCCGCTATAAACTCTGATGGGTATGATTTTCTGGATTATCTTGATTTCAATGAAAAATGGAACTCTTTTCATTATGATACTCCCCAGTCTGAAACTCATTCTCCACTGGTTCCCTTAGATTTAAACACACATATATTTGATACAGATGCCAAGATGCTAAACACTGTTTCCAACTCCTTCTGTCAGGGTCCTTTAAACGGTGCAACAAAACCCAAGCTCAAACCGTTAGCAAAAAAGCCTTTAAAACCAATTCGACCAGCACAAAAATTTTATCCATGCCAGTGGCGAGGATGTTCTCATGTTTGTGAGTCTATGGACCATTTGTATAATCACATAAAAGTCATTCATGCGCTGCCAATGATTCCATGTCAAAAATCTTGTGAATCACGGATTCATAAAGAATCGCGGTGTCATCAATCATTTGAGCTTGCTTCAGCACCGCCGACACCTATTCTTTCACCTCAAATGAATGCTAAACGATCTCAGGTTGAAGAGGACTCTTTTCTTGTAAATAAACGAACCAAATTATAACAAGACATTTAACGAATTATAAATTGACGATAATAAAATCATTTTTGGAATTGGCCTTTGAGCAGTATTTATCTTTTAGCTGCCATTGCACTAGTGTTTTACCATTTTTGAGTCCAGTCAAGTTATTAGTATCAGCCACTGAAATGTTTCCATTTTTGATAATTTTTGTTAAATTTAAGCAGTAAAATACTATCAAATTGGTTATCTAGTCTAAGATTTGATTCGATATCTAGTTTACGTTTTGATTTGGTATTTGATTTGATTCGATATCTAGTTTACGTTTTGATTTGGTATTTGATTTGATTCAAAATTTGATTCTTTGTTCAAGATTTGATTGAATATTTTCTTCAAGATTTGTTTCAAGATTTGATTTGATAATTAATTCAAAATTTTCTTTAAAATCTGGCTCAAAGTCTGGCTCTGGCTCAAGATTTGGCTTTGTGATATAAATATTTTGAGAAATGTATCATTTTTATTGGTTAAAATGAACTCCCATTTAAGTTGTGGAATATATTAGTATTAATTGTGGAATTTGTATCAGGAGTTATCAGTATTATTGATACTATATAGTTGAAAAGTGTTAATTATCAGTATTAATTCAGGATTAATCATGTATTAATTCAGTACTAATCATGTATTAATTCAGTACTAATCATGTATTAATTCAGTACTAATTACCAGTATTAATTATCAGTATTAATTATGAAAGTTTCAACTGATAAGCGATATCATTCAATTTCTAAATCGTCAATTTTTCATTATCAATTGCTAAATCACAACCAAATCACTTAAAAACATGAAAAAACCAAATCACCTAAAAACATGAAAAAACCAAATCACCTACCAAATCATCTACCAAATCACCTACCAAATCACCTACCAAATCACCTACCAAATCACCTACCAAGTCACCTACTAAACTAAAATGAAACTGGAAAAATTGAAAAAACTGGAATAAAACTAAATAAAAATACTGAAAAATACTAAAAAATAAAAAACTCATTTATATGTAGACTCTCTAACTACAACATGAGACTCAAATTTGACCAAAAAAACTGTCCGTAATGGGTTCTCATCTGTTTCAACTGTATGTGCAGAAACTTTTGCTGTAAATTGACTACCATCAAGAATTGCTTCAATCATTCCAGCTGCAAATGCAGCACAATTCAATTGGGAAAGCTCCTTGGGAACAGAAATGAATTGAGAAACCAATGGTAAATTATCAATAATCATATACTCATACTCAGAATCTCGTGATTTCTCCAATCCATCAGCCTGTTTTCCAAAGATCTGCCTCCAAATCACGGAATGTATGAATTGTAAAACACCCAAAACCTTTGTTTCCCTTTTACCCAACTTGCCATCTCGTAAGGTTGTCAATTCCAACAACCGTTGACCAATATGATAACCCAATTGATTCAATTTGGCTTCTAAATCTTGAATTCCTCCAGCTTTTTTTTGGAAATATTGAATCATTTCTAGAAATAGAAACGAAAATGAACTAAGAGATATTTCAGTAGGTCTTCGATTCAAATTTTTGTCATAAATGGATTTTGTGTTGAGTGGTGTTGTTGAAGCTGGTAAAGGAGCAATAGGAATCGTAGATGAAGGATTTCTTGGAATTGAATTTGGTGCCTTAGATGACGGTACAATTGGTGCAGAACTTGATATCATTTTGTTTTTGTTTATTGAATGTTGTTACCAAGTATTGATGTTGTTAGTAGATGTTGTTTGTTGATGTTGTTAGTTGATGTTGTTTGTTGATGTTGTTAGTTGATGTTGTTTGTTGATGTTGTTTGTTGATGTTGTTTGTTGATGTTGTTTGTTGATGTTGTTTGTTGATGTTGTTTGTTGAATGTTGTTTATTGAATACTGAATACTGGATACTGGATACTGGATACTGGATACTGGATACTGGATACTGGATACTGAATACTAACTACTGAACTAGACACTGAACACTGAACTAGACACTGAACTAATCACTAATCACTGAACTAATCACTGAACTAATCACTGAACTAATCACTGAACTAATCACTGAACTAATCACTGAACTAATCACCAATCACTTAACTAAATGTTGAATCACTATAAATTGTACGTGTTCGCTATGTGAAAACAAAAATTGAAACAGGTTTAGGGTTATTTTTGTTCAAACCAACCATCATTTTCGGAGAGATTCAAGTCGTGATTAGACAGTTTTACGTCTAGTTTTGGGTAATAAAATAAATCATCATCTTTATCAGGGTTTTTTGAAGGTTTTTTTGTAGTTGTGTAAGAGATTTTATTGTATTGAAAGATTGTTGGTGGTTTGTTATTAGCTAATAGTTTATCAATGATTAATTGTTTAGCTATTTCGATTGTAGCAATGAGTTTTTGAGTATTTTGAGAATGGTTTGTTAGGTGGATTACTGGTGAGTTTGAAGAGAAGAAATTCTCAACGATTAAATCAGTGTATTTATTGACGTTATCACCAGCTCTAATTTTAAATGTTTGAGAGTTCATGATGTATTTGGTGATTTGGATTTAGGTGTTGATCTGATATATTTGGGTGATTGAATTGATATTTGGGTGATAATCTGGTTTTGGGTGATTAATCTGATATTTGGATGATTAATCTGATATTTGGGTGATTAATCTGGATACTGTTAATCTGATTAATCTGATTGTCGTTATCGTTGATCTGATCGCTGATTGTCGTTGACTGTTTTGACTGTTTTGACTGTTTGATCTGTTTGATCTGTTTGATCTGTCGTGATGTTTGGGTGAGTAATTGAGTTTAAAAAATTCTGTAATATATTCGTCAGTCTCAAATATTCACGCTTAATCCATTGTTGCTATCGTTTGACGTCTGTAAAATCAGACCTAGAGAAAAAGCTATCACAGACTCACTACAGACTCACTGCCAACGTCAACTAGATTTACTACAGACCACTACAGAACCCATCCAAAACTCACAACAAAATTAGTCAGCCTCAAGTCAGATTTCTTTTCTAGAACATTTTCGTGATAGGCAACGCAACGCCCCCCCTGTTAGGCTGTTCTGGATATCAACCTGGAAGTTGTGCTCTTTTTTTTTTCAGTTTTTTTCAGTTTTTTTCTTTGTTTTCTTTGTTTTTCAAAACAAAATCTTCTCTTTCCACCTTGCAACTATCACCAGAACCGAATTACACCCTCGCCCTTTTTTTTGGTCTCTCTAGCTACATCAACTTCTGGCTGTTTTGATCATTTTGATGCTAACAAATCATTTCACTGCTTCATTATGGTTGTAAGTTTTGGTTTGGATCGACTACGTGTTTTACAACAGAAAGAACAACACAACGAGTTCAAGCAGAGGGAGCAACAGAGCGTTAAGAGTGAGCAACAGAATACCATTCTTAAAAGCATTTCAATTAAAGATCAAAACATTGCTGAATCCATTTCTTATGCAGGACACCTTGGACATCTTGACCTAGATCCTGGACATCTTGGCTTACACACTGGACATCCTGGCTCACGTACCGGAGATCCTGACCTACATCCTGACCTACACACTGGACATCCTGACCTACACACTGGACATCCTGACCTACACACTGGACATCCTGACCTAAACACTGGACATCCTGAACCAACTCGTGAACCAACTCGTGAACCAACTCGTGAACAAACTCTTGAACCAATTCTTGAACAAACTCTTGAACCAATTCTTGAACAAACTCTGGAACAAACTCTTGAACATCCTACATCCCTTCACAAAACCCATCACAAACCCCATCACCACCACCAAAATCACATTAAATTATCTTCGTCTTCTTCTACTTCTTCAACAGATGATGACTCTGCAAAATCTGCCGCTTCTTCACCACCTTCAACACCTTCAAACATCCCTTCCCTCGACTTGGCTACTCCAACCCCATCTCAAACCGCTTCACCAACTCAAGATGGCTGTAATTTAATGAGTTATGACCAATGTGTATATATCAATAATTGTAATAATAATCGCAACGAGTTCTTTAACGATTTCATGAACTCTTCCACAAATCTAAAATCAGTGATCCAACACCAATTCGACATGGAAATCCTATTGAAACATCGTGAACTACGACTCATAGACGATGAAATTGCTAAAATTCATGTCATGATGCTCCAAATTAAACGCTCTTATGAAAATCCAAAACAAGCCATTGCTTCTTACGAGCCCCCAGACTTTGCTGAATATTATGCCCACTATCTGGATCCTAAATCTTACTCACTCCAAAATGGCAAATCTGCAACCCAAAAAAATAGACAAATTTTCTCGCGCCATCAAGCATTAAATACCTCCACTCAAAAACAGTCGTGTGTTATGCGCAGAAGCGACGGATCTTTCGTCAAACTTGTTTGCCCTCACTGTCATCGCGAAAATTTTGGTAGCACTCAAGGCTTCATCAACCACTGTCGTATCTCCCACAATCTAGACTTCAACTCCCACGACGCTGCCGCTATGGCTTGTGGTGTTACTATCACAAACCAATTAAACATCCCAACAACTGAACAGCAAACCCATCCTGAAATCCATCGCAGAACTTTATCTTTGTCTTCCGCAACATTTCAAAAACCATTTATTTATCAAACAAAGTTACAAGACATAATTGTCTCTGGCCCAATCCAACCAAGCAAAACTAAAAATTTATCAGAGTACATTAGAAAACGCAGAGCGGATGTAGATGTCAATATTGAAGATTTAGCAACTGAATCAATCAAATCTATTCCAAAATCTCATTTATTAGATGATGAAGAAGAACAAGAAGAAGAACTACCTGTCTTGGGTGAAGACGCTACAACCTTTGAAAGAGCTTTGGTAGAAGCTAAACGACTAAAGTTGGATATTGAAGGTATTAAAAGATCCTCAACAGCTTCAGCAACAATCAACAACGCTTTCAATAACAAATCGCGCAAAAAGAAAGGCGGAAATTTAAGAGGTAGAAGAGCTTCTAGTAGAGTATCTGGTGCCGCTGCTGCTGCCCAAAGAGCTATGGCAATAACTCCTTCAGTTACCAGATCTGTCTCAGCGGAATCTACAACTACTGTTTCTTCTCCTTTACACTCCACAGATGCTACTTCTCTACCTGTTGGTGGTAAATATCGCCCTGGATTTGCTCCATCTCACTGGAATAACTCCAAAGAAGAAAAATTGGGAAAAGGAAAGTCTGTTTCTAGTCGAAATACTAGCTCTTCACAGTCTTATACAACTAAATGTGGAGATACTACCAATGATTTTAAAAGTAGTGATGCTGAAGATGATTACGAAAATGAGGAAGATGATGAACATGAAAAATTAAAATCAACTGAAACCCTTATCAAAATTGACCAAAATATTAAACGTCCGTCTGCATCTTCTACTGGCAAAACTTTACCAGGAAGAAAGGCAAAATTGTTCAATCAAAATAAATTCAAGTCTGCCACGCCTACTCATGATGATGACAATCTCCAAAAGTTTATTCCTTTCAGCCGTTATTTTTAAGCCAAAGTAAAAGAAGAATCTTGGATCATTTTTTATATCCTGCGAAATATCATGTATGTAATGTTAATATTATTATTTATTTTTTACTCTCCACAAATACCGTTTTTTTTCAAGATGTAATATGTGATCGTCGAGAGGGACGCCTGGGAGGAGGTGACTGAATTCTACGTCTAATAGCTAGAATTCTTCTTGCTATTTCAAGCTCGGAAAATTCGGAAAATTCACTTCTTATCAGCGGAGGAACATGAGGTAAAACATTGTCAGAAAATGCTAGTAATTCTGGATAATTGTGTCTCAAACTTTGAAATAAGTTTTTCCAATCCTCAGATCCCCATGTAAGCTTTTGACGTTTTTGAATATATGAAGCGGGATGATGTTGCTTGATATAATGGGAGCTTGAAGAAGATGCTGGTGTAGGAGTATCAATTGATGAGCCATTATGAATTTCAGAAATAGCTCTTCTTTTAAATGAGTTGCTACCGCTTGAATTTGATTGATTTTTAGATATTGATGAAGTCCCATTCAATTCATTTCCAGAATCAAATTTATCATTGAAATTTTTTGGAGAATTAAAATTCAAATTTGATTTAGAAATAGATCCTGTTTGAAAAAGAGCTGGATTAATGAAAGATTTGATTTTTCTAGATCCAGCTGCAGGTTCATTGACATGAGATGTTAATTTAGCATTGCTTTTTTCTACTTCGTCCGTCTCCAAAATATTGGATGCTGTAGTGCCAGATGTTGGAGGTGTTGGAAGTTTCGGGTATATCTGAGAACTCTGAGACAACTCCACAGTATTTGGTCTTGTGGATCTTGATGATCCATTTCTCTCAAGATTCAATATATCGTATTTTGCAGTTCCAATAGAATCAACACCAGAAGACTCAAAATTTAAAGTTGTCGAACGACTAAAATCGCTGGTTGTTCTTCGTCGTCTTAGCCTTTCTGATCTTTCTTCTTCAAGTCTTTGTTGAACTCGTTCCTCTTCCTCTTTGGCTTCTTTCTCTCTTTCAATCATTTCCCGTTCCAATCTTTGCACTCGAACTCTTTCTAATCGAGCTTTTTCAAATTCTTCCTGGTCTCTTAATCGAGCTTTTTCAATTTCTTTTTGATCTCTCTTTTGCTTTTCAATAATTTTTATCTCTTCCAATTGTCTTTCAAACTCTTCCTGTTTCCTTCGTTCTCGTTCTCTCGCCTCGACTTCTTCTTGTAATCGAATTCGTTCCAGCTCTTCAGCTTCAATTTTTTTCCTTATCCTATCTCTTTCCTCTCTCTCAAAACGTCTTTTTTCTCGTGCAATTCTCTCCTTCTCGTCTTCCTCCTTTTTCTCATTTTCTAGCTTTTCCAATCTCATACTTTCTTCCTTCTCAACAAGTTCCAATCTTTCTTTTTCTCTTTTTTCCTTATCAAGTTTCTGCTTCATCTCTTTTTCTCTATTCTTCTCAAGTTTTTGCTTCAACTCTTCTTCTCTTTCCCTCTCAAGCTTCTGCTTCGTCTCTTTTTCTCTTCTCTCCTTCTCTAGCTTCTGCTTCAACTCTTTTTGCTCCCTTTCTACTTTTGCTTTTGCTACTCTTTCAATCCTTCTTGTCTCTTCTTGTTCCTGCTTTTCCTTCTCTACAGTTTTAACATTTTCCCGTTGCTCCTTAAAATCATCTCCATGAAATACATCATCAAACTCAACTAATTGTAATGAGCTATCTTCTTTTTCTTCTTCATGGTGAAGAGAATTCCTCAATTCCATTTGCTCCTTCTCAACCTTCCGCCTCTCATTGAGCTCTCTCAATTGAACCTTTTCTCTTTCAAATTTCTCTCTCCTTTCCTTCTCTATCCTCTCTCTTTCCTCCCGCTCCCTAGCTCTTCTTTCACGTTCAACACGTAACCTTTCATCTCTCTCACGTTTGAGTCTCTCTCGCCGTTCTCTTTCTCTCTTTTCTCTTTCCTCCCGCTCATTACGTTCAAGTTCAAGTTTCTCAGTCTCGCGTAGCTCTATTTCTTTTCTTTCTTCTTCCAATCGTTGCTCTTCTTCCATTCTCTTGAGATGCTCTTCATTATATATTGCCTCCAGTCGTTTTAACTCCTCTGCTTGATCCTCTAGAAAATTTTCGCTCACAGCTTCAGATTCAACAATGACATTGGAAAAAGACTCTTCTTCAACTTTTTCTATACGATCGACTTTAGTTCTAATCAGATTGTTAAAGTCATCAGTGTAATGTTCATCAACTTGATCAAGAATATTGTTGTTATCAAGCTCTTCATCCACCTCTACATCTTCTTCATCTTCTCCAAGATCATTTTGAATGTCATTGAAATCTTCTTCCGTCCGAGTAATTCGTCTAGGCTTGCTGAGAATTGAAATTTCAAGTTCTTCGGGAGTAAATTGATCTTCATAATTGTCTCTGCTAGAATCAAATATATTACTTAATCTTAAAGACCTAGGACGATCTTCATGATGTGAATCTTGCGCGTTGAAAGGGTGTTCCTTACGTCTAACTTTCATCTCAGATCTACGTGATTCATCTTGATTCTCTCTAAACGATACCAAATCGGGCGGTTCGTCAATATCGTCTTCAATTATCCCTCGCCTGCTTGATCTCTCATTTTTTGATCTCAATGAAACTCCAGCTCCTGGTTCCAATCGAATAGCCAGATCTGGTGGCTCCAAAACATCACTGTCACTACTGCTTTCCAAATCCGACAAAGTCAAACTTTTAGCTGTTTTAAGAAGTGTTTTTTTGGTATATGATGAGCCTACCAAAGATCTTCTTGCTGACCTTCGTCGAGGATTTGTAGGTGTTTGGGTGTCAATAGTACTTAGATGATTGGGTCTTGAATTATGGGTTGACGAATTAGTGAATTTTTCAACTGTATTAGAAGCCTTAGGGTCTTTGAAATTACCGGCACTAGAACTAACCAGTCCACTAGCTCCTAACCTAGACATGAGCTCACCACTTGGTACAGGAGTGAGCTCTAGCAAATTTTCTCTTCCTTTTATTGGCGTATCATTATTACGCGTAGGCTTTGCATTGTCCATACTAATATGTTGGTTTTGAGAACGAATTCTCAATGACTGATTATGATGCTGATGCTGATTCAATGCTGGCTTTTGCTGCTCTTGCAGTTGTTGCTGCTGTTCCAAAATAATAGATTCTTCCGAAGATGAATAGTGATAATAAAAGCGCGTATCCTCACTAGTTTCGTTATTCAAAGAATTATTAGAAGATTCAGAATCTTCTTTTTCTTCGTTTCCAATACTAATGTTTCTCGGTTGTTCGTAAAATGAGTCTGAAAAATAACTACTGGCCCCAGATTCTGGATTAGTATAATCCATTTGTATGTGTGCCGGATATATATCAGCTCTACTTTTTTTTTGATTTTATGTATTTTGTTAATGGAGGGTGGGAAAAATTAAATCAAAATGTGGACTTAAAGAATGCTTGCAGATTCGCGTAAAAGAATCAAAAACACGTGACCTCAATAAATCCAAAAATGAGACGCGTTCGAATTTGTGTTTGAGACTGTTCTATATACTTGGTAGCAAAGTATAGATGATAAAAAATTATTATTTATTAATACTCGCCTCGAGAATGAGTGCAATTAATTATGTAGGAAAATATTAATTACTTACTACTAAGTGTGATTGAAAAGGCGTATTAGACTTGATTTCAGCTGAAAAAAAATAAACATGACTAACTTTTAAATGTATTCATTTTTTTTAGATGATATAATGATTCGCAAATTCTCACTTTCAAATGTGAAAATTTGATATAATTTACAATAAAGTGGACAAAAAGTGTTCAGATGAACAAGAGAATAATCATCAACATTGAATTCATGCAACCCGATTGAGTAGTATTTTGAAGAAACACATACTTGAGTTAATATTTGTTTATGCTACATTGAGATTTTTTTTCTGGGTTATACAGGTCTCAAAAAAGAGATTAAACTAAATTACATGATTCCAGATCTCTATGATTTCATTTATTTAAACATTATATATTCAAAAAATTTTTGAAAAGATGCACATTTACAATTCTTCACACTCTTTTGTCCAATAATAATTTGCCAACATGCCGCTAAAGCTCAGCTTTAAGCCCCGAAGACGACAAACAACTACTCCAGAATCAATAGAAATGACAGAGCTAAATAAAAGCAAACAGAAAAAATTCAGAAACATGATGCGAAGAAAACTTTCAATAAGTTTAGACTGGCTTGTATGGTCATTTTACAAGTGTAAAGAATATGCCAAATTTATCGGTCCAGGTTTCATGATATCAGTATCATATATGGACCCAGGTAACTATTCAACAGATGTATCTGCTGGTGCCAAGTATAAATATACATTACTTTTTGTTATTTTTCTATCAAATTGCATTGCGGTCTACTTGCAGTCCTTAGCTATCAAACTAGGAAGTGTGACCGGAAGAGATTTGGCACAAGTTAGTAGAGATGAGCTGCCACTGTGGCTCAATCTTATATTATACGGACTTGCAGAGATTGCAATCATAGCAACAGACATTTCACAAGTTATAGGTACAGCAGTGGCATTTAATATCCTTTTAAAAATCCCTTTGATGGCAGGAGTTGTGATTACAATAGTGGATGTTTTAATTGTGTTGATTGCTTATAGACCTGGAAAATCAATGAGCATGGTTCAAGCTTTTGAATATGGTGTAACAGCTCTGGTATTTGCAGTTGTGATTTGTTTCGCAGTTCAATTATCAAAGCTTCCATCTATACCTGCAGCTGAAGTTCTTAGAGGGTATCTTCCAAGCTCCAAGCTCACTGAAGGTAATGCTTTATATAGTGCTTGTGGTATTTTGGGAGCTACCGTCATGCCTCATTCACTATATTTAGGAAGTGCTATTGTCAAGCCAAGATTACTAGACTATGATATCAAGAAAGGAAATCTTACAGAAGACCAGCAAACAGCCATGTCAGAAAATCCAGAACTATTCAGTAACTATCGACCAAGTGTTGGTTCAATCAACTATGCGTTAAAATACTCAATTTTCGAGCTGTCAATATCACTTTTTACATTTGCATTATTTGTCAACTCTGCAATTCTTATTATTGCAGGTTCTACATTATTTGGTACAGAAGCTGCTAGTGATGCTGATTTATATACCATTCATGATACATTGGTTACACAATTATCTAGAGCTGCGGGTACTATTTTTATGCTAGCACTGCTTTTCTCGGGTCAAACTGCTGGAATTGTCTGTACTATTTCAGGGCAGATTGTTTCTGAAGGTTATCTACGGTGGACAATTAGGCCCTGGTTACGACGTCTTATTACACGATCACTAGCTATTGTTCCTTGTTTAATTGTGGCTGGTGCTGTAGGAAGAAAAGGTCTGAATGCAGCGTTGAATGCATCACAAGTTGCTCTCAGTATCCTCTTACCGTTTCTCATTGCTCCTTTAATATATTTCACCTGCAAATCATCCATAATGACGATTAAAGCAAGCTCAAGAGAGTCTATTTCTTGTACTGAAAATAGCACAGAAGAGAGTGGAGGAATTATTATTGAGCATTCTCTGGGCTCAATATCCAACCAAGAAGGAGTACGTGAAGTTGAAGAAGAAAAAAATCAATCGAATAAAATGATCAGCGAGCACAATTTAACCGAAAGTTTTAGAGCAGGTCCCAAATCTGAAATACCGGTGAGTTTTAAAAACAACTATTTTTCTATTATACTGGGCGTGTTGATCTGGTCTTTTGTAACATTACTCAATGTGTATTTGCTCGTCTGTGTGGGCAGGAGGAAAACGGGTTGAAATTCAATACTGGATTTCAGAGCACCAAGTGAAACTGATTTTTTTATTCTAGAAATTGAAATAAATCATTATTTTTTTCTCATCATGAAAGTCATATATAAAATTAAATAAAAAAAACATCAAATGCATCATATAATTTTTTTTCTCCCTCTGTTATCATTCTGATAACTATATACTTAATCTTTACTACTCAAACTAGATGCAAAACCAATGATTGCAATTCCAATAAAGGCAAAAGTCATTGTGGTACGTTGGCTACCACCAACAGATATAGCAGTTCCGTACATTTGAAATCCAATTATACTCAAAAATCCAGCAGTAATACTAACAATTAAGCCAAAAAGTAATTGAGCTTTTTCATCTGAGACACTGTCATTTCCCCCGGGCACAAGGCCTGAACTAAATAACGCCCAAGCCAACACAGCACCCAACGGTTGAGAAAGCCCACCCAATATTGTGGCTAAACCAATAGCAATTGCCCTAGATTGAAGAGCTAGAAATAAAGGAAAAGCAATAGTAAACCCTTCAGAGATATTGTGTACAGCCAAAGCCACAAACACAGAAAAACCCAATTCACGATCAGCATGCGTTGTGGCAAAAGTTAAAAATCCTTCTGGTATTTTGTGAACAGATATAGCAAAAGCAGTTTGTAACCCAATTGAAAATAGATGCGAGTATCTTGTAGAAATATGATGGTGATGAACATCTTCCTCATTTTCATCTTCAACATGGCCAACCATATCTTCGTTGTCATATCGAGATTGAGATTCAAATGCATTTCTTAAAGATTGGGCATCAGCAGTTTCTGGCTGGGAGTTAATTTGCCCATTATTTGAAGCCAGTCTACTTGAATGAGTTGATATTTGTGAGCAGGTTAAGTTTTCAATGAACGAGTTAGCAGAAGTAGGACCAGGTGTAGGTTTATCCAAGTGAATATGTCTGTGTGTCATAGTATCAGGCTCGACATAATCAAAAATTTCTTGAATGCTGACATGTTCACTCTCAGGATTGGTACAAACATCGCAGCAAGAGCCTACGTTATCAAAGCCCATACATTTTCCAGAATTTTTTTTTTTTTTCAAAGTCCATTGAGTAAAATCAACAAGAGAGGTTTTCTTTGATAACTGATCTGACTGATTTGTGTAATCAGCAAGAGATGTTTTCTTTGATAACTGGCCTGAATGATTTGAGTAGTCAGCAAGAGATGGATTTTTTGATAACTGGCCAGACTGATTTGAGTAATCAGATGGTTTCTTTGATAACTGATTTGTGTAATCAACATGATCGGTACTTTTTTTAGCCAAAAGAGGAGTGGTTTCCTCAATTTCTTTAGGAAATGAGGATTCTCCTATATGTTCATGATTGAAAGTGACAGAGGAGGAATTTGAGTATCTGACAGGATCCAAATCAGCAGTGTTTAGATTATTGTGAGAATGAGAATGTAAATGTGAATCTGCCGAAGATTCTTGAGAGTTATCGAAATTGTCACCGTCATGAGCGCAGTGAACGATACTCTTTGAAGTAAAAGCGTGGATCACCATGTTGATACAAGAACAGACAGCCACGCCGAGGAGGAACGTGACGATGAGGAATTGCATTGTTAAGCTTGGAGAGTCTTTGAGTTTAGGGCTTTTTTCGTAGTACTCGCGGGCTTCTGGGAGTAGTTTAAACATTGAGGTGAACAGCAAGACACCGCTAGATAGCGAGAGACTGCATATCAGGAAATATTGATTGTTATTCAAGTCGAATTTGCTGGAGGGAAACAGCCATCTCCATATCACGTCTGTACAAATAATGAGGGATCCCAAGATACAGGCTGCCGAGGATGCAAAAGTCAAGATGATGCCACTTGCATCGTTGGATATTTCTTTGACAGCTATAAGGTCCATTGTCCTAGACGATACTGATAGTCAGAAAACGAGATAATACTACGGATAAAGCTATATTTATATCAGAAAAGAAGGTTTAGATTTGGCATGGAGATTACTGATGGAAAGGTTTGTTGCTAGGAGCGGTTAGAGCGAAGCGGTGTTTGAGAGGGTAACTTTAGCAAAACCTTGTAGGTTTCTTTCCTGTCAAATTTGGCAGCGAGTTAGTAAACCGTCAAGGCTTTGCGATAAAATCAGTGTGGTTGTCAAGCGTAGAGTGGATACTAAACGGTGATTCAGTGTAGCCAATCGAGAAGTAATAAGACGAGTTTCAAGGTGAGTTTTAGAAGGTTTGATTGAGAAAGCATTTTTTACAGTATATAGGACTAATAGAAGTTGTCGGGAGTTGACAGATGTTGACAAGAATTGACAGGAATTGACAGGGATTGACAGGGATTGACAGGGATTGACAGGAATTGACAAGAATTGACAAGAATTGCTGGTAGATAATGATTGAAGAAAAAGCCAGATTCGCAGACAATAAAGGCAACAGCGAAAATGGCTCACAAAAGCTCCAAAACAGTCGTATGCAGAGTGATTTTGGTCTCAGCCTTGCACAGCTGAATTGCCGTTGTAAGAATGTGGTGATGATCTTTACATAGTCAGATAGTTTCAGTGCGGAAATTTGGGCTCCTACGATTGACAATGATTAGTTGGTGACAAGGGCTTACAAAACAGCTGGAATAACGGTGGACCACAGGGCCCAGGAATTTGTGAATTTTGCATGATTTTCAATAGTAAAAAGAAGAGTGATGATGATTATCGAGTGCAAGGTACCTTCCTGGTAAGTCAATGAGAATTGATGCTTTAATATCAATGTTAAATTCTATTTTTCATGTTGAATTTCACTTTTTCTATTTTTGTTCATCATAAATTTTCTATTCATTCATTTATTAATTTCTATTTCATGAATTTTTTGTTATTTTTCAGATTGAATTTGTTAAATTCTAAATTGATTTTTTTAAATGGAATTATTTTTGTAATTTTTAAAAAAGTTTTTTCCTAAATTTGTTTTTTGTATTAACTTTTAGATATTATTTCTATATTTTTTAAATCCAGATATTATTTTTTGAATTTATTGATATTACTCATTTAAAAAACAAATAATAATTAATAAATCATTTAAATCATTTTTATTTTTTAGATGAATTTTTATGATTTTTATTTCCTGAATTTTTTATCAATTCAGATCTTATTTTTCTTAATTTTCTCTCTGAATTTTTAAATTTCATGGTTCTTATTTCTTATTTCTTATTTTTATTGATTATAAT
Source organism: Geotrichum albidum (assembly GCA_003707475.1). Lineage (NCBI taxonomy): Eukaryota > Fungi > Ascomycota > Dipodascomycetes > Dipodascales > Dipodascaceae > Geotrichum > Geotrichum albidum. The sequence continues at coordinate 44,956 of PPJE01000012.1, read as the reverse complement.
TCTTATTTTTTATTGATTATAATTCTTATTTTTTATTGATAATAATTCTTATTTCTTATTGATTATTTTTCTCATTTCTTGATTCTTAACTCTTCTATTTTCTTAATTAATTCTTATTTTACGTATTACTAACATTTCTTAAATTTCTCAATTCTTGATTCTTAAATTTCTCATCACTTGGAATTCTCAATTCTCACTTGAAATTTATCAATTTTTATTTCAAGTATATTTCAACTCTTATAGTTCTCCATTTTTCAAATTATAACCTTTATTCTAAACTCAAAATTAGTGATTCTTGACTTACATAGTTTAGAAAATGTCTGGTAATTTTGTAACACGTAATCTGTGCGCACTTACATTGTTAAAAATGAATGAATTGTCGTAGACAAAAAGATCACAAAGCTAGGGCCTGAAAACATTTCATTCAAGATCTTCGGATTTGCAATAAAGACAAATTGTTTCAAATTGTCACGTTTCATTTCAACTGAAACTTTCATGATTTGTAGATTGTATACACTACGTTTTTGTCATTTTTCAGTAATTCTTCAATTAATGTATTCATATTCCACTCATTAAATCATTCATCATCAACCTCAAGCCACTTTAAAATTACACTAAATTAAAACTCTGATTAACATTCTGATCTTGCACTTGTACATATCTGATATAAGGGTGACATGTTTCGTGATGAACGGATAACTAAACATTTCAGCATTCACGTCTGACTCTATATACGTAGCTGTCCCGTTGTTTCATGGTGTTGAACCTGACTCGACACCTCGAGTTTCTCGCTTAACAATGCTTGTGTAGGCCGTTCACAGCATAAAAACAGTTCACTTTAAACTAGCCCCAGGAGAAAAATGTTTGAAATATCGCTCACCAAGTTAACCTTGTTCCTGAATGTTTAAGCCCACCTCTAAATTTCAACTCAATTGACTGAACCTTATACAAGTGTTGAAATTAAATAAAATAAAAAATAAATTGTCTATGACAAGCAGAAAAATCTTAGACGTAATTATTACTGAAAACGGTTGATTCGTAAGTTTGTACCGTCAAGTTTTTCTTAAAAGGTTTCAACTAAATATGTATATATAAACACAAATATCTAACCATATCTCAACTGCATTTTATTTTGAACCGTTGGATATTGAACACTCATCAATTCGGGGAGCATGATTTTGTCTAATCCAATACCTTTTGCACCTCTCAACCTGCAGCCCGTAGGAGCTGCTATAAGATTAGTTATGAGAGAACCACCGATAGATTCTACAGAATCTTTTGATTACTTTTTGAGTAAAGAATCTCTAATGCCCTTTGAAATTGGTGACGAAGAATTGTCAGAAATTTTTTCAACAAGCAGTATTTGTAATTCAGACAGTGACGAGTATCCTCCTACTATATTATCTACACCAGCCAGTTCAATATCTAGCCAAAATTCGTATATTGCTGAAGATGAAATACACTATTCGTTCAAATTCCCATTGTCTAAAAATTTGGGCAATAGATGTACCAGCCATTTTAGCACTCACAATTTAAACATTAACAGCCCCCAAGAGGCAGCATTCTATGACAGACCGCATTACGCCAACAGCTTCATCAGCCTTCAAGATATTTCAACTCCTAAAAGAAAAATATATTTTAGCGGTGCAAGCATGAATCACAAAAATTCTTTTTTTCATAAGAATGATCAAAGCCTCTACAGAGCAGGAAGTTTAAGACATCATCGGAAAACTTCACTGACAAGTTCTGAGATTTCGTCCCAATATAAAACAAAACAAATTTCCACATTCTCAGAGTCTCTCAAATCTCAATTATTAAGATCCAAATCACTCATAAACAAGAAATTCTCTACTAACCAAACGAAAAGCTTTGCTTACGAAGACATGCCTGATAGCAACAATCTCCCATCTGCATCCCACAATGATTCAGCCGTTACTACAGAACCAAAAAAAAAAACACATTCTCATGCTACAAGCTTGAGTCGAATGTTCACCGTCAGCTGGCGAAAGAAGAAAGACCAACTTGTCAAAACCTTCACTTCCTCTGAGAACAATGAACTTCCTCTTCCTCCATTACCTAAGACCGAAGTTCTAGAACAACCAAAAACAAGCATGAAAGTGTCCAGAAAACCCGTTTTGCCTTTCCCAGCACTAAATAGCATACCTCCTACTGACTATCATATTGATCTGTTTCCTCCAGTTCTTGAAGATGAAGAACCTACACCTGACTTGACTCAAAGCAGCGTTGCTTCAGATGACAGTTTAAGTAGCCCTATTAGTGAATCTTCTCGTCGTGAGAATGTGAATACGACTGTGGCTACTTTTAAAGCTCGTGAACTACGGAAAGCCTTTTCTGAAACTGATTCAGAATCAGAAAGAATTGAAACTCATCAAGGTACTTATGATTCTCTTTCAAACAAAGTGAAACAACTCCGAAAACAGATCCAAGATGCTGAAGATTTGGGCAGTGTTGATGTAGTCCAATTACATTCAGAACTTGAGCATGCCGAGAAACAACGCTACGAAACAGGTTTACTATTAAGTCGAGCCTATAAGAAACGTCGTCAAATTTCGGGAGGAACAGATTTTTGGGTGCGAAGTGTTGGACTAACGTGATTAGTTTATCATGATTCATCCTCAAGATTGATGAATCCATTCGTTAAGGATTTCATATTTTTATTTTTCATCATTTTTATTCCTTGTCTTATACCCATAGTAGTTGATTTCAACTCTTCTATATCATGAATTTTGCACTTTTTTTACTAAAAACCAAATTCTGTCAACCTTTAGTTAGAACTCTGTTCCTGATTATGTTTTAAAACGGGATATGAATAAACCTTGTATTGACGCACAGTTCCAAACAGTTCACGGGTCTGTAAAAGCATTGAGAAATATTAGACATCATTGAGAACAGTCCACAAGATGGATCCAAGTTCTTAGTAATGTGCGAACTGCTGACATCATGCATAACGATGCAGAAAATTGAATTATATTCATTGTTTCTAAATTTTTGGAGATCGTGAAAATGCCTTTGATTGATTCATATAGTAATACTAAATTTCTAAGATACTTTAATAAAAAAATTATATCAGGTATTACAAACTTGACAAGCAGAAATTCTAGTCACTAAATTATTGCTAATATATCTGGTATCTTCAAGTGAATTTGTGGATCGCACGTAAAGCTCAAAGATGTAATTTGACGTGAAATTAAACTCCATCTTATCTGAAACAGAAACAAAAAAAATACGTCAAAAGTATCATAGGAACAATGATTCAAAAATTATTTACCCTTATCCAAGTATATTGAATTTAAACAAAAAATACATTAGCTTGTGAAGACGAAGCAAGTCTATGTCCTTCTATCTCCTTACGCTGTTCTTGTTCACGTAAAACCATTCCCATTGCTACAATTATATCAGCAATAGTATAGCCTGGATCCCATATTATGAACTGACCAACTTTTCTAGTAACAGCAAAAGTTTTGACACCAATATTACTATATACAGCCACTGGTGAGCTTCTTGCTCCATTTGAAAACCTGAGTTCAAAATACCCTGAACCGAAGGGAGATCCAATACCTGTAGTCCCATTCCACTCCATTGCAATATTATCATAGCTTGTTTTTGTAATTCTACTACGTCCGTCATTCAGTAGAGTGATAGTGGATTGAGCATAATCCAACGAGGAATCAAACTGCATGACATATTTAATCTGATCGTTGCCCAAGACTGTTTGCCAAACTGTGCAAAATGATTCAACACCCGATTCTTGACTCGTAGAAGTATGTGGCACAGGATAAAATCCTTGATCAGAGCGTTGCTGTTGAACTGCTTCACCCAAAAGAGTTCTTGGGTAATTTCCAATTTGTGAGTTCCTGATAGTTTTTCCATGTCGATAAATCGTCATGAATGACGTTTTCTTGTATGAAAATGGATTGCGGGATGAAGACGTTTGACATGATAGAGCAGGAGGAACCGGTATTTGAATAGATAAGTCTTTATCTTTTCCTTTACTGAGCGTTCTAAAAACTTTAGCAGCTACATCCGATTCAAATACTTGTACACCGGACCTAAATCTAGTAGCGTATATTGGCAATACTTTCCGTTCTCCAGCATAAGCTGTATTATTAGGTCTGCCATTTGTCATTTCAAAAAGAGTATTTGCAGTCGAAGCTCCATCATTCACCACTAATGTATCTACTGAAGACCCGAGAGATTTTTGTTTACTTAACGGTGCTCCTTCAGCGTCCTGACGAGATGTCACTCCTACCTGTGTCTCAGTGCCATTCCCAGAACTGAAAAAATCATATGAAGATGCTGATGAATGCTCTATAGAGCTTCCTATTGAGCGAATCAAGCTCAAATCTGACTCCTGAGCGGACGGAATATCGTCAGAAAAAACATTATTATTTTCGTTTTCAGATGAACCTGATAAAGCCAAATTTGAGCGTTTCTTCTTGAACTTTAATCCGAATCGTGCCATTTGATTTAGCGTAGTGTATTTAGGTAATCAGTGGATGAACACTGTCCAAAGTCACCATTAACCAGTCGGAAATTTTTTTGATTTCTGTTTAAAGCTATTCGAGTGGAGAACGAAAAGAGGATATGGCTCAGATTCCAAGTATCAAAAGTTTTTACCAAACTTTTTATATTTATTATCATGTGATTGCGCGAGACTCAGTTAAAACTCTGTTATCTCTTGGAAAAGCAATATAGAAAGTGCTCCCCGATGTTTGTAAATATTTGTGCTATGCGAAATTAGATACATAGAGTACATTAACGATTTCTTAAATTTCCAAATTCAAATGAACTGGATCTGTGGACATACAAGGTGCAAAGATCTACCGTTGAACTTTTTGAATTAAATATTACCAAAATAGGTCAAATCTTTAAACCTCAACAGAACTTGAGACCAAATCCAGAGCATTTGTAATGGACAATACAGTTCCCAGAAATCTTATGGGACGTTTGTATTATGAAAAGTATATATATTGTTACTGGATCATCAAGAATAGGTTCATTAAAAAGGTGCTGATTACTTCATTAAACAGCTTTCAAACAATGTACAAATATTTAAAATGATTCAGATATTTTAGCCAGGAAAATAAGAAGACAAATTTGTACTCAAATTCACACCCTTCAGCTCTTGCACTTGCTGTTGTTGCTGCTGCTGTTGTTGCTGCTGCTGTTGCTGCTGTTGTTGCTGCTGCTGTTGTTGCTGCTGTTGTTGTTGTTGTTTTTGCTGCTGCTGTTGCTGCTGTTGACTATGATGATGCTGCTGCTGATGTTTCTGTTGCTGGGTGTGATGCTGTTGATGTTTCAACGCTTTGTTTCTTCTCATCTCAATAACACGCTTGTGTTTGTTAAGCATATTGATGATTTCTGGTTGTCCATTCGGCTGTTGTTCCTCAAACTGTAATAAAGCATCTAGTCCATCCAAAGCTTCCTTCCAAGTCAACTTACGGATAGTCTCGCTCTCTTCGTCAGACTCTGCATCGCGATCACTAATAAATTGAGAAGCTATCTGTTCCAAAATATCATCATTGCAGTCTACCACTTCCTCTTCAACAGGGTTTAAAAAAGATTTGAATGTCATGGAGTGTTCTGAAGAAAATCTTGACGCCAGTTGTTGTACCTCACCAATAAGTGTTTGTAGTGGGAGTGTACCCGTTATAGTAGTATTGTCATTAGATGTGGGACGTCTTGTTTCTGAAGATGCTAATGAAATTCCTGATGGCATAGAAACGCTTGATCCTGGAGATGAACCAACTAGAGGCTGACCAGATTCCATAAGTAAGCGTGGGTGTGTAACATTAGAATATTGCTGAAGAAGCTGTTGATGATTGAAATTTTGAGAAGGTAGAGACATTGAGAGTTGAGAATTAGGACTTTGGTTAACAGAATTCGTAACCTGAACTTGCTGCTGTCCTTGAAGGGATAATTGTGACGGTAAAACGCGTTGCTGGGAAGTGCTTTGACCTCTCAAAGAATAGGCTAGTCCTTCTTCTTCTTCTTCCAGAGAATCTTTTTGACGAAGATCTGATATCTTCAAATCAGGTTTAAAAACTTCAGATTTTGCAAAAGCACTTTGAATTAGCTGGGGACTTATATCATGAGCCCAAACAGCCGTTAGCCATCTAAGGGCTTTCAAAACATTCATTTTTTTCATGGGATCTTGAAACAACTCATAATGATAAATAGAGAACTGTAATAGTGAGCGTCGATAGAAGGCCTTGACGGCCTGGGTAATACCATGATCATAAGGATTATATTTGCCGGCAGAAACAGACGGAAGCCATTGAATAGTTGTGTTTCTAAAGCCTTTTGTGGCTCTAATATTGGCCACGGCAGTCAAATGAGGATTAAATCTATCTAATAGAAGTAGGACTTTCCTGTTTTCCATTTTTTGGTCGAACCAAAGCAGCCATTCCTCCATGATACTGGTAGTCATCCAGGCAATGCCATTGTGTTTCCATTCAAAGTCCAAAGCCTTGATAACCACCCCAGCATTTTGAAACGCTCGTGGAAATTTGGAATACCCAATGACCCAGAGTGGTAAACGCTCTTCACCAGTAGCGTTACAACAGAGAGTAGTGGTGATTCGGGCTTTATATCGCTTAACACCACGAAAATCCTCAATCTCTGGTGGTTTACTAGGAATCATTTTCCAAAGCAGCGCGATTTCATCCAAGCAAAAAACGTCTTTCATTTCATAATTTTTTGTTACTTCGTGAATAACAGCAACATTTTGCATCAGACCAGTTTCGCCATGGCTTCCAGCCAGCTTAATAGAGTGTCGTTTCTTGAAGCCATCTAGCCATCCATTTGAAAACTCTGGTTGAGGGCTATTAGCATATTCTGGAATTCGAACCCATAGCTGAGCTGCTACGCTTTTAAGACGATCGCTAGTAATTTGAACATTATCTTGTTCATGTTGAACCCATTCGAAAAGTGCGATATCAAGTAATGGATACTTGATAGGACGCTGTTTCTTCTTTCCATCGGCGCGCGATACGAGTCCATCCAAATGAGCATACTTGGGTGATAGAATACTGGACACTGTAGATTGAGGAAGTTTTACCTGATACTTTTCCTGGAACCATTTTATGAGGTCTTTTTGAGTATTGTGAGAAGGGCAAGTTGCATAGTAATCTCTCAACGCCTTCTTTTCAGCTAGCGTTATGCTATGTCGCAGCGCAGGAGCCATGATTAGCGTTTGTATAACCGAGAATGAAAGCTATGAAAAGAAAGATTCAATTTTGAAAAAGTCTGTAAACGCGTAGAAAGAACCGGATATCGTTATAAATCTTGTCAAGCTTAAATGTGTCTCATTGAAAATCGCAATAAAACTCCAAAATATTGTTGATTGAAAATGTTTTTCTATGTCTCAGTTTTACTCCTAAGTATAACTGAGTCTGATTTGCCAAAAATCATGTGATATCACTGTTTGTGGTTCAGGATATTAAAGAAGCGTTGAAATTTCACAAACCGTTTTAGTCCAGCCTCATGGACCTGAATTTCACTGAATAATAAAAAAGTGGTTTGGAAAAGAACTCAGTTAAACGTTAAAGCTTAATTTTCTAGAGACTAATGTACAGGAGTGGTAAATAATATTGAGAGTACCTTCAAGTAGATACAGAAATACTTTTTATGATTATGTACTTCACAGAGATATATATGTGATAGGTACAATACGAGGCGACGCTCAGTTTCGTAGGATACTTGAGTAATTTAAATACGGTAAATGGCATTTCTAAAAAATATTACAAACAGTCAACCATCTAATGAAAGCTGCAGTAATTAAAAAAATTAAAAAAAATTTTACACACACTAGCGAGTGTTTGTTGAAACAAGTAGTATTTGAATATTTGAAATCTGTTGATCGATCCTTGTAAAATAATAAAATTTAGCACTAATCTTATACTTGAAACTAAAATATAGAATATATTATGAAAAACTATAATATAGTACATATCTCACACTTGAAATTAAAACATGGAACAAATATCATGAAAATCTAAATTATAGTATAGATGTTACAAAAAACTAAAATATAGGATAAATATTATTCATTAAATGTATAAATAAAGTGTGGTATGTAGTCTTAAGGTAGTGAAAATTTACAAAAGAACATTAGATGGTGAGAAAGATAGCGAGTATTTCGCAAGATTAGTATTATTGAAAGAATTGAACAAGATTTTCTTGTCTAATTTTCAGACTCACAGCCTTAATTGTGCTACTGAAAATACTAGTTATTTTCAGTAACTCTTCGTTTTGCTTTGAAATTGTAGTTTGAAATCCGTATCTGTCATCAATTCATTAGATTATTAACCACTTCATATCATACTGGCATGACTAAAAACAGACGAGCCTGTTATATGAGGTAAAAAGGGTAGTGCGAACGGCTGTATCGCGAAACGTTTATGTTTTTGTGAAGGTTTGGGTGATGTTGAACTATAAACGGTGGAAATTTTTCCGTCATGGGCAACCCAAGTTTCGTGAATAACATCTGAAGAACAGGTTACAGTTGCAATAATGGAGCTTGAATGATTGGTAGTTTTTGTTGCTGGAATAATTACATCGCCAGCTTGGCTTATGTATATCCGGTATCGAGTAATAGTAGATGTCAGAGTTATAGCACCGTCCGAATCCGAATCAATATGAGAGGTGACATGTTTAGGTTCTTGTGACTTGGAAAACTGCTGCCCTTTTAGATCTGCCAGTGAAGAAATTGCTTTGAGTTCTGCCAGTGAAGCAATTGCTTTGAGTTCTGCGAGTTCTGCTCTTTTATTCATGATTTCAATTGATCTCAGATCAGCGTCCAAAATTACATTAGTTGAATTATTTCTAGAATCAATCTGTATCGGTGCAGAAGTAACATGGCTGCTTAAAAGAACAACTGTTGTAAGCAGTTTTCTTATACTGGGAAGTTCAAAAATCATGATTAGACTATTTAGATTAATCTTTGAATTGATATATATGTGCTGAAAGATTTCTGTTTCTAGATGGAGCCAAAGGTATCAGTCAAGTATCTTGTAAATTGATGATCCAAGGAATCCCACGACATTATATACATGGTAGTCATATTTGAAGATTTCGTTCTGCACAAAATTGATCGCCATCTCAATTTCTCTTAATTTTCCATATCTCAAGTCACTCTTACTTTTTTGTATGGCGGGTTAAGCGAAAAACATGCGTATATCCAATTCTGGGGACAGAAGAAAAGGAAACATTCTCAACTGTAACGGAACAAAGATAACTCATTTTCCAATGAGTTAATGACCAAGTATACCACAATAAAGAATACCGAATTTAAAAAGTGAAGATCAAAATCCATTTGTGAATTAAATGTCGATCAAGAACGGTCAGAGGTATCGCGGGAAAAAAAGAAGGTTAGTAAAAAAATTTAAAAATTGCCATGGCAGGTAGAGCTTTGATGGTAAAACTTTCCAGATCAAGCTCGTCTAGCAAATAATAAATATATTAATTGATTATTCCTTAGTTCTTGTACTATTAGGAAAATGCATTGAGAGGAATCATTATGAATTAAACTTTACTCCGTATAAAATTCAATATGATGTACAGAGCTATATTCAAAACTTCAAAATTTGACAATTACCTGAATTTTCCGCTTCTAGATTGATTCTCAACTTCAAGGGTTTCACTATAGTGTAATGAGATATTATCTTGTTCGTTACAAATTATCTAGAAATAAGAGGTAGTGTTGGCTAATGTTCATTCAAATACATTACAAGGTCATCGCCAAAACGGCTTTAAATGAAAAGAAGGTTGGCTCTCGAGACGGTCTTCTGAACTTTCCAATAGGAAAAAGTGTGGCTGGGAACAAGTGTTGAGAGCCTAAAGTATAGCTGTTTTTCATTCTCTGGTAACTTTGCATGGTTACAAATTATAGCCTTGATCAAGAGTCCTTCTTGTTATTTAGTAACAATGGATTTCTCGCCAATGTGTCAATTTTGCAACTCAAGATACAAAACTCTCAAAACTGCTGATCATTCCTGGAGATACGAATATATTGAAAGAAATCAAACAGAGAACTAGCAACTTAAGGTCAACTGCTATCGTTTCTCGGCTATGATTTTGACACTCAAATACCATTTCAACTATCATCCAACTCCATTGTCTAGGAAACACTTTCAGCACGGTAAAGTTGTAGAGTTTGTTAACTTGAAATAACCCGCAATCACAACTTGTAATTTCATATTCCGACACTTGAGTTTCAACCTGTAAATCTCATTTCATGACCTTCAAAACGCTCGATTCTTGTCAAGCGTTTTTATCACGTGACAAAAAGATGAGGGTTGTTTATTTTCACAATTCCTGGCGTAGACAGTTTCTTGATACCTGCAGTATATCTTTGAATACACAGTAATATAATTGAGCTCCGGAAGCTTTTAAGAGATGTTGGTTTTAGCTATTGGTGATCTTCATATTCCTGATCGTGCAATTGTGAGTTTGAATTCGCTTAAAATAATTTCAATCTAACATATTTCTAGGGATTGCCAGACAAAGTATGTTTATAATCATTAGTATTGATAGGGCTTTCTAACTAATTAGCAAACAGTTTAAAAAGTTACTGAGTCCAGGTAAAATTGGTCAAGTCTTGTGCTTGGGAAATGTTGTTGACAAGACCACTACACAATTTTTACAAGGCTTATCGTCTGAGTATCTAGCTGTGAAGGGTGCGTATGACGAAGACACGACTTTACCACTTAGCAAAGTAGTTACTCACGGATCTCTACGAATTGGTTTCAATTCAGGACATACCATAGTTCCCAGTAATGACCCTGATGCTCTACTTATAGCTGCTCGCCAGTTAGATGTTGACATTTTGATTTGGGGTGGCACTCATAGCGTGGAGGCGTATCAGTTGGAGGGAAAGTTTTTCGTAAACCCTGGTAGTGCTACAGGTGCTTTTTATACGGGTTGGCCAGATGCTGACAGTGTACCAGCTGGCGAAGCTGCGGAAAGCGTTAAAGATTCAGAGAGCAGTGGGGCACCAAAGGATCCAATTCCTAGCTTTTGCTTGTTGGATATTCAGGGCACTGTTTGTGTGCTTTATATCTATTCATATGTGAATGGAGAAGTCAAGGTGGACAAAATCAGTTATAGAAAAGAGGTTTAGATGGCGACGGATCTCAGCACTATAGAACTGAACATTACCAACTTGTCATTTTTAGATATTTCAAGGTGCACTTAAAACATTGTTATTTGTATAGAAAACTGAGATTCTACATGTAAACAAAGATTTTACCTGTACAAAACTAAGATTTTACTTATACAAAACAAAGATTTTACTTATACAAAACAGATTTTACTTGAACAAAACTAAAAATTTACTTGTACAATATTGCAATTCAACCAACATAGAACTAAGATTTCAGAGACATAAAACTGAAATTTTGCAGACACAAAGCTAAGATTTTACATACACAAAGCTGAGATTTTACATTCACAAAGCTGAGATTCTTGTGCACTTGAATCACAAATCTCCTTGCACATTGAGATCTTTTTGTACATTGAGCTCTACTCATAAAATGATTATATCATGACAATGGATCAAGCCATGTGCATTGTGTAATAAGATTGACAATCTGGCTACTCAGGAATTATTAGAGAAGCCGAGTACGCTTTACCGGTCGTTAGCACATGTAAAAACGGTTGAAGATTGACTTAAACCTTCCGTCTTGCCTTGTTAAAAACTCTCTCAAAGGTCAACAATCCAAGAGTCCACTATTAACGGTAGTTCTAAGCATTCCAGTACTTGGTTATAGCTAAAGTTGTATAATCTAAATTTGAATACTGACGGTAGTGATCTACTCATGTTTCACGTTAATTTCCTAGATTTGACAGATGTTTATTTCTGCCTTGACCAATACCACGCTAAATTGTGTTGGCTTTTCGCGTTGTACATCTTTCCCTTTAAAACCCTTCCTTCTCCTTCCAGTTCACGGCTTTGTGTAAACCTTCATACAAAGTCTCTACCTCATTCGAAATGCTACCACCCGATAACAACGATATCCCAATTATCAAGCTAATCATCATTGGTAAGACGCCTGTAGAAATTAAAACACTGTAGCTAACGTTAATAGGAGCCTCAGGAGTAGGAAAATCAGCTCTGCTAGTCAGATATTGCGACGATACGTTCGACGAAGATAGTTCTACAACAACCATAGGTATGAGCAAATTCACTTTATTTTCCTACTCACTAACAGCATTTTAGGCGTTGATCTGAAAGCTAAGACTCTCCAGGTTCATGGAAGGCCATACAAAATACAGTTATGGGTAAGTTTTCGCACAATCTTGTTCCATGTGCTAATCAGAGTGTAGGATACGGCTGGTCAAGAGCGATATAGAACCATTACAAACTCATATTACAGAGGAGCTCATGGAATATTCATAGTATACGATGTTTGCAGTAAAAATTCTTTCGAGTCACTGCCTAAATGGATTGAAGAAACAATGCTTCAAAGTGACGGCCAGCAGGTAGTTAGGTTTATTGTTGGAAATAAAATCGATGAAAAAGATCTTCGAGTTATTTCTACAGATCAAGCTCTACAGTTTATTGAAAAGTCACAACCGTCAATGGCGGACAAAGTAACATCAAACAAAGCTGAATCTCAGCCATTTCATCAAGAATTTCCACCATTAAAACGCAGTTCTGAAGTTAAACAGCATATTGATGGTTACTTTGAAGTCAGTGCTAAAAAGACTGATGGAGTTAGGCATATGTTTATTTCCATGATTGAACAGATTGTTGATAGTGGAGCGCTGAATCCAGCACCGAAACAGAATTCTCCAACCTTGACCAAGTATCCATGGCCAGTAAACTCGTTAGTTAATTTATCCTATCCAACAAGTAAATCTGCAGGCAAGTGTCATGTATCTTCTTGCTAATGTCTTGCAAAGATGTCTTGCAAAGATGTTTTGCAAAAATGTCTTGCAAAAATGTCTTTTTGCTCATGTTTTGTTATGAACGTCTTTTTGCTCATGTCTTGTTGTGAACTTCGTTTTGCTCATGTCTTGTTGTGGACCTCTTTTTGCTAAAATGTCTTGCTACTAAGATAAGATCATTTCGCTGAAATTTCGCTGAAATGCCACATCTTCTTGCTATATACATGTCCGAGTTATAAACTCGGCAAACGTGAACCATTTGGCTTCTTCCACCTCGCTTCTAGAAGATGAGACATCTAAACTAAATTTATTCTTGGATTACTTTTTTTCATATGACTCTCACCTCTTGAGTATACTTATACATAATCTCGTTTCAGATGCTTTTCAGACTTTTTCATGAATCCTCTAAAATATTTCTCTCTGAATTCTTCATTGGAAATACCTTTGACAGAATTAGACTCTCCCCGCGTGCCTGCTGGACGTCTGGTGTAAATTAATAATCTTCTTGACCACTTGTTAAAGTCTTGAACGCAGCATGAGTTGAGCTCCAAATCAGGATGTAATGGTATGTGGTTTTCTTGAAATTCTGCGTTTGCCGTTGGCATCCAGAAACATAATCTTCCGCCTGGATTTAAATGAGCAGCTGAAAACTCAAGTAAATCATCCAAAAGAGCATTGAATTCGTAGGGCTTTTTAGGTTGAATATAGTCTCTTCTCAAGTGAGCTGGAATACCATCAATGATTACGTTCTCTTTACCAGCAAACTTTTGTTCGTCCTTTGATCCCAAAACCTTTAGTCCTTCTCTAACCCCATATGGCGGGTCACAAACAATTGCATCAAACATGAACGAATTCCTAAAGGCATTGTGTGTAAAGTCCATAGTCATTACGTCCATATACTTGTTTGTAATTCCGTACTGCTTAAAGTTTGCGTCAATATTGCATTGTGGACTCTTTCCCTTGAGCATTCTGAAATCGATATCTGATCCCACTGTTAATGCACCAAGTTTACTTCCTGCTACAAGGAAACTTCCAGTTCCTGCAAACGGATCGTACAAGACCTTACCAGGTGTAACATGAGCGATACTGCAAGTAACTAAAGCTAATTCCGCATCAAATGTAGTTGTACCTATATATTTTCTTTTCTTCAAGTCCAATTCATCAACATAGTGTCTAAATGTTTTTGAGACTAATCGTCCAAACCACATTGTTTTGGGCTCGAGATCAGGTTTCTGCCCAACGACCCTGTACTCTTCCAAAATTGCAAATACTTGGTCAGGATTCTTCATTCTAATGGGACCAGGGAAATCCATGAATGCAAAACTTTCAAATCTGTCTACAATATCTTGCCTATCTCTTGATCCTTTGTATCCAAAATACTCAAACTTGAAACTAACACTGGAATCAACATACTTTTCCCATTGAGCTCTACTTTCCAAAGTCCCCTTGTGCAGATCTTCCAAAGATTCACCAGAAGCATACAATTCGTACACAGATCGAGTGAGAATTGATCTTTCAATCACCTTTTTAGCAGTTTCCGCGCTTTCAAAGTCCAGAATTAAGAAAGGAGACTACTGAGACAAGTTAGCTTTAAGCACTCTTTCCAAAGCCATTCATACCTCAGCGTCATATCCACTAAAATCAACCGATACACTGTGCAATTCAGCAAGAGCCTCGAGCTCAGCAATTCTAAACTCTTCGTGAGTTTGTGCCAATAACACTAGAAACTTCATATTGACTCTAATTGTGAAATGTTTTAAAATTTTATGTTAACAACTCTCCCAACTATTTAAAACTTATGTCCCAACTATTTAAAACTTATGACTTAAATTTAACACAGTCACAGATTTCCAACTCAGAAGTTGCTTGACAAAGACCTTACCCTGGGAGCAGTAGTAGGGGTTTTTTTCTCTCAAGTTTCTGCTTTCTTCTTCCTTCCTCCTACCTCTGATCTGATTCGACTTTTAGGAATATTTTAAAAACATCTTTTTTCAGCTGTATTTACGTGATTTTAAGGCAACATAGGTATTGCTGAATTGTATTGCCCATTTAACTCCAACTACACTATCTATTGAAAGAGTATCTTATATATTAGATAGGTATATAGCAGTTAATTAGAAAACGAACCTCTATTGAAAAAAAAAAAAAAAACACACACAATCATGTCTGCATTTGCTGATGAAGACGAATTGTTTGCTGATATCTAGTAATGTTACCCCTAATCCCCATTTGCATTTCATAAAATTAGCTTTATTTTCCATAGTTTTACTAATACCTAATTGTTATATAGCGGTGATTCTAGCAAACCCGAAGAAAAGTCTAGCACTGATGCTCCTGCCGCCGCCACCGAGGCCGCGGCTCCTGAACAGCCCCCCAGTCTTCCAGACGCTTCAGCTGCTGGACCGGTGAGCACAGAAGGAAATCCAGATTTCAATGCTTCTCAACAGCTGCAGCAACAGCAAATGTTCCCGGGTTATGGAAACGCCCCCAACCAAATGTTCAACCAGGCTGGGTTCAATCAGTTCCAACCAAACAATAACTTTGGCCAAAACAATCAATTCCCAGGAAATTTCGGCACTCCTCCAGCTGCTCCTAATACTCCAGGTGCTCAGCAATCTTACGCGCGACCAGATCCAAACAGCCTTCCAGGACGTGCTACCAACACTGGTAACATTTATATCCCTCCCAAGGACGAAGGCAAAATGTTTGTAGGTGGTCTGAATTGGGAAACTACTGATGAATCTTTGAAAAATTACTTTTCTCAATTCGGCGAAGTCTCAGATTGTACTGTTATGAGAGATAATGTAACTGGAAGATCAAGAGGTTTCGGCTTTTTAGATTTTGCTGAAGCTAAAAGTGTTGCTCTCGTTCTCTCTAAAGAACACTTTTTGGATGGAAAAATTGTGAGTACTTTTTTAATATAGTTTTTTTTTCTGCTAACACTCAATATAGATTGATCCTAAGAGAGCAATCCCCCGTGAAGAACAGGATAAGACTGCTAAAATCTTTGTTGGTGGTGTTGGTTTAGACGTTACGGAAGAAGATTTCAATTCTTTCTTTGCACAATATGGTGTAGTAATTGACGCTCAATTGATGATGGATAAAGACACAGGTAGACCCCGTGGTTTTGGTTTCATTACCTTTGATAGTGACCAAGCTGTTGAAAGAATTGTTAGCGAGCCCTATCTGATTTTGAAAGATAAGCAAATTGAAGTTAAGAGAGCTGAACCAAGAGCAAAGGATGCCAATCAAGACGGAGATCACGGTCGTAGAGGTTACGGTCACAACAATAACTATAACTCATACAACAAAAATGCTAGTAACATGAACAACATGAACCCCATGATGATGGCTCAATATTATCAGCAATGGCAAGCCTATATGGCCCAAATGCAACAATACATGATGACTCAAGGAAATAACAATCCCCAGATGCAACAACAAATGCAACAACAAATGCAACAAATGCAGCAAATGGGAATGCAACAAATGGGAATGTCATGGCAAGGCCAAGGAGGATCTGGAAACCCCGGTGATTCTGCTCAACCTCCTGCTGGAGAAAACCCAAATGAAGAAAAGGGAGAAGGTTTCAATGGTAATGCTGAAAATTACAATGAAGAAGGAGACCAATCTCAAGATCCTCGACAAAATTTCTACAACAACAACAGAGGAGGACGTGGTTTTAACAGAGGAGGAGATAGATTTAATAACAATAACAATCGTTTCAATACCGGCGGTCAAGATGGATCGGCTATCACATTAACTCAGGGTGAAGGTGATTCACAATATGATGAAAATGACACTGAAAGCCGAAGACGTGGTAGTGATGCTTCTGACAGATCAGATGGAAGCCCTCGCAGAGACCGCGACAGCTCTCGTTCTAGTCGTAACGATTATCGTTTTAGAGATAACCGTAAGAATTTTGGTGATCGTCTTAAGGACGGTAAGAATGATCGTCGTCATAGAGATCGCGATTCTTCTTCTAAAACCCGTCGCAGTAGTCGTGAACGCGGTCGTCATGGTAGAGATAGGTATCATCGCAGCCGTCGTCATGATGATGATAAGCGCGACAGAAACAGATCTCAATCACCTCCTTCTTTCAATGCTCCTACAGGTCCCAAGTCTTACAATCCTCGATCCAAGAATAGCGGATCCAACTTTTCTCGTCGTTTTAAGCCTAATAATGGTGGTGGAAATGGTAGCGGGAACAATAGTAGTGGAAACTTTGAACCTTCTGGAGACGGTGATAATTAGTCGTGTACAGGCACATTTATGTGTAATTTGTCTGTACAATATAAATTAGTGATATATTTCTCTTTTCTGTACTATTTTTTTTATTATATTTCTTTAGCTTGTATTAGACAATAAACTGATATTCAAGTCAAGTTGAGCTCTTTTTGACGAGATCTCAAGTACAAATTGGAATTTCAATATGTGAATTTAACATGAAGTGGTTTTGATAAAAAACCTCGTGATTTTTTTAGTATTTCACAAATTACTATAATTAAGGTGATTTTTCTCCAGATTTATGAGTTTGTAAATTGATTCCAAAAGTTCTAATTTAAAGCTCTTAAGGTCACATTTTTTGTTTTTATACGGTTCAATTTGATTTGTTAAAGGTTACTATATTCAATGGTAAGACGGTATTTCATTTTCCTTTTACTACTCGTATACTTATATTGGCAGTTTCTTTCAACTGATTCTAGTACTGAAGTAATTGTTATTGGTAGTGGTCTGGCAGGGTTAACCACAGCTATCTCACTTGCAGAAAGTGGTAAAGTTTCAAAAATTCATTTGTTTGAGAAAGATGGTGTTTTGGGATTTGCTTCAAATAGTAATAAAGCATCTTCAGGTATCAATGGTGTTGGAACAAAAGCTCAAATTGATCATGGGATTCAGGACACAAAGGAATCATTCATTAGTGATACTTTGAAATCAGGAAAAAATTTCAATGATAAAGATCTTGTAAACGAGATGGCTGAATCCAGTAGTGAAGCCATCAACTGGTTGAACTCACAAACTTATGAACAACTCACAAAGATCTCCAAGCTAGGGGGACATTCAGAAGCAAGAACTCATAGATTTGAAACCGGAGCAGTGGGATATTCAATCATTAAGTCTTTAACCGAAAAAATTCAAACAAAATATGAGAACGTTGTCAAGGTTTATTTGAAGAGCTCAGTGTCTCGTTTGATTGCTAAAAACGGAGTCATAGAGGGTATTGAATATATAGCTGGAGACTCTAAAATTGTTTCCACACTAAAAGTAGGTACTGTTGTTCTTGCTACCGGAGGGTTTGCTCAAAACTCAGAATTGCTGAAATTGTATGGAAACGCAGAATTGGAGGGTATTCCTTCTTCCAACGGCGTTGGGACTACTGGCGATGGCATTCAGTTGGTAAAAGATCTGGGTGTTGATCTAGTAGATATGGAATTCATTCAAATTCATCCCACAGGATTTGTTGATCCTGAAGATAGATCAAATACTCACAAGATCCTTGCTGGTGAAGTTTTGCGTGGTATTGGTGGTCTTTTGCTTAATCACAATGGAGAGCGGTTTGTTAATGAACTTGAAACTAGAGATAACGTGTCAGCTAAAGTTCTACACCAAGAGAAAATAGCGCCAGGTGCAAAGAAATACCTTGCAATTCCTAGTGAAATTGCAGATAGAGAAATTCCTACACATTTGCAATTTTACTCTTTCAAAAAGTTATTAACAAAAACAACTCTGCCACAACTTTTTGGTTCGTTGAGCGGTAATCTAAACCAAGAGTTTGATTTAATCAATAGCTTGAAATCAAAGCAACCTGATAGATTTGGTCGTTCTGATTTTAACAATCAAGTTTACTCAGTTTCTAAAGAGTTTTATGTTGGTGAGATTACGCCAGTTATTCATTTCTGTATGGGCGGAATCAAGATAAATACTAGGGGACAAGTTCTTAGAAATTTGGGAGTACCTGTCGAAGGGCTTTTCGCTGTAGGAGAAGTTACAGGTGGTATTCACGGAGCTAATAGATTAGGAGGATCTTCTTTGCTGGAATGTGTGATTTTTGGACGAAAAGTTGCACAGTCAATCATTTCCAAGTTATAGTAATTCTGCTTATAAAACTCGGTGAAATTCCACGAAACAGTTCTCATTTAAAAAAATTCAGATTCAGATTTGTTCTTTGTATTTTTGTAAGAGGATAGATAAGGACATTTTTGATTCTACATAGGCCTGATTTCAAGTAATTAAAGTGTATATATTGAACTTGACCAAAATTTTAAAGCAAATGTCAAGCTAAAACTCAGGCGTCGTAATACTTTGATATGGAAACCTTCAAGTACTTGAATCGTATTAATCGTTTAAATGAATACATTTTGGAATATTGATGATTTCAAATTTGGGCTTTTCGAGACGTGATGGCTACAAATTTGGGCTTTTCGGAACGTGATAGCTACAAACTTGAGCAAGCCGATTTCAAACACCAGATGGCATATGTGCAGCACAAACAAATGAAAATAATCATAAATACTTTTAAACTGTGTCATCTAATATATATCTGCCTTGAAGCATGCTCGCTGCTTTGTCAGAGCTGTAGTAAAAAATGTTTATTTTAATTATCTCATGAGAATCTTGTATTGTAAAAATCCCCGCTAATAAGCTAAGAAATCATACAGTGCAACATGTAGAACAATTGCCTCTAAAATTTATCAACTAATGTTAGATGAGCTTCATCTTTTATGGAAGGTTGCAAAAGGTTTGGTTACATTGATCGGTGCATATATTTTCTTTCATGACGAAGTTTTCAGGAAGGCTAACAGCGTGTATATGGCATCTTAATTCGGTGTTCAGCATCCGTGAGCTGTTCATTTTTACCTCTCACAAAAAACGGAATTTTAATTCAAAGGTCCAAGAAATAATTCAGGACAAAACATGAACTCAAGCTTTGTTACAATTGTGCTCCGTGCGACAAAGTTAAGTTTGAAGATATTTTTCAGCAATTTTTCAATAAGATTTTTATTATTTAAACTTTTTCATTATTTTTCTAATTTTTTGTTCAATTTACTTTTTGGTTTTTGTCATGATATTGAGGGTATTGTAGCATCTCAATTGTATCGGAAACATTGAGTGGTCCACTTAACTTCAATTTCTACTAGTTAGTTCTGCTTCGTAGACTATTAATGTGGTTTCCTAGGACCATGTACTCTACTTGAAACGCTCATTTATCTCTTGGTAAATTCATTGGAAAAATTACTTCAATCATCAGGAGAAATTTGCATTGAATTTTAACTACTGTTCATGAACTTCTTTACTAGGTTGACATTAGCTTTTTTGAACTCAAGTGGTCCCGAATTACTTATCAGCACAATAACAGAAGGAGTCCCGCATTTCCGATAGCACAGCAACGTAAAGCTCAGTTCTTTGTATATTAAGAAAAGCGAAATGTTGTAAATGTCCTTCGAGTTACCATTTGGTGGATGAGCAAACAAATTCACAGTTGCTTGCTGGATTTTTTTCATTTCGACATTTTAGTCTGTTTCATTAAAAATTGTCCTTGGAAAGAAACACCCACTAACTCTTTAATTTAAGCCAAATTTTTGTTAAACTTTCAAAAACTGGTCTTTTTAAGATTTGGTCTTTTAAAGTTAATACTCCATTAACAGGACGGATTGATGAGAATGTAAATTCTTTGTCGTTGGGATGAGATGGAAATCAACAAAAAAATTTCTTACGTCCATTCAGAGATTTACAAGTACACGATGGACAAAAAGCGTTCGCTAGAAGTCTCGATGAGACTGGTTACGATCTAAACTTGCCAATTCCATAAACTACTAATCTTGGTAATAATACACGAAGTG
Source organism: Geotrichum albidum (assembly GCA_003707475.1). Lineage (NCBI taxonomy): Eukaryota > Fungi > Ascomycota > Dipodascomycetes > Dipodascales > Dipodascaceae > Geotrichum > Geotrichum albidum. The sequence goes on along the minus strand of PPJE01000012.1, from coordinate 24,203 downwards.
ATTAGTATCCAAATTTAACTGAAGTTGAAACTTTTCAAAATAATAGTATGAGCATCTAGAGTTAGGACTGTAGACTGAATTTTTCAGGAACGAATTTTTGTTTTTTGTTTTTTTTAAAAATTTAGTAGCGTAAAGCATTTGGGGCATTTCGAGTTACGCAATCGTTGGAGTAGTGCGACCATGTACTGAACTTCAATGAGTTCCAAGTTGAAGCAATTTTTAAATATCGATGTAAACGGCAACTAAGAGCCTCGTAAATACTACATGGTAAAAGCATACAGGCAAGCAAGTAAACAATGCATGGCACAGGTAATAGCTCTAATGCAGCTTCATGTTGGAGTCGTTTTGTTCATACGCCAGTGGGGACTTGCAAATATTTTAAACGACTTCCCCGTCTTTTTAGCTGAGAACGTGGTGGCCGTTTCTAATATTGATAGAAATCAAATTGGAGGCTGGTTCAGTTTTACAGAAAAAGATTTTAGCATATTTACAATTGCCCAACCATCGTATAAGATTATCCATTAGTTGATCTAGATGCACTGAACGCTGAAAATGTAAATGGGGTGATAGCGTAAAACAAAGATTTAAAGGAACATTTCCAGACATGGAATGGAATTAATATCTGCACAGAAGTTGGATTCTTTATTCCAATAGCCTGGTATCCTTGATAGCGTTCAATCTAGGCCCTCTGTGTAGGCAAAGAGAAGTAAGTGTTGATGATATTAAGTTACGAACACACACACCACAGCTAAACAGCACTGGTGAGTAAATTGTAGTGAAAATAAAAAAGGCAATACAATGGAATTTTTAATAAAGAGAAAACTGGAGAAAATATTATAATAATTTTGACAGAATCATAATGGAAGGAAAAGATCATTGGACTAAACTGAACAACGATTTTCAATACAGGAAATATAAATAATTTTAAGTGAAAAATATAGTAAATTTGAAAATAATATAAAAAAATAATAAATAAATAGGGAAACAGTTGCGATTTGGCCTTTTAATTGCTGAAAATAAACTGCTAATTGATAATTGTAAACTTGTCTTCGCCTGTTTCAGGGCCACTTACACTGCTATCTGCGGTACCAGTAGAGTGTAAAGTGAGTGAATCAAACGTAGTTTCTTGAGATAATTGTCGACGAAGTTGTTTAAGTTCTTCATCTTTTCTAGACAAAAGAGACTCAAGAATGCGGATACGGAATTTCAAAGAATCAACTTCAGTTAGACTTGAACTAGAATTTGTGGCAGTATTGTCAGCAGTATTCATAACAGGAGTGTTTAAAGCAGATTCATAATCTGAAGAAGCTGGAGATGGAGATGGAATATAGTTATCTGACACTGAAAACTTTCTTTGAGGAGGATTCATGTGGGTGATAGGTTTGGGCAATGGGATATTATCAGGTAACGGCATAGGAGGAATTGTTGTGATTGGAGCACTGTAGGGATTTGAAAAGTTATTGTTACCGCTATTTGTAGTGTTGGAATTGGTCTCGCGAACTTGATTGGCCTTGTCATAAGTGTAGCTCTTATCTTTACTGGCTGTGAAAGGCTTGAAATCTCCAAGTTTTCTGAGATCATCGTAAATACTCAATCTTCTAAAGTCTCCAACTACACTAAATCTCTTTCCGCCTTCTCTGTCCTCTTTTCCTTTTTTACCAAGTTTGGCTTGCGCATTTAGAGGCATTACTGGCTTGAATTCAGCATCATCGGCCAAATTTGTGACAGGCTGCAAATCGAGGGGTTTGGTGCTTTTTTCATGAGCCATATAGCCAACGCTATGCTCAAGAGGATCAGGATTCAAATACTCATCAATAATATCTCCGCCATTAGGGTTTCCGTTGTTGTTTGGCTTAGGTCCGAGATTCTTGAGAATTTTGTTTGACCAATCACTAGAGAAACTTAATCTGCGGCGGGTTTGATCGATACTTGATCTACGGCTGGAAGGCGCAGGGCCAACTGGGGAAACAGCGTCCACACTATTTCTCTTGGACTCACGAGTAATACTCAAGGATCTTAATCGGCGCGGATCCAAAGCTTGGGTAATACTGTTACTTCTGACTTTTGTTAAAGTTGAAGTTTTTGGCTCGAAAGTAAGGTTGTCATCAGGTCTAACTAGCAATTGCTTGAGGCCCATTTTGAATGAATGTAAAGAAATATAACAAGTTCTTGTAAGTGATGGAAAGAAAGAATATAGGTATCAAAAGAATGGATAGAAATGAAGATGGATGGGTATAAAGACTGAATATATGGTAAGCTCTACGAACGAAAAATGATTTGAAACCAAAGTCGCTTGTATTTATATTCATTTTCAGCAATACGGAAGTCTAACCCTCCTAGTATTCCAAAAAATGAAAGATAAAGACTGGAAAAAATGAAACCTTCTTGAAAAGAGTTTGAAAGAAATCAGCAAGAGTGGAAAAAAAATAGAGTTTTAATAAAGTTTGGAAAAGTTGAATATAGTTCAAGAAAAATCGAAACTTTTAGAAATCAAGTATACAAACCGAAAAGTATAAAAAAAGCCTTTGTCATGGTTTCAAAACTCCAAGAAAAATAATTTTTCGACTTCTTTATTGATTAGGAGTATGGTGAACTGGTGCAAACTGATCTTGAGGCAAATCATAGGCTTGCTGGATAATGAATGGGTTATGCAATTTTTTAAAGGCAGGAGGAAAATACAGAGGCTGTTGATGCTGATGCGAAGCAAATTGATGCAGCGGAGAGTTATTAAATGTGGGGATTTGCTGGATATGCTGGAAATGAGTAGCAGGAGGAAGAGATTGATCGTCAGGGACGGTGGTTATATAATTGACAGTTTTAGGTACAAAAAAGCCATTATCAATTGGTGCAGGATTAGCGTAAACCGGACTTGCTGAAGAGCTGTTACAAGTATTCACATCATTATAACTGTGAGAAGACAATGGCAGCTGAGAGTTTGCTATTGAGTGCAAAACCTCAGGGGAGTTCTTTTTTTTCCTCTTCTGCATAGCTGATTCTTTTCTGACTCTGACTTTATGACCCTTAGAGGCAAGGTCTTTAATCAAATTACTGCTTGTTCGCAAGCCGGGAAACTTTTTGGGAGAATACACAGTGATGATATCGGACTCGACTTCTCCTCTAAGGTAGACGTATGCATGAGATAAAGGGACTTCATATACTTTGAATTTGAGTTTGTAATAACCTTCTTGACGGATGGAGAGATCATTGAGGATGAAGAAAAACTTTCCTGGCGGCGGGTTCCGGATGTGAGTCAGGGAGACAACGGTGGTCCCGGAGAGCCTTGAGGGCACAGGAATTGGTTGATCGGGATCTTCGAGGGACAGCAGGGTTGTGTGAACAATGAACATGCTGGGGACTTGATGAGTGATGACGACGTCATTTGCCTTTATTTCAATGGAGAGGACGGGTAACGGGTCTACGGGACGTCGAGAATCAGCTGCGGGCCACAAAGTTAGTGGGAGGGCGTTGAAGGTTTGAACCTTAACATACCTTTGGAGCTCCAGCCTGTAGCTCTTGCTTGTTTAGGCTGTTGATCTATTTTGAAGTCGAAGAAGTAGTGCGGGCCCTTTTCCTCGTGGATGGCGTTTGTGAAATTCATTGAAGATTGTTGTGAAGGTGATGATAGAAACCGAGGAAACTGCGGATTCTAGTTTGTTAAAGTAGCAAGGAGAAAGGAAAATTCTTGTTAGAGGTTTTTTCTCTTTTTATATATATATTAATGCACACTGAAAAAATTCAGAATTCAAGATTTGGAAAATGGAGCTAGGGAAAAAGCAATTCGAGGAGTAAAAATAAATCTGTGGAAAGATCACGGAAGCATCAAGCAAGCTCATCGAAGATTTGTAGGAATGGCTGCTTAGGGTAGATGAGCTTGATAAGGAGGAGCTTGATAGGAACAGGTATAAGGTCTGTGAAGAATTAGTGTAAAACAATGGCTATTATTAGGATTCGATATAGATTACTACAATTTCAGTTGAAAAATTTCCATATCGGATTAGATCTCTAGAAGTTCTTATATCCTCCTAGTGAACCCGTCTTATCACCGCCTGTCTGCATCTCTCAGCTGGACAGCTTTGTCTGTCGTGATCTCTGGACTGAAGTAACGAGAGACGTGCACCAAGAGTCGCTAGACGTAGTACAGTACATGTGGCAGCTAGCAAACTAGCAAGTTTCCCAACGCGATTGTTTGAACGCAATCGTTTGAGCGACGCAGCAGCCAAAGGAACGCTTCTGAGGCTCAAGAGCTTAAAGATTAAGGAGAAGCCTTCGAGATCAGCCTCTAGCTGTATCAATGCTTCGTTAGTCAACTCGATTGCTATAACCTGCGAATGGTTTTTTTTCTCTGATCTTGTGCTTTTTGTACCAGTTCTAACTGTTTTGCTAATAGATTTCATTCAAACGCTCGGAGTTAAGCCTTTTCAACAATGTTGCATAGAATGATGCGAGATAGCCGAACTACAAATATTACCAGCTTTGTCTTATTTTAGATCTTGGGTGAAGGTCTTTTGGTTGTGGGCTTTGGGTAGGAAAACGCAGGGTGCTAAGCGCTTAGCAATAGATATTAGGAGTTGTTTAAACATTACTGATCGTGCTGAAGTTTGTGTCTGGTCGTAATGCTTATTGACTGCATTTTTTATAGGTTTGCGGGCGAAACTGCTTTGAATTGATGCACCAACGCAGGATACAAACGCTCGAGCTCGACTTTGAGTTCTCAACAACTCTAAGCATTAGTGCGTTCCAGCAACGCCCTGTGCCAATAATTGACGGCGCTAAGTTGTATATATATTGTCAATGAACCCATCCAAAATAATTGTCTGCACGTAGCCATCATGAGATGTAGTAGTCAATAAATGGGTGCATTTGAGACTTTTTTGTTTAATTTGTTTTTCAACATGATCTAGATGTTATAGTTTTGATATTGTAGTATGATTAGCTGTAGATTCATTTAAAACTGGTTTTTATCCAAAAGGATTTATTGAATTGCCGAATTATGTATTATTTTCAGTAATTAGATAATTTTATATATTAAATTATTTTTTAACTATTCATTTAATTATTTTATATCATTTTTAACCAATATTTTTTAATGCTCATTGAATATTATTTTTTTATTTTTTTTCAATTATTTGGTCAATTACTCATTAAATTAATTATGTATTTATCATATTTTCATTTAAAAAATGAACAAATGAATTACTGAATTATATAAATAATAAAAATAATAAATAAATCACTGAATTATAAAAATAATGAATAAATGGACAATGGTATTATTTATTGAATTATTAAACAATCGAATCATTAAATTATTAAACAATTGAATTACTAAAATTAATGAAATTTTATCAAAATTTTAGTGTTAACATTTGATAAACATTTTGACGATGTCATTGATTTTATAAAATTCATTTTTGTCAACTCTAGTATCACCATTTGTAGATATTCTATTTTCTCAAGGTCTCATTTTTTATACACTTGTTTTCAAGTTTTATTCACTTTATTGTGCTTCAAGTTTCATTCACTTTATTGTGCTTCAAGTTTAATTCACTTTATTGTGCTTCAAGTTTTATGTTACATACCAACAAAATATACTTGCATTTTTCCGTTCCAATTACCGTGATGGTTTTGAGGCCCTCATCTACCCTACACTTGCGATTGTCTCTCAGCTTTCCATTTGCAGTTTCCCATGTTGGAGATGTTTCCTATGCTAAGAAAGTCAAGATCTGATCGTGATTTCCCTTTCTGTTATTATCGAAATGAAGCACGGTGATTTTTTTTCTTTTTCAAGTCATACAAACGGCAGCAAAGTAATAAAATCAGGAACACAGATCGCAACATGCGCTGTTTGGCATTTCTTTTTTGACTAACCGACACATTGACTGTCATTTAAGGTTTATGGTTATTAAATAGTTTGAAAGTGTTAGACCATTCAAATCCGTTTTCTAGAAGATTTATAATGCATGTGTCATCTCTATAACACAATATTAGTAAGTGTTGGTTTTGTAGCGTCGCTGTCTAATTACGTCTTGTCAACGTACCGCGTCTTTTACGCGTTTTATTTGTTACATGAATACAGAAAAAAGAAGGCGGTCTGCGGTCTTTTAGTCTTGCATCAAGTACATTGGTAGATCACAAAAACGACCCAACAGAGCAAAGCTCATTATCAACATAACGAACCATGAACAAAAAGAAGGGATGTTTGTTCCGGATTGTAAACTGCTCAAAGAACATCAAACCAATAAGACGCCATAGAAGTAGGCCGTGTAGTCAGTACAATTCTGACGAAGGCTTTTTTCTTTAGATAACTTTTTGACTACTTTAAGTACTGTTTGGATAGCATTTTTGACAATTCTAGCAATTTTAAAACAATGGATCTCTTGGGTAATATTTCAAAGCAAATGGGTCAAAATGCCATGATTGACGAAGCTAGTGAGTACATGAACAATGCTACTGGTGGTAAACAAGAGAAGGTCATTGACCAAGCTTCCAGCTTTGTTAAGTCTCAATTAGTTTCTTTCAATAATGGCAATGAAAGATCTACTGATAATGGGTCAAACAATGACAACAACCGCAATTCTGATTCTGGTTCTAATTCCAACTCTAATAACAATTTTAATTCCAATTCCAATTCAAACGATTCCAACTCCGATTCCAATTCCAACTCTAACTTTAACTCCAATTCCAATTCCAACTCCAACTCCAATTCCAACTCCAATTCCAACTCCAACTCCAATTCCAATTCCAACTCCAATTCCAACTCCAACTCCAATTCAAACTCTAACCCCAATGATCAATACATTAAACAAGGTCTTTCTTATATTGAAAAGAACGTTTTAAAGGTTACAGTTTCTGATGAGCAAAACACTCAAATTGAGTCTTTCGTTGAGAAAGGTTTTGAAGCTGCTACTTCTCGTTACAAGTCCAATTCCAACTAAGAATTGAGCTTACGTTGACTAGTGTAATATGCGTTTCAAGAATTAATAATAGATGTTTTCATAAATTATTCAACCATCTAGTTTTATTGCCGAATTGAGTCTGGCTAGTAGAGCAAAAAACGTCTAGATCTACATTTCTACGATCACCAACTCATGAATTTAATTTATTAATGCGTTTATAAAAATATCTGCAACAGTCATGTAGCGTCCAGAAAACATTAGAGCTTGGTCCAATAACTAGAATCTTTATATCATTGTTTCAATTTTGGCATTGTTACGATATCATTGTTTTTACAATTTTTAAGTGTAGATAATTAGAATTTTCGATAACAATTTTCGAGTGTAGATGAATAATTTTCAAGTGTAGTTAATTATAAATTTTTTAGTATAAATAAGTAAAAATAATTACAATTTTTAACATGAATGTAATCTTTAGCATACTTATAATTTCAGTGATGTAAATTTAAGTGATTGAAATTTATATCATTGAATTCAAGAGTTGAAATATCATTGAGTGTTGAAACATTATATAAATATCATTAAAATTTCTGTTTCTTTTCTAAAATTTATTAAAAAAGTACAGTAAGTTTCAATGATATTTATATAATGTTTCAACACTCAATGACATTTCAACACAGATTCAATATATAAATTTTAGATGATCGTAACTTTTAAAAATTACCATTTTAATTATCAAGACTATAGGAATGTTACAATTTTCTACTTGAAAACTATAATATAAATATTTTTTCGCTATAATATATTGAATCATGAATATCTCAAATTTATTCAAGTTCATCCAAATATATCATAAATGTCTAATTCATCCAAATATATCATAAATGTCTAATTCATCCAAATATATCATAAATGTCTAATTCATCCAAATATATCATAAATATCTAATATTCAAGTTCACCCAAATATATCATAAATATCAAATTCATTTAAATTCACCCAAATATATCATAAATGTCTAATTCACCCAAATATATCATAAATGTCTAATTCACCCAAATATATCATTAATAACTAATATTCAAGTTCACCCAAATATATCATAAATATCTAATCTATTTAAATTCACCCAAATACTCATCATAAACTTAAAACCAATTCATCATAAAATCAAATTACATTTGAAATAATCCAATCCAACTCTACAAACAACTCTTGAGACATGATTTCATTTTATTAATACACATATTACAACTTACTCAGAAGCAGATGCACGAGTGTAAGTTAATTGCTTACTGTGTCCAATAACTTGCTTAATGACTCCCTTACTCTCAAGATCTCTAAGAGCAACACGGGCAACGGAACCGTTAATCTTAAGACGATCAACAAGAACAGAAACAGAAACAAGCTTGAAAGTAGCAGCTTCCTTGAAAATACGATCGTAAATAGGCTGCTCAAGAGTAACGTGATGTTGAGCCTTATCCTTAACCTTTCCCTTGGACCACTTCTTCTTGGTCTTCTTACCACCAGCGGCAGCGGCAGCGGCCTTAGCGGCCTTGGATTGTTGGACTTTTGGTGGCATCTAAATATGTTAATCGTATGCTCTGTATGCTCTAAGCGCACTTACTTTTATAAATTCGTCTCGAAAATCCGTGTGGTATAAAAACTACAAACTCCAGGAAGAAAAAATTAATCAAGAGAAATTAATGTGAAAATTATTTCAACCCTAACCTGCTTACAAGGCTGAATTTGTAGAGAAGACGGCGTAGTATTTGTGAGACTGGTTTGGGTAGTGTTGGGTATAGGGACTGTTTTAGGCCCTAATTAGTTGGTAGGGTTGTGTCACGTTTACTTTTGAGGTGGAGGTTGTGATTGTACAAACAGCAGAGATGGCGAGACGAAGGATACTGGAGTCTGAGACAGAGTTGCGTTCTAGGCGAGTTAAGCGGAAGAGGTGAGTTTATTGTGTCAAGTTGATATTAGGGCTAATTTTTGTAGGACGCAGCGTAAGGTAGAGCGTCAATTGAGAAGTCGGGCTGGTGAAGCGAGTAAGAATGAAGGGAGCTTAGAGGCTGCGAGTGATAGTGATTTTGAAATGTTGGCTATTGGAGAAGCACGGCAAGGAGGTTTTGAAGGTTTAGGAAGTGGAGGTACTAAAGATTCTGAAGGGTTTAGTTTTAACGGTTCTAACGGTTCTGGTGAATGTAATGATTCTAACGGTTTTAACGGTTTGAGTGGTTTGAGTGGTTTGAGTGGTTTGAGTGGTTTGAGTGGTACTAATGATGGTTCTAATGATGGTTCTAATGATGGTTCTAATGAAGGTTCTAATGAAGCCTCTAATGAGGGCTCTAATTCCAATTCAAACTCCAACCCAAATGATCACGATTCCAACTCAAACTCAAACTCCATCCCAAACTCCATTTCAAACTCCATTTCAAACTCCATCTCAAACTCCATCTCAAACTCCCCTAGTCATCCTGATAATCATCCTGATAATCATCCTGATAATCATCCTGATTACTTTGAAAATGATCCAAAACTCAAAAACTCAAAAACTCTTAAATTAAATAGAAATCATATGAAAACCAGAAATGAAACCATCAAAGATGATAACCGAATGGATACACTCAAAATTCCAACTGCCGATTCTGACGATCAAAGTTCCGTTTCAAGTTCTGAAAGTATTTTCAAACGATATAGAAACTTTCAAAATACCCCAGAAAAACTTGACATGCAGGGAAACCTATTTGAAAACAATAATGGTAACGATACAATGGAGATAGAAGACTTGAAAGAAACTGAAAAAACCATGAAAATAGAATCAAGTGAAAATGAGTTGGACTCTGGTTATCCTAAAGACCTAATTGATCATGATATCTTTCAATTTGATAGAGACACAATTCGAGATGGCAGTTCCAAGGTAGGCATAAAAGATTTTTCAGTTAAATCAAACTCTGGTAGAACTCATTTAGAAAGAGAATCCAAAACTTCAATTGAAGATGGGGTTTCTGATACAGACGAAGAGCGAGCTGAACTATTTGGATCTGGATCTGGATCTGAATCTGGAAAAGGGTATGGACATGAATATAGACATGAACATGAATCTAAAAATGAACCTGGATTTGATCATGAATCTGAAAATGAACCTGGATTTGATCATGAATCTGAAAATGAACCTGGATTTGATCATGAATCTGAAAATGAACCTGGATTTGATCATGATCCTGAGTCGAAACCTAAAGTTGAACCTGAACCTGAGTCTAAACCTAAAGTTGAACCTGAACCTGAACCTGAACCTGAACCCAAACTTGAATCCAAATCTAAACCTGAACCTAAACTTGAATCCAAATCTAAACCTGAACCAAACCCAAAACCCAAACAATCACCCAAACATAAACCCAAATCACCTATTCAACTAGCTAAAAATGACTCCGACGAAACCAAATTCAAACTACGCGCTCTAAATGAAACCGTGGTACAGGCTTTAAATCACCAGCTAGAAACAAATCCATATGCCAATTACTCTGAGATTATGAACAAATATTTGGGTTACATAGACACTCTATAATTGTCAAAATGCCGGTTTCGGATTCAACCAAAAAATTACCCTGATTTGAACATACCGGCAAATCTGTAATACCGAAATCGCTTGATTTCTATAGTAACCAAATAGATTCAATGAGTCTTTTCAGAGTTTGTATAGAACGGCGAGTAACTAGAATAGTACTGTATGTAGTGAAAACTAGCACGGGGACCTATTCTAGGATCACTTCTAGGACTAATCTTACGACTGATTCCGAGGTAGAACCGGTTTACGTTAAAGTCCTTTGGAATAAAAAAGTGTCAAATACTACAATTACTCATTTTTATGGAAAAATTAAAAAAAATTAACTAATCAAAATAATTTAAAAAAATTAAAAAAAATCAAAAAAAAGTTAAAAATTAAAAAAAATTAGAAAAAAAAGTTTCATTTAAATACTCTGCAATTTCTCATATTTCCAGGTATATTAATCTTTTTTTTTATTTATTTTATTTATTTGCTCTCTCCAAGGTCATATTTATTCACAATGATACGTTGTGCCTCGAAATCATCGGCTTGTAGAGCCATTCTCGCAAAATCGAGAAATAGTGCATCATATATCGCTTCTCGCTACATCTCAAACTCTGCAAACAGAAAAACTCCAGCTACAGCTACCTCCGCAAGACCTGAACCAGCTCCTTCCTTCAACATCTCAGAGTCAGCCCCTAAATCACCATCTCCTCTTAATGTGTCCTCTACTCCTGCTATGGATGACTCCTTCATTGGACTCACAGGTGGCCAAATCTTCCACGAAATGATGCTGAGACACAAAGTCGACACCATGTTTGGCTACTCAGGTGGTGCTATCCTGCCCGTCTTTGACGGTATCTACAACTCCCCCCACTTCAAATTCATCATGCCGAGACACGAACAAGGTGCCGGCCACATGGCTGAAGGCTACGCAAGAGCAACAGGTAAACCAGGTGTCGTCATTGTAACTTCGGGACCCGGTGCTACAAACGTCATCACCCCCATGCAAGACGCCCTCTCAGACGGTACTCCCATGGTCGTCTTCACTGGACAGGTCGCAACCGGATCCATCGGTACAGATGCCTTCCAGGAAGCTGATGTCATTGGTATCTCAAGAAGTTGCACAAAGTGGAACGTTATGGTGAAAAACTTGAACGAACTCCCAAGAAGAATCAATGAGGCTTTCGAAATTGCTACTTCTGGACGTCCTGGTCCCGTCCTCGTTGACTTGCCTAAAGACGTTACTTCTTCCATTCTTCGTGAAGCGATTCCTACTTCTTTAACAATCCCTTCAAGATCTCTGGAAACTTTGGCTGCTTCAGCTGTTAACGAGTTCCAATACGAAGCCATTAAGCGTGCTGCTGATCTCATTAACAAGGCTAAAAAGCCCATCATTTACGCTGGAAACGGTATCTTGTCTTCTCACGAAGGCCCCGTCTACATGAGGGAACTTGCTAATAAGGCAAACATTCCTGTCACCACTACTTTGCATGGTCTCGGTGCTTTCGATGAAACCGATCCCAAGGCCCTTCATATGCTCGGTATGCATGGTACCGGTTATGCCAACACCGCTATCCAAAACGCTGATTTGATTATTGCCCTTGGTGCTCGTTTCGATGAACGTGTTACTGGTAACATTACCAAATTTGCTCCCGCTGCTAGACTTGCTGCCCTCGAGAAGAGAGGTGGTATCATTCATTTTGAAATTCTTCCTAAAAACATCAACAAAGTTGTCGAAGCTACTGAAGCTGTTGAAGGTGATGTTGCCCAAAATTTGTCTAAATTACTTCCTCTTGTTGATGTAGTTCCTGAGCGTCCTGAGTGGCTTGGCCAAGTCAAGGCTTGGAAGGATAAGTTTCCCATGGATTATGAGAGAGATGTTCCTGGATCTGGTGAACCTGTGAAACCCCAAACTGTTCTTACTGCTCTTTCAAAACTTACGAAAGATATTTCTGAAAAAGTTATTTTAACCACTGGTGTTGGTCAACATCAAATGTGGGCTGCTCAATTTTTCCAATTCAGACATCCTAGAACCATGATTACTTCTGGTGGTTTAGGAACCATGGGATATGGTCTTCCCGCTGCTATTGGTGCCAAGGTTGGTAAGCCTGATGCTGTTGTCATTGATATTGATGGTGATGCTTCATTCAATATGACTCTTGCTGAGTTATCTTGTGCAGTTCAATATGGTGTTAATGTCAAGATTATTGTTCTTAACAATGAAGAGCAAGGTATGGTTACTCAATGGCAATCACTTTTTTATGATGATAGATATGCTCATACTCATCAAAAGAATCCTGATTTCATGAAGCTTGCTGATGCCATGGGTTTGAAGGGTATTCAAATCAGCACTATTGAAGAGCTTGAGCCTGGTTTGCAAGAAATGTTGGATTATGAGCAAGGGCCTGTTTTGGTTGAAGTTAAAGTTGATCAAAAGGTTCCTGTTTTGCCCATGCTTGCAGCTGGTAAAGGATTGGATGAATTTTTGGTTTACAACAAGGAAGTTGAGCTTGAGAGGAAAAAGCTTAGACTTGAGAGACTTGAGAGAAGAAGAAAGCAAGGGTTGGAGAATTAAAATGTTTTTGAGTTTTTAAAAAGTTTCTTCTTTTTATGTGTATATCTTTTATTGTTAGCATAAGTGTATTTTTAATACCATTTTTCAGATGGTTGAATTTGATTAATTAATTAGGTTTACAAGGAAGTAATTTTTGATTTATTACAAATTTCAAGGAATTGATTGTAGATTTGGAGGTTTCAATTGTTCAAATTGTTATAACTATTATAATTGTTACGATTATTATGATTTTTCCAATTGATTATTAAAATTGGCTTTTACAATTGTTTGTTATAATTATTATAATTGATACAATTATTACAACTGTTTATTATGATTATTACGATTGATACAATTATTACAATTATTAAAACTGAATTTTACAATTATTACAATTATTACAATTGTTTTTACAATTATTACAATTATTAAAACTGAATTTTACAATTGATTGTTACAATTGTTTTTACAATTATTATATTTGGTTATTTCAATCAATTACTACAATTGTCTACTACAATTGCTTATTAAAATTCATTATTACAATCAATAACTACAATCAATTACTACAATCAATAACTACAATCAATAACTACAATCAATAACTACAATCAATTACTACAATCAATTACTACAATTCACTATCGACTATAATTGCTACAATAACTCAATCACCACAATTAATTACAACTATTAAATATAAATCTAACCATTTACATCTAAATTAATCAAACCGCTATTTACCATCAAAACCCGAAACTTAGCTTATCATAACTATACCCATCCCATATTCAATCCCATCCCATTCATTCAATCCAATACCCATCCCACACCCATCCTACACCCATCCCACACCCAATCCCATATTCCATTTCATATTCCCAAGCGCGCTGGCGATACCGGATCTTCAACTGTATCAAAGCTTATACTTGTACCTTCCGTTTTAGTATTTGTGACCCGTGAGATTAGATAATGAACTGGCTTTATCATTTGATAAGCAATCCCCACAATCGTTATTATAAAACTCCGACTTTTAACCGCTGAAATATTAAGTTGGGCGAGGGGCGGATGAACAGAATGAATAACCGAAAGTTGGTTGTGGAATATAAATTAAGCATCGTGACTTGTCAGTTATATAAATTTGGACACTTTGACCATACTTCATCATGCTATCGTTAAAACAACTATCTAGAACGGTTACTACAATGAGCAGCCGTAACAGATCCTACATCACCACTCACAACAAAATTGAAAACCCAGGAACTACCAAAGGATTCGTTAACAATGAGTTCGTTGAAAGCAAAGCTACTACGTGGATTGACGTTCACGACCCAGCTACTAACAATCTAGTTACCCGTGTGCCCCAATCTACTCCACAAGAACTACTGGCAGCAGTAGATGCTGCTGAAACTGCTTTCAAAAGCTTCAAAAAGACTTCAGTGCTTTCTAGACAGCAAATCGCTTTCAACTACGTGCGACTCATTCGCGAAAACTGGGACAAACTGGCCGCTACCATTACTCTAGAACAGGGAAAAACGTTTCCCGACGCGCGCGGTGACGTTCTGCGTGGATTGCAGGTCGCAGAGGCTGCTACAGGTGTTACCCAGCATCTCACTGGCGAGTTCCTTGAAGTATCTAAAGATATGGAAACTAAAATGTACCGCGAACCTTTGGGTGTTGTTGCTGCAATCTGTCCTTTTAACTTCCCAGCAATGATTCCATTGTGGTCTATTCCTTTGACAATCGTTACTGGTAACACGCTTATTTTGAAACCTTCGGAGCGTGACCCTGGTGCTGCGCTGCTTTTGGCAGATCTGGCTCGCGAAGCCGGTGCACCACCGGGCGTGGTTAACGTCGTCCATGGCTCGGCACCAACCGTGGATTTCATTCTTGACGAGCCTCGTATCAAAGCCATTTCATTTGTCGGTAGTGATACCGCAGGCAAGTACATTTACACCCGAGGCACGGCCAACGGAAAACGTGTCCAAGCCAACCTGGGTGCTAAAAATCATGCTGTTTTGGTGAGCGATGCTAATAAGAACTTTGCCATTAATTCTATTGTCGGTGCTGCTTTTGGTGCTGCCGGACAGAGATGTATGGCTTTGTCGGCTCTGGTTACCGTCGGCGAGGCTAAGGACTGGGTTCCTGAGATTGCAGAGCGTGCTAAGGCTTTGAAAGTTGGCGGAGGGTTTATTGAAGGAGTTGATGTTGGGCCAGTTATTACTCCAAAGAGTAAGGAGAGAATCATTGAGATTATTAATGATGCTGAGAAGAATGGAGCAAAGATTCTGCTTGATGGTCGTAACTATGTAAATTCTGATTTCCCTAATGGTAACTTTGTGGGGCCTACTGTTATTACTGGGGTCAAGCCGGGTATGAGAGCTTATGATGAGGAAATCTTTGGGCCTGTTTTAGTTGTTGTTGAGACAAGTACTTTGGACGATGCTATTGAGTTGATAAACAAGAACAAGTATGGTAATGGAAGTTCTATTTTCACTCAATCTGGGTCTACTGGTTACAAGTTCCAAAAGGAAATTGAGGCAGGTCAAGTTGGTATTAATGTTCCTATTCCAGTTCCTTTGCCAATGTTTTCATTCACTGGAAACAAGGGATCGTTTTTGGGAGACTTGAACTTTTACGGCAAGGCTGGAGTTATGTTTTTGACACAGTATAAGACTGTAACTACTCATTGGAGAGAGGAAGATGCTACTGGTAAAGTAGCTAGTGTTAACATGCCTACACAAAGTTAGAGTTTGGGAAAAACAAATGAGTAAAAAATAAGAAATATAATGATAGTGCGAGAGACAATGAGAGTCAACAAGGGATTTTGGACTAGTTATAAACTGGGGATCTGGGGAACTGAGGAACTGGTTAAGAACTAGTAAGAGGAACTGAGGAATTGATTACGAACTAGTAAGAGGAACTGAGGAATTGATTACGAACTAGTAAGAGGAACTGAGGAATTGATTACGAACTAGTAAGAGAAACTGAGAAACTGATTGTAGTAGTGTGGTTGAAACCGATTTCAGATGTGATATTCAGTTGGTTCAAACTGATGATATATGAATAGCAAGTGAATCAAAATGGTTTTCAAATTGAGTCAAGTCGAAACTGTTGTGAATTTTGTAAGAATTTTGAATTATTACATTTTAATTAGTTTTATATTTTACGTCAAATGTTTTTTATTTCATGATATAAAGTGTTTTTCGATTTAAAGTGTTTTCTAATTTGAGGTGTATTTTTTTGAAAGTGTTTACTTTGAGGTGTTTTGTTGACTTTAAAAGAGTATTTAATTTAGAGTGTGAAGTGCAATTTAGTACTCTTTAATAGAGTATTCCATTTACTTTGTACATTGTAACTTCATACTCTGAATTATCTTGAGTATCTTGAGTATCTTGAGTATCTTGAGTATCTTGAGTATCTTGAATATCTTGAGTATCTTGAGTATCTTGAATATCTTGAGTATCTTGAATACCTTGAGTATCTTGAATACCTTGAGTATCTTAAATACCTTGAATACCTTGAATACCTTGAATACCTTGAATACCTTGAATACCTTGAATACCTTGAATACCTTGAGTATCTTGAATACCTTGAATACCTTGAATTATTCTTTCATCTTGATATCAAATATAGTATAAAATAAGTTTTAATATTAAGTTATCGAATAAATGAAATATTCAATACGTCATGTTCTCATGTATTATCATGTATTATCATGCTCATGATTTCAAAGTTCAAGCATCAAAACAGCCCTACTACAGTATTATAGGCAACTACAGTATTATAGGCAACTACAGGATTATAAGCAACTACAGTATTATAGGCAACTACAGGATTATAAGCAACTACAGGATTATAAGCAACTACAGCTCTATACGCAACTATAGTATTATAAGCAACCACAGTAAATCAACATCTCTATAATCATTATACCAATATTGATTATTCAAACTTCACTATCAATAGTTGGTAGTGATCGCTTAGAATTGACTTCATTTCGGCTGACATTTTGTAAATAATTTAAAGCCGCCTGAATTCTCTTTGTTTAGTATTAACAAGAGTATTAACAAGAGTATTAACAAAATTTTAAACAAAAATAAACAAGAGTATTAACAAGGCATAATAATTTATATAATAGAACTAGATCTATATGAATATATCAACATCTACATGAATATATCAACATCTACATGAATATATCAACATCTACATGAATATATCAACATCTACATGAATATATCTACATATCATCATCTACATAAATATACCCATATAAATATACCATTCTCATTATCATTGTCCCCAAAAAAGAAATTTTAAAGTTCAAGATTTAACTTTAAAAATCGCTACAACTTAAATGTCAATGCAGCACCCATTATATAATCAAGGAGACGGCCACTGTGCGGTGTTTGTTAGGACCACAACATTTGTTCAGTTGGCATATTCTTTTCTTTTTCTAAATGATCAACACATCGACCAGGAAAGACAACATACATATTGATTTATTTTTTCCTGCCTTTTTTCTTGTTATTTATTCTTTCCTCCTCCCTCTCACTATTTTTTTGCTGCATCAACTACACTCGTTTCTCACACTCGTTTATCACCATGTTGGACGACTTTGACGATATCTCGCTCGCACCAGCTACCTACTCAATCTCCCTGGAAAACTCAACCTCCTCAGCAAGCTCTCTAGATGATAACGAAGAGTTCTCACCAGTCAGCTCTAACAGGAGCAGTCTCACCAGCGAAGACGAAGTGCCACAAAAATTCCTGTTCAAAAAGCCAAATACCCTAATGAAAAGTCTGTCTACCCCAAAACTATCAGCTACCGACTCCTTCATCAACCAGTTCCCTGGTGCCAGCACAAAACCCGCCCTGCATAGTCTCAGAAGAACTACTTCAAACATTTCACAGCTACAAAGAAAGAAAAAACTCTCTGTTAAACAACTAGAACTAATGTACGAAAACGACGAAGACGACTTCATCATTGAAAATGACAGCTTTGTTTGGAATATCCCATTGTCCCCTTCTCTATATAAAAAAGCCAGCAACACTCTACAACAAAATCAAAAATCACCCACTTTGGACTCTTTGCATCCTATTTCAACCCCCAAATCAAAATCAAACAGTAGAAGATTAAGCGCTAGAAAAAGTAACACTAACCTCCTCTCAAGTATCAAAGAATCAGAACCAACTAAATACTTTGACACCCCAGGCTTGGAATACCTCTCGGAAGATGCCAGAAACTTGACAAAAGCCCTCTACGAACTCCCGGAATCTGCTCCAGAACCCGCAAAATCTTCCCTCGTGCCTCCCGTTAGACTGAACGACATGAATGACGTTGTTCCCATCTCAAAGGAAAAGAGTGACCATTTATCTAGAACTAGACCTTCTTATCTGCCGCCAAAGTCAAAAGACGAGGAGCTCAAGCATTTACTACAGTATAAAGAAATGATGAAGCACGCAACCTCGCTAGAGAAGAAGCGTGAAGAGGACTCGAAAGCTTTTAAAATTGAACTGGCTAAACAAAGGAAAAAAAATGAACAAGATTGGACAAGTAATGTTCTCCCGAGATTCGAACTGGCTGTTAAGGAATCAAAAACTAGAGAGCTTTGGTGGAGAGGCGTCCCAAACAAGTACAGAGCTCTTATTTGGAAGGCTCGTACTGGCAACCAGCTCGGTATTACTCAATCAACTTATTTAAAAGCACTTAAAACGGGTCAGGAAAAAGCCCAAGACAAATTTATAAAGGCAGATTCACAAAAGGCACTCCCTGGAACTGGGTTGTTTGGTGTTAAAAGTCCCCTGAGCGAGCAACTGCTGAATGTGCTCACTGCATTTTCTTCGTACCGTTCGGACATTGGATACAAATCGGGACTGCACCAAATTGCAGCGACTTTGCTGCTGACACTATCAACGGAATTAGAAGTATTCACAGTTATGGCCAACATTTTGAATAATTCTTTATTGCAAGCTATTTATTTACGGGATGACACTACGTTAACATCGCATTACACGTCATTTTTAAAGGTACTGAACACAAAGTTGCCTTCACTTTATCAGCATTTTAAGGCGATTCGATTACCTCCTAGTGCATATCTGGAACCCATGTTAAGTACGCTTTACGCTCAACACTTGCCCATTGATGTTACAAACAGGATTTGGGATGTCATGATGTTTGAAGGGGATACCTTTTTACTGCGGGTTTCACTTGGGGTACTTATGAAAGTCGAGCACAAGCTTTATGGGAGTGCCGAGGAGGTTTTGAAGATATTAGGATGGGGGAACAATGGGCAATTGATGAGGTGCATTAGAGAGGAGGATGAGTTTATGGGGGATGTGAGGGCGGCACTTAAGAACAATGGAGGCAAGAGTAGTCCAAAGAGCGTGTAGAAAGGGATCCTTTGTCAATAGTCATGTTCAATAGTAACGTTTCAATGAGTATAATGAAATTATAAAAATTTTTGGTTTGTTCTAACGCGATTTTTTATTTAAATTTATACGGAAATATATAGTTTGACGATAGAAGACAACGTCAGCTCACTACGGGGGAAGAACAAAGATTTAGGGGGTTGATATTGGGCTTTTCTGATATTATTGTCCACTATTTGATGTTGAAGAATCATTGCATTCTTGAGGCAGACATGCACGCCTTGTAAAACTTTTTATAGGAAATCTGGGATTTGTAGATTAAGACAGAATTGGAAATGGAAATAAGAGTTTACAAGAATGCATTGAAGAGGGATCTTGAAAAATAAACTGTCTCAAATATTTCTTTTGGCGGTTTACTGCTGTTCTACTGTCTGTTGTTTGTGCAGAATACATGAAAGATTTTGTTTTCGGCTGCTTCTTTCACCAAAATAGGCTGATGATTTAAGTTTTTTATTACTTAAAATGGAGAGAACTTTTTACTTGAGTTTCGTGTTCATATTTGTACTATTTCTGTAATGGAATATCTAACGCTATTTTCTATAAAATTAATGAAAAAAATTAAAATGCAAATAGCTTTTTGGAAGCTTTTCGCCTGGGATATGATTTTTTTGGTATTTGCCAAATTTCCAATTTTTTCCGATTTATCAAGATGATTCGATTTATTTTAAAGATTTTTTACAGGATTTATTCACACAGGATTTATATCAAATTTATATCAAATTAATATTCAAGTATTCTACATTTCATAGTTTACATTTCATATTCTACATTATATATATTCCATATTATATACTTCATATTATATACTTCATATTATATACTCCATATTATATACTCCATATTATATACTCCATATTCTACATTCCATATTTTATCTGATTCTATAAATAATTTTCATAATACACTATAACTTTTCTATACCTTTTCTTAACATCAACCTATCAAGTATCATTGAAATAATATCACCAATATAATCCGTTATCATCATTTGAAATCATTTTATAAGATCAGTATTTAAAATCAAATATGGATTATCTAAATAAACAATTTAAATTTTCAACAGGATTAACTCTCTAATTACGCGTCGTCTTGAAAGTTTCTAGAAAACAAAGACCTCTCTACATGTTGTTCTATTCTCTAGAATGTAGAATCGAAATCGTATAAAGTACAGGCTGATACTTTATGCAGGTAGCAGTATAAAATCAACAGTTGGATAGTAAACTGTGATTGGTTTGCAATTAATTTAAAAGATGATCCTTTGCACTGGTATTCTCTAACATCATTCTTCTCTAATATGCAACAACGGCCAAGTCCAGACTCCCTTTGGCATTTACATTTCCCTTAACGGTAATCAGGACAGTTTTAAGGTACTTGAAGCTTGAAAACGATCTTATAATAAAACGATCCATGAAGGGTATCTCACCTGCATTGAGAATCTTGTGTGAGCACAAATGTCTCCGAAATCTGTAATCATTAAATATGGATGTGGACCATTGCTCTTCACATGAAGATCTTGGTACCTAGAAGTTAAACAAGCTTTTTGGGATCGTGGATCAACGGTCTCAGTAAATTTTGACTTTTCCTACGTTTTTGATTCATATTTTGTCTATACAATTTGGTCTATACAATTGTGTCTTCATCCTATTAAGTCTTCATCAGTACCTTCGTTCTTAATTTTACCTCCACTCCCAAACGTCTGTTTCATTGTCATGTAGCTCCTCCCTAAACTGTTTCATTCTCTTAAATGTCGCGATTCCCACTTTCTCTGCTTCTCTACCTTAAGCTTCCCTTTATGGCCCTTAAAATAAACCCTAACTCTCTATGAACAATTGCTTAGTTAAATGGCATTAATGTACGTAATCTCGTCTATTTCTTCGCAGCCGTAGATTGTACTAACTTGGAAGAAATTTTCTAAAAGACACTTGCACCGTTTCAACTTTGATTGGTTTGTTCATAGGCATGATATATCAGATTAATCTAGACAATTTCGTCAATTTGATCTTGGACCATATTCTTTTTTTCAAAGTATGTTAAGCGTTAGTGCACAATCAGCGATAAGGGTCTTAGTTTTTTGTGGATTCTTGATATTCACTCTAGGATTGAGTTATACAAGTTACCGTTTCAAGACTAAAAACACCTTCTCCAATATTGATTTGACTCCGTTCCCTAGTGACTATGATCCTGGTTTCAATCAATCAAGTTGGCTATTCAACGCCGTACACAATACTTTCCGTATTTTAGGACAATCTGTCTACCACAATGGATTCTCTTTTGTAGCTGGTCATGTTCCCGCAAACACTTTACTCTACCATGGAAAGAGAGGTTCTGAACCGCCACAAAGTGGTATGGAATGGCTGGCATTTGACCCTCAATATTCATTGATAATGTTGAACGGTCCGTTTTCTACTTCTAACAATTCATACTTGCACTCTTTTGTCACGGTTGCGCCACTCAAAATCCTAAATGTAGATGGTGCTTCGGCCTCCTTGTATCCCTATGGAACCATGGATTCACAAGGTTTTGTATTGAAACAAGAAAAATTAGACTGGGTCAGATTCACTGAATACGAGCGTGCTCAACTGTTCTGTGAGTTAGGAAAAAATAAGGGAATGGATGGTTACGTGAGATTGAACTCAGGGTTTGAGCTCGTCTTGTGTGATTTCGCTAATCCAAAGTTAAAGTTTGTTTCAAAACATAGAGTTCCTCTAGATGATGTTAATGATGATGATTTCTTTGATAATCAACATATAATAGACACATTTAGCGAAAACATTCGTTCACTCATGGAGTCAAGAAGCAAGCCTCCACCAAAACATGATTTACCTCCTCCTAGAGAGCCGAAACCCAAATTTAGTCAAAGACGAATCTACTCCAAATGGGCGTTTGTGAACTCAGGTGTCAGTCGCTACTATGGTGACTCTCGAATCATACCAAATTTCCGTGGGTTTGTCTCACTATATTCCCGCCCTAATCTTAATCTCACAGACGGACCTGCTCATCGCCATCGTCTTCTTCATACCCCTATAGATCCTTTACAAGAAGAGATGAGAAAAGACCTTGCTGCTGTAATGTCCGTGGATGAAACAGAGTATCTGGAGAAAAAAGCAGAGGAAATTGACTGGCAATCTGTCACAGATGTAATTGTGAATAGATTTGCGCCAATTTTGTTATCAATGAACAGGTCTTTGGAAATTGCTGCTACTATCAATAATGAAAAAAAAAGTAAGATAGAACTCGCTGGTAACTTGATTTCGATTTTCCAGCAATTTTTAAATTCAGACCTTAATTCTGGTGATGATTCAAATTATCTTGAAAAGGAGATGAGATGTGTTTCTGGGTTTGATCCCTCGTTCACAATGGAAAACTATATTTTAAACAATCTTGAATTGCGCATCCAATTCGCCGTACATAGAGTGACTTTGGAACTTTGCAAATTCTCATTTGCAGTCTATGAATATGCTATTTCTAGTAAAGGAGAAAAATCTAGCTTTTCTTCCCTAACTGAGCTTCAAACCGAACTACATCAACTTATCGATACACTTGGCTGGACAGAGTTGACAATGAGGTGTAAAACTCCATGTTTAGAAAATGAATTATGCTACTTCCCAATGTGGCCTTCTTCAGATGTAAGAGATGAAGACTATGAAATTGGTATGAGATGTGTGAGTGCGGATAGCATCGGCAATGAAAGACGTAACTTCAAAGATGACGACAAAGAAAAGTGGGATTAGTTAACAGTGTCTTGTAGCTAAATAATGAATTGGATATACTCTATGATAAAAACTTCTTTTCTTTTAAAAATTGTAACTTTTTTTTTAGTAAATAATGATTGTGACTATGAATCAATTGTCTTTGATTTTTCCTTAATGAATAAAATAGTCTTGATACATTTGTTTCAATTTCCATCTGTTACATAAACTTTCATTTTTTCCATTGGAATCAAAACTCAACATATTTCATAGACAAAATTCAAAAGTTAAAGTTTTACCAACAGTTCTAGGTTTTGGTTCTTTTCTCCACCAGCTACACATCTATGGGAAACTTCAAATTACTGAAGTGAATATAAAGTTTTTTTGACAGCTCCAATTTATTCTTTTCCAAACAATTATGTTGAAACATTTTAAACCCTGGAATGATATTGATTTGTTCAAAATGGACTCAACTTAACTTGAGAATTAGTTTTTAGCTCAAAAAATGAAATGGAGAGACTGGTAGACTTAACTGGACTTGAAAGAATTGAGACAATTTGTTTAATTTTACAATTTATTGATTTATTTAGGCATTGAACAGAGGTCCGATTTTGAAACAAAAGAAAGATTATTTTAAAGTTGTCAAAAAAACAATGACAAGTAAAAATACCGACCTCGGTGAGGGTTGAACTCACGATCTTGCGATTAACAGTCGCACGCCTTAACCAACTTGGCCACGAAGTCCTAATTTAGGAAAAATGTTGAAAACTTTACATAAGATTCTAAAAAAGTTTTAAATTTTGGGTTAGGGTTCTAGTAAAACGTTTAAGGGGGTTATCGTTCACCGTGGGTTTTCCATAATGGTTTTTAACGCGGTACCTCATGCTACAATAGGTAGCACAAGGCGGGACTCCAAAGCACTACCCCACCTTAAATTAAAGTAATTTGAACCACCCAGCGAAAGCTGTTGTACTAAGAAACAAATGGGAAATTCTTATAATTAAAGAGGTTGTACTTTAATAGTACGACTTCGTCGTCCTATATAGTGAAATTTGTTATATAAAACGATAAGTATTTGAATA
>PPJE01000111.1:0-32417 GCA_003707475.1 Geotrichum albidum | reverse complement strand
ATATACAAACAGTTGATGATGAATGAATTTGATTAGTATAATTGTTGAATTTTTGTATTTTTAAATTTTCATTCTTTTGTGAAAAATTTGTATTCTTGAATTTTTTATTTAATTTTGTATTTAATTTTGTATTAAATATTGTATTCTTAAATTTTGTATTCTTAAATTTTGTATTCTTGAATTTTGTATTCTTAAATTTTATATTCTTAAACTTTGCACTCTATTTATATTCTTTAAATTTTATTTTGTATCTTATAAATTTGATTCTGTAAAAATTGAATTTGATTCTAGGTTATAAGAACTCCATTCTGTATTCTAAAAACTTCATTCTGCACTCTAAGAACTCCATTCTGTTTTATATATATCCCATTCTGTCATCTTTTCCAATTCCGATAATACTGAATTTTGTTTTCTCAGAAATCAAGTATACTCAAATAAATGAAACTGTAATTGTACTTGATTATAACGGTGAGACTGCACATTCCCAACTATAAGTTAGTCTTCAATCCAACCTCATTCAAAACCAATCTCACATCTTGTTTGAATGTATGAAACCTAGAAATATTGAAATTACTGCAGTGTTATATCTTGAAAATAATAATAAACCTCTTCGTGCAGAATGAAAATTCATTGATAAAAATTATTATTAAAATTACTGTTCGGTTTGATCTCATTTTGACATGTGACAACGGTCAATATAAAAACTGGGGAAGTATAAAATGATGCAAAACCAAAAACTTCTTCTCTCTAAACACAAACTTGAAAACTGTTGCTAGTATGGCAGGTAAGTAAAACAAGCATCACCTTATTCCTAGCTAACTCTGTAGACAGAAACGCGAAAACGAGTAATTGCAGTAACCTTTTTCTGGCTACTGGTGTCTTTCATAGGCCCAAGACATGGCCCACCAGGATTCGACAAATTCAACCGATACCTAAATAAACGACTAAGTGCATGGCAACTCTCAACACTGACACTGGTGGGCTATTACATTGTGCGAAATATTGACGCCTTATTGAACTTGCAGCCAAAATTAGCTACTCAGGCTTTATACAGTAACTCCTTTGGAAGAGCAGTAAGAATTGTCACTGCTGCAAACGCTGGAGCTTGGACTGCTTTGCCTTTACGTCCAAAATTCGTTAGAGATATTGCTACTATTGTTTTCTCTTGTTACTACATGTTCACTCCTGATCACGCTGAAGAAAAATCAAGAAAGTTTAACTACAACACGTCAATCAATCATATTAGGGCAGCTTTCGAATTAATGAAAAACCCCTATCTTGCATTCCTCGGTAGACTCAGAAGACCAAAATTGAAAAACAAACACTATTTTGAAATCCCAAGACCTAAAGACTCAATCTATGTACGCCCAATTGAAGCCTCACTTTGGTATGATAAACCTATTGAAGAACTGCAAAATGAAACAAAAATGATTCTCCATATTCATGGTGGAGGCTTTGTCACATCTACATCTGAATTGCACTCTGATTCTTTGACAGCCTGGGCCAAGCAAGTCAAGCTCCCAATTATTTCAATTAACTATCATTTGGCCCCCGAATACCCTTATCCCTATGCCTTGGATGAATCTTACGAAGCTTACGTTTCTATCATGCATTCTCTGGGCTTGTGTGTAGGTTTATCTGGAACAGTGGAGCCTGATGTAGTTATAACAGGTGATTCTGCTGGTGGTAATCTTGCTACTGCTACCATGCTCAAAATCATCATGAGAAATAAGGCGAATCCTGAGTCTCGTCCTTTGAAATTCCCAATCTCGCTAGTCCTCACCTACCCATCTCTAGATTTAGGTGCTGCTGGCGTTTGCGGTAAGAGGGAAATGGATTTAATCAGACAACAAGCTCATGATGATGGAACCAATTCTTTGCTTGAAAAGAAGGAAAAGATTGTAGACACTTATTACGCAGGGCTAAATCCAGTCCCTATGCGGGCCCTAGTCAAACCAGGCACCAATTTTGAAGACCATACTGATAGACATCCGTTAACACTTTCTTCTCGAATTTTATTTTTTCAAGACGCAATTTTAGCAGCTCCAGCTCTTTATGGAATGGTACTGTTGTATACTGGTACTGATCGTGGAACTACTGATTTCACCACTGATCCTTTAATGTCTCCCTTGTGGGCAGATGAAGAGCTTTTGGCCGAATTCCCCAAAACTTACATTACTTGTGGAGATGTTGATCCTTTGGTAGACGATTCTGTCATGTTTGTTTCAAGATTGAGAAATTCACGAAGATTATGTTTTCCAGAAACCAATTTCACAGACAAGGAAATAGTAGAAATCAATTTGATTGAAGCCGTTTCGCACGGCTTTCTACAATTCCAAGAGCTTTTCCCGGAAGCCAAAGAGTTATATCAGAAAATTGGTTTTTGGTTTTTGGAATCTTTTGATTTGGCAGAAGTAAAGGCTAGAAAGGAAAGAGAGCTTAAGAGAAGTTTGGATGTTGAAAGTGATGATGGAAAGAAAAAAATAGATGAGTATTTGGATCTTACTCTTTATAAAGATCCTTTTCGATCCATAAGACTTCCTATACAAAACTAATAATCTTTCTAGCAATTCTTAAAGAGAGGTTAATGGACAGTAAGTAGATTAATTTTTTGTTAACAGTTCATCATTAGTATTGGTATTGAGTATTACAGTTAATAAACGAGTTCTGTATAATATTGCATTTTGTAGTGATATTTCTTCTCAAATTGAACATTACTGAAAATAGTTTTTTAAACATGAATCCTCTTGATTCTTTTTGTGATTTTCCCATTGTTTCTAGTTTGCGATTTTCCATTTATTTCTAATTGTCATTATATTGTTTTTCTTTAAATTTCCCTGAATTTTTGTATTTATTAATTATTTTGATTTATAAATTTACACGATTTCTATTTAATTAATTTACATGATTTTCCATATACTTGAATTTATATTTAATTATTTCATAGAAAACTGATATATTCTATTAGAAAAAAATCGATTCCATAAAAAACTGATATATTCAATTATAAAATCAATTCCACAAAAAACTGATATATTCAATTAGAAAAAAATCAATTCCACAAAAAACTGATATATTCTATCAGAAAAAAAATGAAAAAATGAAAAAATTCTCCAATTTTCAATCCAAAATTACTATACTTCACTTTAAATCAACAATGCATCCAACTCTTAAACAACCTCCACTTCTTCATGTTTGCTCATCTTATCCTAATATATCCAGGGTTAGGTCATTTTTATAGCTGCTTGACTTGCTTGAAGCATGTAAATAGACGTTATGAACCCCCCTATAAATTTTTCTATTTATATTGGAATCATCCACGTTTCCTTTCCTCTCTCTCTCTTTGTACAAACCTTCTCTGCGCAACAATGGCCCCAACTCCTATCGCTGACCGTCCTCATCCCGACACTCTGGTTCTTTTCGATGTCGATGGAACACTTACTCCTGCCCGTTTGGAAGTTTCTGATGAAATGAGAACTTTGCTCAGTGAACTCCGTAATAAGGTCGTTATTGGCTTTGTGGGAGGTTCTGATCTCGCAAAGCAAAAGGAACAACTTGGTAACGATGTTATTGATCAATTCGACTATTGTTTCTCTGAAAACGGTCTTACTGCCTACAAGCAAGGCCAGCAATTGGCTTCTCAAAGCTTCATTAGCTGGATTGGTGATGAAAAGTACAACAAGTTGGTCAAGTTCATTTTGAGATACTTGGCTGACATTGACATTCCCAAGCGTCGTGGTACTTTTATCGAGTTTAGAAACGGTATGATTAATGTTTCACCTGTTGGTCGTAACGCCAGTACCGCTGAGCGTAACGAGTTTGAAGAGTACGATCTCAAGAACAATGTTAGATCTACTCTTGTTGAAGCTCTCAAGAAGGAATTTGCCGATTATGGTTTAACCTACTCTATTGGTGGTCAAATTTCCTTTGACGTTTTCCCCACTGGTTGGGATAAGACTTACTGTCTTCAGCACGTTGAACAAGAAGGCTTCAAGAGCATTCACTTCTTTGGTGATAAGTCATACAAGGGCGGTAACGATTATGAAATTTACGAAGATCCCAGAACTATTGGTCATGCTGTCAAGTCTCCTGAAGATACTGCTAAAATTCTCAAGGAACTTTTTTTTTAAGCTCTCTTTAACGAACATCCCGATAATATAAATAGTAATAATATTAATAGACTTAAGAAAGTAATCTAATATAGGCCAGAACCAATGCAAACGCACCAGTACAAACACCAATCAGCCATTGAACAACTTGCAACTTTGTAGCTTCGATTTGTGTTTTAAAATTCGATAACTCCTGGTCAATTCTACTTGATGTTTCAGCCAACTTTAACTCCTGAACAGCACTTTCTTCTCGGATTCTTCCTTTTTCCAAGTTTAAATCCAGTCTGACGCCTGCTTGCTGTTTAGCCAGCTCTTCCTTGAACTTTTGTCTTAGTTTGTCGATATCTGTGATCAATCGTTCATTTTCAGTAGCAATTCTCGTGGCATCAGTTTTATCCAAGGTCAAAAGTTCGGATTTCAGTTTGGCAAAGTCAACTTTTTGCTGGTATGTCTGTTTTGAAAAGTCTTCCTTTGATACAAGCGAGGATTGGAGATTCAAAACTCCGTCATCTATCACACTGGCAACTGATTTTAGAATAGCGTCAGACTGAGAAGCGCTAAATCCCTGACGTTCAAGTTGGACTGCAAACTTTCTAGTATCAAAGTGGTGCTGCTTCAAAAGAAGGGAAGTTTTCGACGAGAAATATCTTTTGAATAGATGAATCTGGCTACGTTTCATTGAGTTTTGGACGTTGTACATTGTGATTCTAACGTAGATGAAAAAATGTGTTTGGGGTAGAATCTGGTTCCCAGATCATTTGTGAGAACAAAAAAAAGCATAAATTTTCATTAGCTATAAGTTGCTTCTCCTTATACCACAATATGATAAGATCAAGACCTAAAGTATTCTATGCTGCTACTGCTGCAGTTGTTGTTTCAACTGCACTTTTACTGAATAAGTCCTCAGCAATCAATAACGACACTCCGAAACGAAAAGTATTGATTCCTTCATCTCAATTCAATTCTGATTATCCTGGCGTCTATGCTTGGGGTAATAATTCTGGTAATGTAATTGCTCCTGGACTTTCAAACGTGGCTACCTCAATTAAGGTCCCGTACAGAATCCCCTACTTTGATGGAAAGCTTTTGAGAGACTTGGCTATTACTGAAAACTTGGGTGCTGCAATCCTCGAAAATGGAGATGTTGTTCAATGGGGTTCTGACTATTCTACTGATTCCCAGCCTGAAAAAACATTGAAAGGAAGAAATATCAAAAAAGTTGAGATTGCAAGTGGTAAAGCTGTCTACGGATTGAATTCAAATGGTTCCAAAGTCTACGCTTGGCCAGTCTCGAGAAAAGAATTGACTGAAGGGCCTTTTTTGGGTCATTCTACGAGAAACTCAAGCTGGTGGAAAATATGGACTTGGGGAAGTTCAGCTCCTGATGAAGCAGCAAGTATTGGTAGCTGTATGAGCGTGAAAATGCCATCCTTGGGTTACACCGAGTATATTAAAGATATTAGCGTTGGTCAAGACCATATTTTGGTCTTGACTTCTAAAGGAAGAGTCTTTTCGGGATCAACAGGACTCAATAAAGAGCACAAACCACCTTCATCTAAAGGACAATATGGTATTCCATCTTTTTCACAATTTGATGAAGCGCCAGTGCCAGGAACTGTTTACGAAATTAAATCTTTCAGAGATACCGTGATTTCAAAAATTGCCACGGGTGACCATCATTCCTTAGCTCTAACAAAACAAGGAAAAGTGTACGGATTTGGTGAGAATATATTGGGACAATTGGGAATCCCTTACTCTTATTCGACTGCTAACGCCGCTATTCCTACACTATTACCTTTTCACAAGTTGTATCCTAGAAGAATTGTGGCCGAAGCTGTCGACATTGCTGCCGGTGGAGGATCATCCTTTGTAACTATTCAACCTAAACCTAATCCTCATGAGATTTTGGAAAAACGTAGTTCAGGTAAAGATGACCAGTTCAATCGTGATGTTTATTCTTTTGGTGAAGGTTTAGTTGGTCAGTTAGGTACAGGAGCCTTTGTTCATGCTCAATCAACTCCTACTAAAATCAAGCAATTTGGCAATCTTATGGAATACTCAGAATCTTTAAAAAAAATGGTGAACATTGATTTGTCAAATTGGTCTGTTGGAAAGAATCACATTGCTGTTACGATTGGTGACGATAATAGAGCTTTGTCCTTTGGAAGAGATGTACTTTTGTGGGGTGGTAATGAGTTTTCTCAGATAGGAACTGGAAAGCGTAACAATATTGCCAAACCAAGTGGTATTCTTCCTCTTGATATCGCTAGATCAAAGGTATCCTCTGTTAGTGATTCTGAAGAGTCGGAATGGTTACAAAGTGACTTGGAAGTTAAAAATGACAAATTGAGATTATTTCATTGTAAGATGGCTTCTTTTAAGGATGCCGACTCTCTGAAAACCAGAAATGTTAAGGTATCTCAAGAACTTGTCGCTGGAAGCAACGCTACTGCTGTTTTTTACAAAAAGGCATGAATCACTTCATCAATCTATTGAAAAGAAATTGTATATAGTTAATGAGAATCTGGGAACAATGTTTTAATAAGATTTTTCTTATTCACTTTGCCCATTTGATTTCTAGGAATTGGTTTATTTATAATGAGCACTTCTCTGGGAATCTTGTATCCAGAAAGTTTATCCTTCAATTCGTTCTTGAGAAATTTGTAATCGAAGTTTGACCGATACTCTGAAGGAGTTTCTTTTCTAAGATAGATGATAGCTGTAGCTTGTTCACCCCATTCCTTTGATGGTAATCCGACAACTGCAGTTTCAGCGACATTCTCAATTCCAAGAATTTCTCTTTCAATTTCTAAAGCACTCAATTTTTCACCTCCAGATTTTATGATATCCATGGAGGCACGACCCAAGATCTTAATACTATTATCTTCCGGATTAACAGAGACAACATCACCAGTGATGAACCACCTGTTTCCATCACCTTGATCAGGAAGAAAAGTTTCTTTCGTAGCTTCTGGTTTATTCCAATACTCTTTAAACACAGTTGGGCCTCCTAACACTAAATCGCCAGAAACACTTCTTTCCAACTTGTTTTGCTGTGTGCTTTCAAACAATACTTTCTTGGATTCAGGATCAATAACTCTAGCGATAACAGAAGGAACGGGCTGGCCAACAGTTCCTGCTCTTCTAGCCTCGATAGGCTCTAATGGTTGGGACAGTGTGATACCAGTTTCAGTCATTCCATAGCGTTCAAGTAAAGAGATTTTACCCTCTGTCACTCGATCCCAATTCTTTCTCAATGGATCAGGAAGAGCGGCAGATCCGCACATCACCAACTTTAAGCGATCAAACCCTGCTTGAAGTTGGGGATATTCAGATTTGGGAAGTTTGTGATCTATATGATCTACTAATCTCGAGAATATAGTTGGAACTGCAGTATAAGTATTGATTGGGAAGAGTTCTTCTGGAGAAGTTGAAAATCTTCGCAGAACAGCTTGAGAATTAAAAGGAAAGAGGAATTCGACTCTACCGGAAGCAAGAATTGGCAATGTCAAAGCAATCAAAACACCATGAACATGATGTAGAGGAAGGGTATGAAGGAAGTTGGTTTTCTCATTGATACTCCATGCAGAGGATAATGCTTTGGCTTGGGCCATGAAAGTTTCAAGAGGAGTAACAACACCTTTCGGATTTCCAGAAGTACCAGAGGTATAGAGCATATATCCAGCTCCGTCATAAGAAGCATTCGTAAATTGGTTTAATTCTTTTTCTTTGATTTCTTTAGCAGTTTTGTCCTTGGGCTGGATACTTTCGAATGTCAAGACCTTTCTGGAAGTAGTTTCAAAATCACTGACCTTATGAATAAATCTATCTGGAGTTATGATGAGGGAGGCTTGAGAGTTTTCAAGTTGGTAATTGATTTCAGCGGAGGTATGATTGGTACAAAGAGGAACTGCAAGAGTATTTGGCAATGTCAAGGAAGCGTAGAAAGCAACAGTGAACTGATAACTATTTTCGCCCATGATTGCAATTCTGCTACCTTTGTCCATATTATTTGAAGTCAATTTCTCAAGTTTTGTTCGCCAGTATCCAATATCATGGAGCATGTCTCCATATGTATAAGTATTGCCTGAAGGAATATGTCTTATTGCTACTTTTTCGGGATTAGCAGACCTAATACTGGACACAATTGGGTGTCTAGCTGGAAGGACAAAGGTCCTGAGAGTCATGCTGAAGGGTTTCTTCAAACCTTTGAATTTTTGAAGGTTTAACATTTGTTTGAAGTATATTTGTACTAGAAAAGAAGTTATCCAGCGACAAATCTGGTTTATGCTGATTGAGGTTTTTTTTTTTCATATTTATTGGTAAAGTTTTTTGAAAGATTACCTCTCGCCTTTTTCTTACACGTTGACACATTCGCCAACAAAAGCAACAACACTCTTTAAGGTCTTTGGAAAGAACAATGGCAGATCATAGTCATGAAGATCACGGTCACGGCCACGATCACAATCATAGCCATGACAATCACGACCACGATCACAATCATAGCCATGACAATCACGACCACGGCCACGACAATCACGACCACAATCATAGCCATGACAATCATGATCACAATCATAGCCATGGTGAAAAAAATGACTTGTTTGTATCAAAACAACGATTAGCACCTACTCCATTGCAAAGGCTGCGAAGTAATACTTTGGACAGGCTTAATTCACGTTCAAGAAGCAGTTCACAAGCAACCGAAACATGGGGCCTACATAACGTTCCTGAACTCTTATCGGACTTTAGAAAACACACTTCTCATAGTCATTCACACTTGGTTGGAGGAATCCCAGAATCTGAACTACGAAACCATCATTCGCTTGAACACAGTCATGAAACTCATTCTAACGAGCCTTTTTCAAATATACATTTCAACGA
Organism: Geotrichum albidum; assembly: GCA_003707475.1. NCBI lineage: Eukaryota > Fungi > Ascomycota > Dipodascomycetes > Dipodascales > Dipodascaceae > Geotrichum > Geotrichum albidum. The sequence goes on along the minus strand of PPJE01000111.1, from coordinate 23,424 downwards.
ACTTTCTGAATCTACTGAAAACGAGTCGTTTATTGAAAGAGTGCCTGCTATCATTTCTTTGCCAACTTCAATGTTGGCTGTAGACTTTTTATCTGTCCATGTAGGACACATTTCCCCCTTGCTTTGCGCTACCATGGTGACTGGAACTCTATTAATTGCTTCAGGATTGATTTCGTTACTGGTAGCCAATGCCTCAACATCTTTTACAAACAAAACAGACATTATCAACACGTTTAGACTTGCAATTGGATCGCTCATCTTATTCTGGGCTTGCAGTATCATTGGCTCTGTCAAGGCCACTTTGGTGGTAGCTACCCTTATCAATTCACCATTTCTTTACGTAGCTTGGAAGCCTTTGATTCCTGCATTCATCTACATTGCTTGTTTGTTTGTTCAAGACCCATTCATGCATTTGCACAATGAAGCACTTTGGCTTACTGGAACTGCTTATATTGGGTTGATTGTAGCAGCTTGGTGTTTGCACAGACCAATGATTACAGTCTCAAGTCTGTTTGCAATCATTCTCGGATTCATTCTGTTGATCCCCACCTTGATGGTTAGCTCAATGAGACTCGATAGCATCTCATTGATGATTATTGCGAGCGGTTCTTTTGGTGTTTATTTGTTGTCAAATCGCGACTTATTTCCAACTCGTTATAATCCTTTAGTAAACACTATTTTAGGAGTCTTACTGGAAAGATCTGTCCAGCTAAAAAGTGATTTAGGTTTGAAAGAAGCTTGTTATGACGTTTTCTTAGCACTATTCACATTACTGCTTCCTCCAGATGCAAGTCGACTAAATCGGCCATTAATCAAGCAAAACTCAAAAAACTGGGGTATTATTGACAGTATTCTGGCCCACGATGACACTAAAAATATTTTCTACTTTCTGCTACTGAACTTTTCATTCATGTTGATTCAGTTGTTATATTCGATATTATCTCACTCTTTGGGTCTTTTATCAGACAGTATTCACATGTTTTTTGATTGTTTAGCCCTAATGGTTGGACTTGTTGCTAGTATTTTGTCAAAGTTTCCACCATCTTCGAGATTTCCCTATGGCTTTGGAAAGGTTGAAACTGTCTCAGGGTTTACAAATGGATTTTTATTAATTGGAATTTCTGCTGGTGTGATTGCAGAAGCTGTTGAGCGTATTTCTAATCCGGTAGAATTGGAAAAGACTAATGAACTCTTAATTGTTAGTGTTTTGGGATTGATTGTAAATTTAGTTGGTATTGTTGCTTTTAATCATGGTCATTCTCATGGTGGTGAAGGAGGAGGTCACAGTCACGGTCATAGTCATGGACACAGTCATGGTGGGCATGATCATGATCTTTCTCAGAACGAAAATATGCAAGGTATTTTTTTACACATTCTCGCAGATACTCTTGGTTCAGTTGGTGTTATTATTTCTACATTATTAATATCATATTTTGGATGGACTGGATTTGATCCTTTAGCTTCAATTTTCATTGCAGTAATGATTTTCATTTCGGCTATTCCTCTTCTTAAATCATCAGCGAAAACACTGCTTTTATCTCTTAGTGATTCTCAGGAATACAAATTGAGAGAATTACTAGACGATATTTCCACAATGCCTGGAGTTGCTGGGTATACAGTTCCAAGATTTTGGGGAGATGGCTCTAAAGTCAGAGGTGTAGTGCATATTCAATTACAATTTGGAGCAGATGGAGCTGCTATCAAAAGTAGAGTTGAATCAAAAGTTGGAGAATATTCGGGAATGGGCGATATTTTTATTCAAGTTGAGCCTGAGGGAAGTGATTGTTGGTGCCATCAGTATAAGCTGTATTGACATTCTGTATAAAAGTTTTATTTATATTAGTTGTACAAAATTTTATTGTCGTTGAACATTTCTTGAAAATTTTTTGCAAAATATTGTATAAATGTAATCATGAATAGTAAGTAAAGATGAAAATAATTGCTAATCAAGACATGAAATCGTAAAATTAAGATGGAAATTTGTATAAAAGAAAAAATAGTGAAAAGATAAACGTACGTCTAAAAAGTAATCGTAAATGATCGTATATGATAACTGTAAATGATAACTGTAAATGATAACTGTAAATGATAATCGCAAATGATAACTGTAAATTATAATCGCAAATGATAACTGTAAATGATTATCGCAAATGATTATCACAAATGATAATCATAAATGATAATCGTAAATAATCATCGCAAATGATCATTACAAATAAAGATGAAAATAATCACAAATAAATATAAAAATAATCACAAACATAAAAATAATCACAAACATAAAAATAATCACAAACAAATATAAAAATAATCACAAATAAAGATAAAAATAATCGTAAAATAAAGATCTAATGGTAGTATACAGTGTTTATAAATATATTTAATGAAAATCATTGTTTTCAGGCACGTCGTCATCATAACCTTCTTCTTTTGGTTCTTTTGGTTCTTGGGATTCCGCCCATTGAGTAACATCATCCAAATATGAAAGAATAGTAGCTACAGAATCGGGATCTTTAGACTTCAATGGTAAAAATTGGACCATGCCAAAATCATCAATGAGATTTGCAATATTTTGGTTCAAAGCATGGAATTTTGGGTTCATTTTGGAATTTGCTTCATTCACTAAAAGCATTGGATCAGGATTTAAGAAACGTTTCAATTCTCGACGACTCACAGTACCACCGTTTACATTTGTGCTGGCTGTAGTGTCTGCTTCAGGATCATCAGGATGTGCTGGCGCTGATTCAACCAAATCCATTTTCGATAAAATATTGATATGAGGAGTTTCAAGCAAGATCATAGCAGACATGGCACTTAAAACACCAGAGAAAAACTTGGGTCTGTCAATAACAAATGGAGCTTCTAACAAATATGTGGCACATAACGAGAAATTCAATTGTCGAGTTAAATAACTGACTATCCTCGGTAACACAGGCACATGAGTGTACAATTCAATCTGTCCAGGACAATCAAAAATCAAGAATTCATCTTCAAAGTCACCAATCTGTTCACTCAACCAATCAAGATTGTTCATCAAAAATTCAAAGCAGTAAATCAATCCACCATTAGGCCCTAGTTCTAATTCTTCCATAACATCTTGAAGCGAAATTAAGTCACGAATATCTACAGTGAATTCATACTTGCTCGGTTCAGCAGCAGGATCCAAGTTCACAATATGTGCTCTGCGTCCAATGTTTTGCATATAAGATATAAGAGAGTTGCAAAAAGTACTCTTACCCACTCCAGCGGGACCTAAAACTAATACACCAACTCTAGACATTACTGACTTTATTTCAAATTTGTTAAATGTTCACCAAGATTAACCAGAGTTGAGATAAATGGATCTGAAAAAATTGGAAAAACTCCCAAATTCGCTTTACTAAGCAATATAAGCATAAATACACGTGATCGGATCCAAAGACATTCTTTAGGTACGTAGAAAATAACAAAATGAATGGATCCTTTGATTCAGTATCAAACAAGACAGGTTTTAAAAAGGACAAAGATGGAAAAGTTGAATAAACATTAAATAAATAAGTGGGCATCATGATTACTCTGTAAAAGCAGAAGCAACTGAAAGCTTGGGGGAATTTGCCAGAGGTATATTTGAAGTTTTACTTCTTAATACACCCAGTTTGCGTTTAACGGATTTCAATGAAGGGATATTGGGAATGATATGTGGAGTATTGTCAAATGAAATGGTGATACAGTGCTCTCTCTCAGGACCAGGAGATTCCTCTTTGATTTCACCTTCCGATAGAGAGTAATCTGAAGATGAAGATGTTTGAGAAACCAAATCTGGAACTTGCATTTCGCTCTTTGCACGAGATGCTTTAGCTGGGCACTTTTTCGTCTTGTTTGAACCTTCAGATAATGTTCGAGTAGCTTTACGTTTCAGCTTTCTGTCCAACGCTGCTGCTTGTCGACGTTCCATTTCAATTTCGAATTCTTTCAGCACCTGAGGAGCTGCTTGACAGTCGCCCTTAACAACCAAGTCAAACTCTTTAAAAATTTGTTGAGGCGGCTCTTCTAAGTTCATCCAAACAGTAGCACCTTTAGCAGCATGAACAGCCTGACTGAGTTCTTTGACCAATCGTTTCACTCCTGGAACCTTGAGTGTGGTCCCAACGACTATCAAACCGTCCGGCTTTTTCTTTAAATCAGACTCACACACTCTGCCAATCGACTCAGCGTCAGGATTGTTTTCATTGTAAAGTACTATTCTTGGGCGTAGTCTCCCGATACCCTGTGATCTTTTCCCTGCAACTCGTCGCACTGATTCAATCTCTAGACATTCAGGGCATTCGGGAAATATGTCTTCGTCGCCAAACACTTCTGGGTCGAATTCACTTATTAAACTGCACTTTGTACAGTTCATTAATCTGACAGTTCCATGTAATTGGACAGTTTGGGGCCAAGGAGCCTCTAGTGGGGTCTTAGTTAACAAATGTGACATTTCCGTATCCAAACAGTCGACGTTTTGAGTGTACATTCGTAGTAGTCGCTCATCTTTTGCAACTTCATTAAGTAAACTATGAAAGCTTGTAGGCTCAGCATTGTCGCAAACTTTATAAAGATCGCACACAGTTCTTTGAAACTGCTTTGTAGCTTTTATGTCTTTGAAAACAACGGATGCGTCAAAGAGTTGTTGGCCAAACTCATTATTTTTAAAAATAGCGTTACTAGAAGACCTGAAATCAGGGATACCAGCAGAAACAGAGATGCCTGCACCAGCAATAACAATCAATCTTTTTGAATGTTTAATGACATGATGTAAAACGGAGATATCAGCTTGAAGTAGCTCATCATTCTTAATCACTTCTGGTGATATTTTGCGTGTCAAGTCCAGAGACGATTTGTGTAAGCGTTTTGGCAGTTTTGGTTTGCGCAATGAAGGCATCTTTTGGGCCTTTTGGGGAGGAATCAAGCACTCAGCAGACTCCGGCTTGTTCAGTTCAGTTCCAGAGGTTGTACAGGTTCCTGCTGGTTCAACTATCGTAGTTTCACCCTCCAACACTTGTGCTTTTGGCTTTTCTATAATCATTGAAATGTTCATGATATGTAAGAGATCCACAAGTGATGTTTAAGAAGAATCAAGATTCTAATCATAAGCATCAAGATTAAATGCCATAGAACTTATTTCATCAGTATACATTATACACATGCGCGTAACTATCAGTATCTAATTGATTACATAATCTTATTTTGCCCATATGAAATTTTTCAACACTCTCATATTTTGCAACTTCCATATCATTCAGCACGTTAAAGATGGTTCAAATCAACGAAATCAAGGGAAATACGCGTGAGAACCGTACAGCTGCTCATACTCACATCCGTGGGCTTGGTTTAGATGAGCGTGGGATTGCAAAGTCGGTTGATGGAGGGTTTGTTGGCCAGGCGCAGGCGCGCGAAGCCTGTGGTGTTATTGTTGACCTTATCAAGGCTAAAAAGCTTTCAGGCAAAGCTCTTCTGCTTGCTGGTGGTCCTGGTACTGGTAAAACTGCTTTAGCATTGGCTATATCTCAAGAATTGGGTCCAAAAGTCCCATTTTGCCCCATAGTTGGTTCTGAGGTCTATTCTGCTGAAGTGAAGAAGACTGAAGCACTCATGGAAAATTTCAGAAGGGCTATTGGACTGAGAGTGAAGGAAACTAAAGAGGTTTATGAAGGTGAAGTCACTGAATTGACGCCAGAGGAAACTGAGAATCCATTGGGAGGATATGGAAAGACAATCAGCCATGTTGTCGTGGGCTTGAAGAGCGCTAAAGGTACAAAGCAACTTAGACTGGATCCAAGCATATATGAGAGTATTCAGAAAGAGCGTGTTGCAGTTGGAGATGTCATTTATATTGAAGCCAATACTGGTGCTGTTAAGAGAGTTGGACGATCAGACGCCTATGCCACTGAATTCGACTTGGAAGCAGAAGAATATGTGCCATTACCTAAAGGTGAAGTACATAAAAAGAAGGAAATTGTTCAAGATGTTACTTTACACGATTTAGATGTTGCTAATGCTAGACCTCAAGGTGGTCAAGATATCATGTCCATGATGGGTCAATTAATGAAACCCAAGAAAACTGAAATTACTGACAAACTGAGACAAGAAATCAACAAAGTTGTTCAAAAATATATTGATCAAGGAGTTGCCGAGTTAATTCCTGGTGTTTTGTTCATTGATGAAGTTCACATGTTGGACATTGAATGCTTTACATATCTCAATAGAGCGTTAGAATCTACTGTTTCGCCAATTGTTGTTCTTGCTTCCAATCGTGGTATGACTACTATTCGTGGAACTGAGGATATTCAAGCTCCTCATGGTATACCCACTGATCTTACCGATAGATTGCTGATTGTTAGAACTTTACCATATAATCTTGAAGAGATTAGAACTATTGTTGAGAAGAGGTCATTACTTGAAGCTTCTCCTGCAACTCCCGAGGCTTTGAACAAACTTGCTGAACAAGGTAATAAAGTTTCGTTAAGATACTCTTTACAACTGCTGGCTCCTTCATTTGTGTTGGCAAAGGCCAATGGTCGTAGTGAAATTGACGTTGCTGATGTCGAAGAGTGTGAATCTTTGTTCCTTGATGCTAAGAGAAGCACAAAGATTTTACAAGAAAACGAAAAGTTCTTGAAATAATTGTCATACATAGAATCAATCATTTAACAGATATAACTTATTTAATACGGATTTACTTTTTTAATGAGCTTTCTGAGCTGCATTTGACGTTTTAATTATGAGCTGCCTTTAATTAAGTTGTAGTTAAGTATAAGCTGCCGTTAGACCAATATATCACAAATCACATTACTCTACAAGTTAAACCTGAAAATTCCTCAACAGTTCAAGTTAAATATAAATATCTTGAAATTTGAATATTAAGCAAAATTCACGTAATTCCTCTATGAGCAACCGCAAAAACTTGTCTATATTAACTATGATAAATAAGGAAATACTGTAAATGGTTTAATTGGAAGACTGTTCTGGACCATCTGCTGGAGTAATTTCCATTTGTGATGGATCAGGATCTTCAACAGGCTCGGATTTGTCGTCTGTTACCCAAAGTACATTGTTACATCTTATCAACAGTTAGTAAATATGGTAAAAGAATGTGAGCTACATACCTAACAAGAATTTCACCCAATTTTCCGCTTTCCACTTCATCAACATACTCAATGGCATCTTCTAGTTGTAAATTCATATATGAATCAACCGATAGTAACTTTCCACGATACTCTGTGTTGTTCCATTTTAATCGGACCTGCACCTGCTTACCAGTAAGATCTTGGAGAAAAGGTTTGGGGTTGATAGGAACAAACTGTCATGACTTTGGTTAGTTTTGCGTCTCTATATATAAAAAATTAACTTACTGCCATTGCTATTATGATGCTTCAATAAGTTTTAGATGTAAATATTTGTGTTGAAGTGATGAAATTTCCATACCCAAAAATTTCAGGGTAACTCTTTCCCAACCTCCAACAGATCATGTCTACAAATCTCCAAATCAATAATGTCCACAAAAGAATCTATTCAGAAAGAAGAAGAATTAGAGATTTCTAGTCTGAAATCGCTAAATTCAGTGCTCTCAAGTCTCAAGCAAGTGGCATTCCAAATCAGTAAAGACTTGGAAATAGCTCTTCAAAACCGAGAGTCTCTGAATGGTAAGAGAGTTTTTTCAGACTTGATTCGTTTGGTATTAACTGTCATAGAAAACACTGAAGAATTAAGTAAAATTATAGATAAATTGAAAGACTAGATTTGACACAACTTATTATCCTTCCCGCCGTCAAACTCGAGTCTCAAATTGGCCCAAACAGTATCACCTAAAGCAATTGTTAATCCAGCTGCATGCACAAGAGTAATTGCATAGAAGAAATTACTATTACCAGAACCAAGATCTGTCCAAAGATGGTAAAAAGTTGGTCCTAGTGTAGACGTATATAAGAGTACCAAAGCTACTGGAATGGGATAAGTCAACAACCCAAACATGGGCTTGAACAGAGCAAGAAGAGAAAAATAAAAGCCGGCATCTCCAATCTCTGGATACGCTTTAAAAATGGAAATAAAACCAACCATAGTTGCAAGGCCAAATAAAGGATTGTTGTGAAATCGCAGAGCTAAAGGCAAACTGAATATCGCAGTGTAGAGATGGAAAACACACTTGAAGAATGGCCTAAAGAATTCAAACATTTCACAAAAGAAATACCACCAAACACCAACGTTTGGAGTCATGTCAGTGTAGAATATGACAGTACCATAACTTGACTCGAAAAAATTCCATGATCCAAGGGTCGCATAGGAAGTTACCAAGAAAATTGCAACACTTATAAAATAAGCACTGATAAGCTTGATATATTGGACTTGAGGCCTTACCTGTCGAGCAACCAGTATTAAAGAAGGTGCAAGATACACAGGATAAAGAGTTAAAACACTAGCTAATCCCAGTAAAGTCATTGATTGAACAGCTCTTTCGTTCAAAGCTGCCAATATAGCTAGCAGAACAGCAGTATTTGAAAAGATGTTTGTTGATCTTGAAAGCGATCCAATTAACCCATACGGATTAAAAAGATAAATGAGTGAAATGATCCACGGTGGAAAAGAAGAGCCAGGATTTCTATGATTTAAAGATTTGGCAATGTTGTATAATGCAATTGCAGCAATTAGGTCTGTTAAAGAATATAGGACATTAACAGCAAATGTACTTGTAGACACAAACTCGCGAAGTGAAGAAAACAGTGCTAGAAATAGTGGAGACTGTGCTGTTAGCCATTTATAACTGAAAGCAGTGAAATCTAGCTTACTTGATGATATATCTTGCCATTGTACGGAGAAACACCGTTGGAATAGTGGTACAGGCCTTCCAGAACTGTTAAAGTTAGCACAGAATCACAAATTTCACACCTGCTAAACTCACGTCTCTTGTATGAGCTTACTGGCGTTGTTACTTCTACTCGACCATCTAAAACTTCTGACAATGTTGGAACTGAGAATAGGCCCAGCCTTAATACAAAGCCACCAGCAATTGTATACACGATATTCCTATCCATATTGAATCTTATTCCTGGAGAAAACAATGGTCCTGCTGGAATCTTTTCTTCATTAAGCGTAGATTAGTAAGTGATTAGCTATATTGATGATGTGTCAGTTATCTTTGAAAAAATAAACCTCCCTTTTCCACTCTTGTTCGCTAAAAAATGGTGCGTATTGACGGTATTGACGATCTGTTGGATGCTAACTGTGTAACAGGACTTTGAAGCTGCTGAAGAAGTCGACGGAGTGAGATTCTCCTTCAACTGTCTTCCAAACACGAAACTCGAGGCATCAAGAATCGTAGTGCCCGTCTCGACACTTTACACTCCTTTGCATGAAAGATCAGACCTTCCAGTACTGCAATATGATCCTGTTTCTTGTGCTGCTCCTTGTAGAGCTATATTGAATCCTTATTGTCAGGTAGATCTACGCGCAAAGCTCTGGACCTGTCCGATTTGTCTTTCTAGAAACGCGCTACCAAACAAGTACAATAACGTTTCCCAAAATTCACTACCGCATGAACTTCTTCCCACTAGCTCCACTGTTGAATACATAACTTCTAGACAAGTTTATTCACCTCCGGTGTTTTTGTTTGTTATCGATACCTGCCACGATGAAGAGAATTTACAGGCTCTTAAAGATTCGTTAATTGTAGCTTTGAGTTTACTTCCGCCTGATGCGCTTGTTGGTCTTATTTCGTTTGGAGCCATGGCACATGTATATGAGCTTGGGTATCCCCATACTACTAAATCCTACGTTTTCAGAGGAAACAGAGATTACACTCCTCGGGAAGTGCAAGAGATGCTGGGGATCACTCCTCAAGCACAGGGGACTAACAGGGCTGTTTTAATGCAAGCTTTTTCAAGATTTTTACTGCCGTTACAAGTTTGTGAATTTCAGATTACCAATATCATTGAGCAACTCAAAAGAGATCCCTGGCCTGTTGCTGTTGATCGAAGAGCAATCAGGTGCAGTGGTGTTGCTCTTAGTGTTGCTGTTAGTTTATGCGGTCTTTCGTTCCCCAATACCGGTGGTAGAATCATGTTTTTTGCAGGAGGTCCGGCTACTGATGGCCCTGGTCTTATTGCTGGCCCTGAATTAAAGGAGCCTATAAGATCTCACAGTGATATTGACCGCAATACTGCTAAAAATTTTAAAAAAGCTACCCAGTTTTACGATTTACTAGCGAAACGAGCTGCTTCAAATGGCCATACAGTGGACATCTTTGCAGGATGTTACGATCAAATTGGTTTGCAGGAAATGAAATCATTAGCAAATTCAACTGGCGGTGTGATAATTTTAGCAGATGCTTTCACAACTTCTATTTTCAAACAATCGCTGCAACGTCTTTTTAGCAAAGACGAAAATGGTTTGTTAACAATGGGTTTCAATGCGACAATGGATGTTTTGACTTCAAAAGAGCTTAAAATCAACGGGCTTATTGGTCACGCAGTTTCTCAAGCTAAAAAGATGTCGCATGTCTCAGATACAGAAATTGGTATTGGAAAAACATGTTCTTGGAAAATGTGTTCTTTATCACCAGCGAGCACTTATGCTACTTATTTTGAAGTTGCTGACGGAAATACACAACAACAAAAGGTTATCATTCAATATATTACACAATATCAACATTCTAGTGGAACTTCTCGACTACGTGTTTCTACCATTGCTAGAAGTTTGATAGCTGGTGGTAATCCCAATGTTGGCGCATCTTTTGATCAAGAAGCTGCCACTGTTTTGATGGCTAGGATGGCTATTTACAAAGCAGAGAATGAAGGTACCGAAGAAATCATCAGATGGATTGATAGAACGCTGATTCGACTATGTCATAAATTTGCCGATTATCAGACCAATTCCCCGTCTTCGTTAAGGCTGGGCCCGAATTTTAGTTTATATCCTCAATTCATGTTTCATCTGAGACGATCACAGTTTATTCAAGTTTTCAACAATTCACCAGATGAAACTGCCTTCTACAGACACTGCCTGAATAGAGAAAATCTCACCAACTCCTTAGTCATGATTCAACCGACTTTAATTTCATTTGGATTTGATAAAGAACCAGAGCCAGTACTGCTAGATTCAGTCTCCGTTAAACCTGATGTCATTCTTTTATTAGATACTTTTTTCCACATTTTAATTTTCCACGGAGAGAGTATTGCACAATGGCGACGAGCTGAATATCAAGAACAAGATAGTCATGAAAACTTTAGAGAGCTTTTACAAGCTCCCAGGACTGAAGCAGCTGAGCTCCTGGTTGACAGATTTCCACTACCTAGATTCATTGACTGCGATGCTGGGGGGTCTCAAGCCCGGTTCTTGCTATCCAAGCTGAATCCTTCAAACACGCATCAAACAAATCAACAGTACGGAACTGTCAGTGGCACTGCGGTTGTCCTCACTGAAGACGTGAATCTTCAAAACTTCATGGTCCATCTGCAAAAGCATGTTGTCAATGGCAACGTATAAACTCTAGAGCAGATACTTTAATAATAGCACTAATAATTGTAATACATAATTTAGAAGTTTTGGTTAATTTTTATAAAATTTTTGCTGAGAATCGTAACTCTGAACTTGGACCTTAACTTCAGGGTTTTGTTTCTTTTTTTTTCCAGATCCGTTTTGTTATGTAGGTTATTTCTTTTTATCAGATTTTAAGTTTTGGTTTAATTTTTTCATGCTTTCGCTTTTTCTTTTTCTTCCTTTCTTTCTTCTACTCGCAACTTGAATCAGACACAAATATCATCATGGACATTGGAAGAATACTTGATGGCACACCAGAGCCACCGTCTATGATTGTTGATTTTCTGCTTGATGGTGAGACTTCTCATGATGCCAATCAAGATGGTGATTATATTCTCCCCGTTCCAATGACGGAGTTCCAGCGCCAGCTTTGTGATGAAGTTGTGTCTCTGCACTATTCAGACATTCTCAAGTTCTACTCAAAGTCCAAAAATGAAGAGAAAAACCAGGTCCTTATCGATTCTCTTCATGTCCTGTTTAAGAATAGTCAGTTAGTGGCCACTCATCCGTTTCTTGTGATCGACCACTACATGCCTTCAAACTTATTGCTGAAAACGGTACCTGCTCAATTATATAAACATTCTGGTAAATTTGCAACTCTTGTCCAGATCTTGGATCTTTTAGGGAAGACGCCTAAGAATATCGCTATTGTTTCTCATGGGGAAAAGAGACAGTGCGATTTGATAGAAGCTTTGTTATTAGGACGGAACAATCTGAATTTCAAGAGATATACAGGAAGTTATCTAAAGAACAATGGAGGAGGTGGGAAAGGTAATAAAAAGTATTCCACAGTACATTTGATAAGCTCTAAAAACGAAAACGTTGAGCTAGACAAGAACTTGGTTTTCAATCTAGTCATAGTTATGGACTGTTCTTTTGATCCTAATTTAGAGCATATTGTACGAATTCGAAATCACGGAAGATCTACTCCAGCTCCAATCATCAGACTGATTCCACACTACTCAGCAGAGCATGTAGCTCACAGATACAGGTCTATTCTTCAATCTGTAACTGACGGTGATGATTTCATCTATATTCGACATGTTGTCGCAGCCACTGTTATTTTAAGAGGAAGAGTTGGAATAATTCCTATTGATTTAAGACCTTATTACGCTCAAGGGCTGAAATTTTTAGGTCCATGGATATCAAAAAGTGAAAATGCAAAATGGCCAATCCCAGGCCTACCGGAGATAGCTGATTATTCTAGTCAAGATGTGGAGTTTTCACTACTCACTGAAGTAGTTGTTCCTGATACTGAAAACAGTACTAATGGAAGTGATGTAATCGACAAAAAAGGAGATGAGAAAGATCCTGCTAATGTGCAGATGGACCAAGATGATGATGATCAATACTATTTCAATCAAAAGCGATCAAAACGAGAAGTCTACTCACCAGATATTCCTGAAACTGCACTCTCTTTTATTGCATTGCCAACCGGAAGTTCGCTAGATGAAGGACAAGTGCTAACACATAAAATTCTCAGACTTTTAGAAGATGCGATTGAAGAACTGGTAAAGAAAAACTCTGAACTTGAATCACTGAAAAGATTGGCAAATGGTCAGGTTACAAACTATGACCAATTGCTGATTGAAAAAAATGGATTTTTAAAAGAAATTAGTGATCTCGAAGAGAAAGTTAAAATTTATGAAAGGAAATCAGAACGTCATTTGAAAGAAGTTGAAGAATTGCGAGTCAGGAAGAATGAAAGACTAGAGGAAATTGAAAGAGTGAAAAAAGAACTAATAGAATCTCCAAATTTCAAAATACCTGGAGAACAATACCAAAAAACTCAAGATCTGATAAGCGAGATTAGTAAGAGTAAAATCTCCAAGGAATCGCAAAAAACTGAAAACGAGTATATGACTGTGCAATATCAAAAGGCCAACACTGCGCTCAATGAGTCTCAAATTGAGATTGAAAAACTTACGAAAGAAAACGGTTTACTGAAGAAAGATGCATTGCAAAGATTTAATGAATTTCAGACAACTTCTTTTGACGTTGAACGAAAGAAGTTAGACGATCGAATAAAAGAATTGGAAGATGGGCTAGCAGAGAAAGAAGAGAAGCTACGTCAAACTGTGGAAAGTGAAAAGGTTGTGATGGTAAGAGCAAGTAGAAGGAGGAAATCGCCCGGTAACGAAATTTAGAATTCTTTGTCGTGTTGTCAAAAAACTTGGATCTCAAACCATTGTTTTGACAAAAATTAGAATCGACTATGAGATATATATATAATGGTTTTTTCAGACTGATATTTATTCAACCCTTCACAAAATGCTTAATTTACTTTTTTTAATCATAATAATTGTCTTCTTGAGACCATAACTTGACAGTACGATCATAGTTACTACTGATGATGTATTTTTCGTTGGATGAAATGTCAACTGACATGACTTTGTCTGGATTTCCTTCAAGAGTTTTCAAATGCGACCAAGTGTCAGCGTCCCAAATTTTGATAGTCTTATCATAGGACGAAGAAACCAAATATGTTCCAGTGGTACTTTTGATATCTTGAGATTCAGGGATTGAATATGGAGAAGACGCAAATTTCACGTCGGAAACGATTGTTGTATGAGCAGGAATTGTAAATGTGTTTTTAAGCGATCTTAAATCCCAAATCTTCGCTGTTCCATCAGCACTTCCAGTAGCAATATTTATACCGTTACTAGATATGTCAAGGCCATATATGCCTCTTGCATGGCCTTCTAAAGTCATGATTGATCTTCCTGTTCGCAAGTCCCAAATTCTCCCAATTCCATCCAAACCACTAGTTGCTGCTAATGAACCGTCAGGATGAAATTTAATTGCAAAAACTTCTTTACTATGACCTTCTTGAGTCAATAAATCAGTTTGAGTCTCAACATCCCAAAGTTTCCAAGTCATGTCGTAAGATGCACTACCTAAATATGCACCAGACGGATGGAAGTCTATACGTGAAACTCTACTTTCATGTCCCTCTAATTGAGCTATAGGAGCCGACGATTCCAAGTTGAAAAAATTGATTGTTCCCTGTGAACCTGCACTTGCCAAATTGAGTTCGTTTGATCTTTTTGACATTAGAGCCTCTGGATGCCATGCCAAACAGATTTTATCATGTGGAGAACCTGAAAATGTGTGTTTGACTGATAGATCAGGTATAGTTATGAGTTTTATCTCGCCGGACCAGCTGCCAATAGCAGCAATAGATGAGTCTGGAGAGAAGCGTGCAATTGACACAGGTCGATCGAATCCAAATTGTGTTCCTTGTAGTCCATATCCTTTTAGTTGTGATTTCAAGGTCTGTCTATAATTGTAATGAGTAATAAACGGTAGTTGGGCTAGATATTTTTGATAATCAAGTCTTTTTCGGCTCTTGTTTAAAGAATATTGGGCAATTCGAGTTCTAGCTTCTTGTAATTCAAATTCACCAGGAGTGTAAAATTCTTCTTCATTTTCATCTTCGTCACTGTCATCATCATTGTCCATTTCAACGTCTTCCATGCTCAATTCTCCATTGATCTGCCTGTCCAACATGAATCTTTTCAGTCTTTCACGACGATCATATTTGTCTTCTCCAAATAAAGTGATTGGTTCACCATAGGATCTCAATTTGACTCGGACATCATCGTCACTTGTAGGAACAGCTAAAGTTTTTGACTTTTGATTTCTTTCTTGTTGATCTAAAAGATCTTTTGCTTTTTGAGTTGCCACCGTGGTTCCATAAGTTTTAGCTAATGTTATTGTTAGATTGTTTTACAGTAGATCTGAGAAGTACTTACGAACTTGGTCTAACGTCAATCCCGGTGATGCCATGGACGCTTCCTAAAAAAAAGACGTTAGTTATTATGTTTGTGATATTTGAATGATCTTACCTCATGTTGTTCTAGATATGGTCTTCGAGAGCTGTGCATGTTTACTTTAGAGGTTGAGTTTGAGATTTTTGAATAGTTTGTGCGAAAAATTGACCTGTCATTCTTAGTGGAGCGTATACCCTAAACCTTTTAAATAGGTCTTGAAGTCCCAATTTATTTTAAAGTCTGTTTCAAAGTCTAATGGGTTTACAGTTTAGCAGATGGCCAATGTTAACGATCGTTACTGTTGAAGGTATTGACGGTTATGACGGTGTCGGTATAGACGTGTCGGTATTGACGTGTCACTAGTTATAATGTCACTACTGAAGATTTCGGTATCGGTTCCGGTGTCAACAGTGTCGGCGGTTACTATAACTGAATTGTTGCTCCTCTTTGTTAACAATTGGAGCAACTCTAACTTGAAATCTCATTCGGAATCACTGAACTCGCCGCAATTACTGCTATTCAAAGCTAGAAGCCTTGAAACTGTTCTGTTAATGCTCAATTCATGCCAAAAATGATGCGTGATGTTCCAGGTTTATCCGATACTTAAAAACGCTCGTTTTCCTGCCATAGAGCTTAAAACCCATCTCATATAAATTCGTAGTTTTTCTTCTTCTCCTTCCCAATTACTTGTGCTTCTATTCAGCTAATCTTTGCAAATGGATGACTTCAGCTTAAACATAGGAGGTCATGAATATACTCCATTCTTAACTACTGCCTTCTACAAACTGGCGAGTCTTCTGGACGTGATTCTCCAGCCTCTGTCAGATTATGGATTAATTCAAAATGATATCACAGGTGTTGATTATCTTCAAGATTTCTTGAAATCCATTTCTTCGCTGTTCGCAGCCATTATATTCTTCTTTGTATTTCTCTATACCGTCCGATACTTTGTCCTACTCTACTTTGCATTCAAATACTATGGAACTATCAAACAGTACATTGTGCTTCATGGATTTATTGGCAGCTTTATTAAAATTTTACGATATAGATCGACCCAAGTTATGACCCAATTCCAAAGAATTCCCTTCGTCAAGACCAAAATTGACACTGAGGTGGCAAAAGTATTGGATAAAGTCGAAACAGAACTGCTTAAAAGAGACACTATCAAGTACCAAAAGATCCTCCCAGAACATGGTTGGAGCCAGGACAAAGTCATGTCTGCTTTGGAGGACTCTTCTAAAATGGAAAGAACTAGATGGGAGGATGGTAGAGTATCTGGAGCTGTTTATCATGGCGGTGAGACTATTTTGAAAATTCAAAATGAAGCTTATGCCAAATTCTCAGTCGCTAATCAATTGCATCCTGACGTGTTCCCTGCTATTAGAAAAATGGAGTCGGAAATTGTTGAAATGGTTTTGAACTTGTATAAAGCTCCTCCAGGTGCTTGTGGAACAACTACTAGTGGAGGTACTGAATCTCTTCTACTGGCCTGTTTGGCTGCTCGTGAAAAGGCATTCCAAGAACGCGGAATCACAGAACCAGAAATACTCGCTCCCCATACTATTCACGCTGCTTTTGACAAGGCAGCTTACTACTTTAAAATGAAGCTTATTCACGTGCCTGTGGACCCTGAAACTTATCAAGTTGATTTACATATTTTGAAGAAGTTGATTAACAAAAACACTGTATTAATTGCTGGTTCTGCTCCTAACTTTCCTCATGGTATTATTGATGATATAGAGGGTCTCAGTGCTATTGCTCTTAGGCACAAAATTCCTTTGCATGTGGATGCCTGCTTGGGTTCTTTTATTACTCCATTTTTGGAAGAAGCTGGTGTCAAAGTTAGACCTTTTGATTTCAGAGTTCCTGGTGTAACTTCAATTTCTTGTGACACACATAAATACGGATTTGCTCCTAAAGGTTCATCAATTATCATGTATAGAGACAATAATCTTCGAGCTTATCAATATTTTATTAAAGCTGGTTGGACAGGAGGTCTTTATGGTTCTCCTACTCTTGCTGGTTCTCGTCCAGGTGCTCTTATGGCTGGTTGTTGGACTGCTCTAATGACTATGGGTCATGATGGATACCTTGAATCATGCAAGAGCATTATTGGTGGTGCCCAAAAGTTGAAAGATGCGATTACTTATGATATTGATGGATTATATGTACTTGGAGATCCAAAAGCATCAGTAGTATCATTTAGTTCTGATTCTTTAAATGTTTATGACATGGCTGATGCTTTGAACAAGAAAGGTTGGCATTTAAATGCTTTACAAAATCCGGCTGCAATTCATATTGCTATCACTCGATTGACGATCCCTGCATTAGATGATTTGATTCGGGATTTAAAGGTAGTTGCTCAAGAGTTTTCTGAGAAAGGTAGTGGGCCTGCTACTGGTGATACTGCTGCATTATATGGTGTTGCTGGAAGTATCCAAACAGCTGGTGTTGCTGATCGTATTGCTTCTGGATTTCTAGATTGTTTATACAAAGTATGATTTATAATTCTTTTAAATACTTAGATTTATTTGAATATTTACATTAATACTTAGATTTATTTGAATATTTACTTTAATACTTAGATTTATTTTAAATATTTACTTTAATACTTAGATTTATTTGAATATTTACTTTAATACTCATATCTAATTCAATATTTACTTCAATTCTCAAATCTAATTCAATATTTACTTCAATTCTCAAATCTAATTCAATATTTACTTCAATTCTCATATCTAATTCAATATTTACTTCAATACTCACACAAATGGAATATTTACTTCAATACTCACATAAATTGAATATTTGTTAGCATTAGAATATTTATCACTAATGCTAACGAATATTTGTCACTCTAAATGCTCTTTCATTTTATACTCTTCTTTAAATGTTCTTCCACTCTTCAATAATCTTTAAATACTCTTCAATTGATAGGCCAATTTGAAATATGTTTGAAAAGTAGCTAGAATCCATATAATTAGTTGTTCAATTTGATCTTTAAACATGAATAAAAGACCTTGAACTATAACACCTTTAGATAGTTGAGGTCCTAAACCTTTGTATAGTCCTCTAAATCCATCATGTTTTATTAAATAACTAAGCACATCGTTGATTGAGTTGAATTTTGTTTCATGGCCTCCATTTTGTTGCATGACTTTCGCAACTATCAATGGTTGAGTGACAAAGGTAGCTAGAGCTTTAGATGCAGCACCAAGTAAAAATGTCTGAACAGGATACAATCGATCAACATGAGGAAATAATATCGCTTTTAGTCTTTGAAAAGAGCCATAAGTAATTGAAGGATTAAGAACCAGAATAAGCGCTGCTTTTAAACCTCGCCAATATCCTGTTATTCCATCTTGCACATAAACTTTTTCTGCTGTTAGAAGAAGGGAAGAGTGTCTGCTAGCAACTTGTTGTCGAGTATTAATGACACTGATTGGTATGGTGAAGAATTGAGCCAAAGCTGCTGCAATTGCTCCCATTAGCAATTCGCTTAGAGTTGAGATTGATTCTTGTTTATGTCCAGCAATATAAGCTCCCCGGATAACACTATACCAGAAAAAGTAGGCAAAGTTTGAAAATGAAGCGCCAATTACAGTACCAAATAAGCCATGATACCATCCTAGTATTCCATGTTCATTATGAATATGTTTTAAAACGTCCCATGAATTTTTGTAGCGGGTACTAAAGAAAAGTTAGCAAAAGATAAATACTAGGATGATGAGCTTACCTAGAAGGATCTTTTGTTTGGACTTGAAGTTTAGTTTTAACGCTGCAATTTGTTAGAGGATGATTTAAACAGATTACGAGACATACATGTCTAAAGGATATACTGCAGCATTAGCAAGCAATGCTCCAGATGCTCCAGCTACAGCTTTAGCCCAAGGGCTCAATAAATCTTTTGAATCCATGTTATCAATGTAAGTCAATGTAAGTCAATGTAAGGGATGGTAATTGAACGATGAACTGTTATTAAACAAAATTGCGAATCTGTATCATTGTTAGTGCATCTAGGTATTATGCAAATTATAAAGTGAATTGAACTTGGTTTGACCAGGAAGTTTGGTAGTTAGCACAATTTAAACAATTGACGCAATTTATACAATCTACAAAAATACACAATCTACATCATCTACACAATCTACACAATCAGGAACACAAACGAGAACAGAGCCAGTTCTAAAAGAAAAATCTACAACACAAACTATAACGAAACGAGTTTAACAACAGAATGTAGAACAAAGCCAGTTTTACAACGTAATCCACAACAAAACCAATTCTACAACACGTGGATTATCTTTTACAACTGGTTCTGTTGTGGATTGTGTTGTAAAACTGGTTCTGTTGTGGGTTGTGTTGTGAAACTGGTTCTGTTGTGAAACTGGTTCTATTGTGAATTGTGTTGTAAAACTGGTTCTGTTGTGGATTGTGTTGTGAAACTG
The DNA here is from genome assembly GCA_003707475.1 of Geotrichum albidum. Classification (NCBI taxonomy): domain Eukaryota; kingdom Fungi; phylum Ascomycota; class Dipodascomycetes; order Dipodascales; family Dipodascaceae; genus Geotrichum; species Geotrichum albidum. Next base: position 3,653 of record PPJE01000111.1, on the reverse strand, counting down.
GCTCCGCTCTAGATTCCGTTGTAAAACTGGTTCTGTTGTGAATTGTGTTGTGAAACTGGCTCCCCTCTAGATTCCGTTGTAAAACTAGCTCTGCTCTAGATTCCGTTCATTCTGTACATTCCGTACATTCCGTACATGGCATAAAAATAACCCTAATAACATCCCCACAACACCCCTACCAACCCTAAACAGTCACACCACCAAATACAGAAATAAAACTTTGTCTAAAAATGAATCAGGGATAGGGTTTCCAAAAAGCCTGGAAAAAAGCCAGAACAAGACAAAAAGCTAGCTTAATCAGCAAACGAAGAAGTGATTAGTCAGTAGGTCCCGATGTTTTGAACAGTACTATGAATTTTTTTTCACCACTCTTTTTATGATTTTTTTTCTCTTCCTTTATTCCTCCCTCAGCAGTAGTCTCGAAATCAAAGATAGTATACAATGCCTCCTAAGGTAAGTAACAAGGCACACATCATGAACTTGAGCTAACAGTTTCAGTTTGACCCCTCCGAAGTTAAGATCATCTACTTGAGAGCCACTGGTGGTGAAGTTGGTGCTTCATCCGCTCTTGCTCCCAAGATTGGTCCTCTCGGTCTTTCCCCCAAGAAGGTCGGTGAAGACATTGCTAAGGCTACCAAGAATCATAAGGGTATCAGAGTTACTGTCCAACTTACCATTCAAAACCGTCAAGCTACCGTCTCTGTTGTTCCTTCTGCCTCTTCTTTGGTCATTGCTGCTCTTAAAGAGCCCGTTAGAGACAGAAAGAAGGAAAAGAACATCAAACACAACGGTAACATTCCTTTTGACGAAATTGTCAACATTGCCCGTGAAATGAGATCCAAGTCTTTTGCCAAGTCCCTCGAAGGTACCGTCAAGGAGATTCTCGGTACCGCCCAGTCTGTCGGTGCCAGAGTTAACGGTAAGCCCGCTCACTTGACCATTGATGCTATCAACAATGGTGAACTTGACGGTAAGTATTATTAACCAAATTCCGTGCCTATACTAACTGTACTAGTCCCTGAAGAGTAAATTATTCATTTTATATAGGCATTGATGTGTATATGTTGGTTTTTAAAAAATAAAAAAATTCAAAAAAAAAAGCCGTTTGACTCTTATAATACATTAATATTAACTCATCTACAAAGTTCAATTTACAAAATAAACTCCAATGGATTTTCAATCACCTTCTTGAACGCCTTAATCCACTCGCCGCCAACTGCTCCATCAACAACTCTATGATCAAACGAAGCTGTAACAGTAATTACATCATCAAATGCAATTCCAGACTCGGATTCTACATCCTCAATAGCGCGACGCTCAGTAGTACCGACGGCAAGAATAGCCGATTGAGGAGGGTTGATAATGGCAGTGAATGAAGAAACAGCTGCGTTCATGCCCAAGTTGGAAATTGTAACAGTGCCACCTTGGTATTCTTCGGGGAGCAGTTTACCCTCGCGAGCACGCTTACCAAGAGCCTTAATCTCGTTGGAAATTGTGGCAAGGCCCTTCTTGTTGACTTCCTTAACAACAGGAGTGATCAGACCGGTGGGAGTAGCAACAGCGACAGAAACATCAACGTTCTTGTACTGTCGCATAACACCTTCAGCGTCCAGCCACGAGGTGTTCACTTGAGGAACCTTTGAGTTAGCAATGCCAATTGCCTTGATCAAGAGATCGTTGACTGAAATCTTGTAGGAGCCATCAGAGGTGGCATTGAGAGAGGTTCTGAGCTTGAGCAGTTTTGACACTGAGAGCGTAGAAGAAATGACATAATGAGGAGCATTCAACTTGGATGATTGCAAACGAGAAGCAATAGTCTTGCGCATTTGTGAAATGGGAATGTCTTCGTAAGCAGCGGTAGCGGCAGCGGGAGTGGTGGTAGCAGCCTTTGGAGCAGCAGGAACGGCTGCAGGAGTGTAGTTCTCGACATCACGCTTGATGATACGGCCTTCAGGGCCAGTACCCTTGACGTCTTTAAGAGGAATACCTTTTTCGAGAGCAATCAATTTGGCAATTGGGGAAGCTTTAATTCTAGACTCGAAAGCGGTAGTTTGTGCTGGTTTGGTAGACTCAGTTGACTTTGTAGACTGAGTAGGCTCGGTAGGCTCGGTAGGCTCGGTAGGCTCGGTAGGCTCGGTAGGCTCGGTAGGCTCAGTAGACTCAGTAGACTTGGTAGTCTGGGCTGGTTCTTCTTTAAGAGGGGCAGCATCTTCGGCAGTGAAATCAGCAAAGGCCGCAACATCAGCCTTATCTTCAACGTAGACACCAATGGGCTTACCAACGGGAATGTCTTTACCACCAGCTTCAATCAAGACCTTTGCGAGGTAGCCTTCTTCTTGGAACTCAAAGTCCATTTGAGCCTTGTCAGTTTCGATTTCAACCAAAACTTCGCCTGGAGCAAGTTGGTCACCAACAGACTTTTGCCATTGCCCAACATTACCCTGTGTCATGGTGGGAGATAGAGCGGGCATTCCAATTACGGTGTGGCTAGGGAAACCTAGAGACGATTGTTAGAATCAACTGGATCACCATCGTAGCGCTTACTTACTTTTGGAAGCGTAGAGACGTAGTAGAGAAGGTGTAATTCTAGAGCTGTTTGCTTGTTAGTGGTGAAAAACCCCCACTTTGTGAATATTTTAAACTTACACAGCGGACTGTCTAGAGAGCCCACGGGCAAAGGCCCGTTGAGCTGTGATGGCGATACTCGACATGATGGAGGTGTGATAGAATGCTAGAGGAGCGCTTGCCAGTAGGGAATACGTGAACAAATGTGGTGAACGAGAAGAGGAAGAAAAAAAAGAGGAGGGAAAAAACTGGAACAATTTATATAAGGTTAGGGCAAAAAGAGGGGCACATTTAGATGTCGGAACACGGCGAATCACCATTCAGAGCTGTTGAATTACTATATTGAGAATGATTGTAATGGGAAATTATTTCGAGTTACTATATTAGGAAAAACGATTTTGTGTAAAGTTGAGATTTTTATCAGTAGAGAATTGTCAAATTACCATTTAGGGACTGTCGTTTAGAGAAAAACATTTGGAGATAGCCATTTATAGAATTACCATTTAGAGAATTGTCAAGATTATTTAGAGATTGTCATTTATAGAATTACCATTTAGAGAGCTGTCAAGATTGTCATTTAGAGAATTGCCATTTAGAGAATTACCATTTAGAGAATCATCATTTAGAGAATTACCATTTAGAGAATCATCATTTAGAGAATTACCATTTAGAGAATCACCGTTGAATCAGCAATATAATATCACCAATATAAACACTGTCAAATCATTAATATAATCAAATAATCACCGTCAAATAATCAATATAATCAAATAATCACCGTCAAACAATCACTATTATCAAATAATCACCGTCAAACAATCACTATAATCAAATAATCACCGTCAAACAATCACTATAATCAAATAATCACCGTCAAACAATCACTATTATCAAATAATCACCGTCAAACAATCACTATAATCAAATAATCACCGTCAAACAATCACTATAATCAAATAATCACCGTCAAACAATCACTATAATCAAATAATCACCGTCAAACAATCACTATAATCAAATAATCACCGTCAAACAATCACTATAATCAAATAATCACCGTCAAACAATCACTATAATCAAATAATCAC
>PPJE01000110.1:0-33681 GCA_003707475.1 Geotrichum albidum | reverse complement strand
ATATTGAAACTTGGATTAATATTGAAACTTGCCTAATATCAAAACTTGGATTAATATTGAAACTTGGATTAATATTGAAACTTGGATTAATACCAAAACTTGGATTAATATTGAAACTTGGATTAATATTGAAACTTGCCTGATATCAAAACTTGGATTAATATTGAAACTTGGATTAATATTGAAACTTGGATTAATACCAAAACTTGACTAATATCAAAACTTGGATTAATACCAAAACTTGCCTAATATCAAAACTTGACTAATATCAAAACTTGATTCAGTTATCATCAAATATCGACGACTCTTCTCAAATATGTAAAAACAATAATTATTTATTTACTTGACCAGAATATATTGGTAATAACGCGCTGTTATTTGTTTTAACACCCAAATGTCTAATATTATCCCAACCTCCAACAACATCAACAACTGTTTCTAAAACCTTTGCAATATTTGCCATGATTTGATTCCTACTAATGTTACTACCAATTTTAATCATATAATCACCACTTTTAGAATATCCAACCCATACATGTTTTCTTAACTTTTTAACACGCTTTTCAAGGGCTTCATCAACTTTTACAGGAGTTATCAAACCTTTGTAACCAACAATGTTTCGAACTTTTGTTTCATTTAGTCGATCATCATAATAAACAATATCAAATTTTTTTCCTTTTATAGGCCAAGTTTTTGAGTATTCAACATCAACCAATTTTCCAGTACCGCTAACTCCAATAATGGAATCTGAGTTAATTAAATCGTCTTTAGAGTGATCAGCTAATAACAGAATACTGGCTGGATTTGGACTTGTAGATACAGCTACAGGAATCAAAGGGTGCTTTTCTGGATTGTCGAAAGTGGCTATTGTAAGATAGATTGGTTGTGCTGATTTAGATGAAAGACGGTAAAGGGAAGTACAAGAGAGTTTGAACTGAGCAGGATTTAAATTTTTAGGGATTTTAATAATCAAAGACATGATGGAGTTGAAAATAATCTATGTTGTTGAGTGGTGTTGTGTCGTTGTTATGTTCTTGTTATGTTCTTGTTCGACCGCTCTACCGTTGTCTTTTGTCTTTTGTCTTTTGTCTGTTGTCTGTTGTCTGTTGCCTGTTGTCTGTTGTCTGTTGTCTGTTGTCTGTTGTCTGTTGCCTGTTGTCTGTTGTCCAACCGTTATTCCTACAAATCATTGATAAATAAAAAGATTTTCTTGGGAGTTTCCAAATTTCTTACAAAACAAATATTTAATATAAAAATTTAAAACTTGGAGAATTGCTTCTTTTGGGACTTACCAGTTCCGGAAGCAACTCTAAGAACGTTGAATCTAACAGTCTTAGAAAGAGGTCTGCATTGACCAACAGTGACAACATCACCTTCAGTTACACGGAAAGCAGGAGAAACGTGAGCAGCAAGGTTCTTATGTCTCTTCTCGTAACGGTTGTACTTGGAAATGTAGTGAAGGTATTCACGTCTGATAATGATGGTACGGTGCATCTTAGTAGAGACAACGGTACCAGTGAGAATCTTACCACGGATAGAGATTTCACCGACGAAAGGACACTTCTTGTCAATGTAAGAGCCTTGAATGGCTTCCTTGGGGGTCTTGAAACCGAGACCGACTTCCTTATACCATCTTTTGGTCTTTCTGTTGACCTTGGCCTTGGTGTTTTGGAAAATGTGAGGTTGCTAAAAACGTTAGTAGGTGTTGGTGTATGCTGATGTTGGTGTTGGTGTCGGTGTTGGCGTTGGTGTTGATGTTGATGTTGTGATTTAGATGGTGAATCTTTGTAAACTCTCCACATCACAATGCATCACCATCACCATCACCACCACCACCACAACCCTTCAATTATCCTTATTTTTCACTCACCTTTTGGAAAGCACGTTCAGATTGGACGGTCAATTCAGAAGACATGATGTTCTATGTTTCTCAAACGGTTCAACAGGAGATTAAATCAGTGAAACACCTTTCAAAGTAAAAAAGAAGTAAGAGGGCAGAACAAAACTGTAGGAAAAAATTCATACAAAAAAAATTTTCTTCATACTAAATTATTAGTCAGCCAACACAAAAATATTATATAATCCAAGCTTTTTCCAATTTTCAACTTTTTGGTTTTGGTTTTTGTGTTTTGAACCGGGTAACTTGGAATTTTGATTTTCTGTCGAGAAGTTTCAGTCTGGAGAATACCGTTGGGAGAAGTTGTTGTTGTGAATATTTCAGTCTCCATTAGATAGGGTTTAGACCTAAACCCTTGCCCAATGAAGAGGACAAGTGATATAGAGCAGAGATGAGTAGAGATGAGTAGAGTAGGTATTATGAAGATTGAGATTGAGTAGAGTATAGATGAGTAAAATATACTGAAAGATGTCTGATTCACATTGATTTATATTAAATGTTACTGAATTTATGACAAACTTGGAAATGTTATATGAACAGTAATAAACAATAATAATTTTTAACAAATAGTAAATTTTTGAATCAACTTTTTGAAATTGGCAACTCAAATTACAAGTTCAAATTAGGCTTTTATCATTTCCTTGATAGGAAAAACGGAACACCAAAAAAACAAGATTTCTTGCATGGATATGATTGGTTAGTTTTAAATAGAAATGAATTAGACACAATTAGCTGAGTGAAAATGGAAAACTAGAATAACATGATAATCAAGGACAACATATGGAGATATAGAGAGATATAGACAAGTATGTAGTGAATATCATAAACAAACATCATAGACATCATAGACATCATAAACATCATAAACATCATAGACATCATAAACATCATAGGCATCATAAACATCATAGGCATCATAAACAAACAATCATAAACACAAACACAAATGTCACAATCACTAACATTCCAATCACATTCCAACCCAATCACACTCCAAACACAAACACAACCCAACCCAATCACAATCTCCACATTATATAAACTATTAACCATCACCAAATCTCAGACTTGCCTTTCTGGAAATCACTAAATCAACAACTCCTTCATCAGAAAAATAAAACGTCTTTGCAAACATTCTATCCCTCTATTCATGAATTGATAACATTGCATTTTCAAAAGTATCTTTAATCCTCACTGACTTGGTAAGAGTCAAATCCCTTTGTGTAACTAAAAACTTGCTACAGATCCAAGCCGTAGATTACCTAATCTTTAAATCTTAATTCAGACTCCAAACTCCGATCATCTCATGTCAAGTGAAAGTCTTTGAACAATGCAGTTCAATTCCTCTCGTAACATCAAAGTTCACGTAAGTTATAGAAAAACCAGTTTATTCGATATCTAAACACTTGCCATGAGCTCTAAACCAAAAAACAAAAGAACTAAAACTGGCTGTCTAACTTGTAGAAAAAGAAGAATCAAATGCGACGAAAAAAAACCCTTTTGTCTCAATTGTATCAAATCAAATAAGGTCTGCAATGGCTACGTGAACCCTCTAAGCTTCAAAGACGGCTTATCCAAAAAGCTAAGAAAAGAAAATCCAGCTATATCAAATATCACCACTACAACAACTGCAACTGTAACTATCACTACAGTAACTACTACCACTACTACACAAACAACTACAACAACTACAAAACCCTCTGAAAAAATACTCGAAAATTTCCCTGATATTCGTCTTGCTGATGCTTCTGAATTGAAAGTCGGCGTCAAAGTCCGTAGCTATACCGACTATTTGGAATTGGAAAAGGAAAACACTGATTATCACCAAAACTCTTACTTTTCAAAACACTCTTCAATTAACTCTTCTTACTCAATCTCTTCTCTATTAACTCTGTTTGCTAATCATTCAATCTCTCTCAGTTCCTCAAGGAATAAACAACTAATCATAAATACCCCAATCGAATCCAATGAAACTTACTATCTGTATCTCGATTTTATTAAAAGTTATGGATCCCTCATGCTGATTGTGAATGATAGAAACGACAATTTCTGGACCACCCAAGTACCGTTACTCTCCCTTCAATATAACCATCTTTTCAATGCTATCTTAGCGCTAACTTCATTGCAGTACAAACAAATTCATCCTGAAGAAAAAGCTAATAATTTCAATCCAATGAAGTTTTATCAATTGTCTTTAAATCAGTTGAGACAGAGTTTAGAAAAACCTTCCAAGTACTTTGATGAAAAACTTCTGGTGTCAAATCTAGCTACATGTTTACTTCTAGCTTTCTTTGAAACTGTTTTTGGAAATTTGAAAAGTTGGATGATTCACATGAACGGTGCCCGTGATTTGATTCTAACTCTCGCAAACCACAATATTTCACTGTCTCACGATCTATCTAATTCATATAGGCATATGGAGTTGATGCAAAGTGCAATTGGTAATGTAAAACTGTTGCTGAGTAGTGAATTTTGGAAAAACTACAGCTTGAATTATGATTATTCTGGAAATTCGAGTTTGATCATGTATGATGAATTAGTAACTCACAACTTGGTCATTTGTGATTACCTTACCTCAAATTCACCTGATACTCATGATAAAGATGTTCTCCTGGACTTTCAATCAACTTTATACAAGTTCCACGAACGCTACGATGAATTTTTAAAGCCTCTACCTAATGATGAAGCGTGCGATCGCAAGCTTAATCCTTTTGGCCAGATTCAATTTAAATATTCATCTCTGGAAGTCACATACATTGTATGCTTTTATCACTCCCAGCTTATCATGCTTCACAAGTACCTTAATAAAGGCCAGCCGTATCCTAGTTCAAAACTTACAACGCTTTTCTCTTCACTTCCACTGGCTCCACTTGAATATCCTGCGTTATTGCCTGGTCAATTGGAACGGATCATGCTGGATACCACCGTACCTGTGTTTTTTGGAGCAGTTTATTTGAAAGAGAAGGCTCAACAAGAATTTGTACTCAACTGGTTACAAATGTGTAAAAAGTTAACTGGGTGGAATACAGCGGACAGAATAATGTTTGGGCTTAAGAAAACCTGGGGATTCATTATTATTCAACAAGCTGATCGACAAATAGTTGATAATATCGAAAAAATTGAGAGGGCTAAAGGTATTATGGCTTGAATTCTCAGCATAATGGAAAAAAACTATTTTTTTATTCTATCTTTTTTTCTTTTGGAGTTATTCTTTTGGATAATCTTAACTGTGTAATACTTGACTAAAAAACTCAAGAATGGGGTTTTTTCTGGAACAATTTCTCATATACATACATTTTAAAATTTCTTTTCATATCATTATATATTCACTTAACAGTATTGTTTTCTCTGGTTATTTTTTTTGGTTTTTCGACTGTAATTCCATAGTGATTTTACTAATGGTTCTACAGTAATTCTACAGTTATTTTTCTTGGTTCTACCATAAATCTATAGTAATTTTATTTATGATTCTATAACCATTTTACTTATGGTTCTACAGTAATTTTACAGTATTTTTACCTATGGTTCTACAGTAATTCTACAGTTATTTTTCTTGTGGTTCTACAGTAAGTTTTAATTCCTCTATAATTTCACCAATTATTTAGTTATTTTTAAAGACTTCTTGAACTCTACAACCATTTACTTTATATGATTCATTTACAATTCATTCTTTTTCTTCAAGACTTTCATTCTTTTCCTTCAAGACTTTCATTCAAATTTGTAAAATTTCAAGGGTAAGGACATTTTTTGATGTTGGAGTATTAGAAAATTTTTTAGTCCTGAATCAAACTCCCAATTTATATTCTCCCAAATTCAGCTTTTTCCAAAACTCTACTTGGACGTCGATACATATTAGCAGCAATGGTGAAGAGAAAGAGAGCCGCATTATTGCCAACAAATATTGCCCTTCTTCAAAACTTGGTCAGAAGAGATCCGCAATCATATAAAGAAGAGTTCTTACTTCAGTTCAAGCATTATGAATCGTTAAGAGACATTCATATCTCAGCTTCTACCGCAGACGAAAATAGCGATTCAGCCCAAGAATTTGCAGAACTTATCGGGTTTGTTTCTCAAGTTTGCTTATGCTATCCTAAAGAGACTGCAAAGTTTCCGGAAGAATTAGAAGCACTGCTCAAAGAGCGACACAATGAGCTACATCCCGAGTTGAGAGAAAAAATGATCCAATGTTTGATTATGCTGAAAAATAAAGGTGTTATTGGTCCTGAGGCCATGATGAAGGCACTTTTCCCTGTACTGGTTGAGACTGGATCAAAAGCTTCAAGAGGAATGATTTATTCAGGCTTAGTGACAATGTTGAAAACTGAAAATACAGGTTCTAAAAATCAAAAATTAAACAAACAAGTGCAAGCTTTATTATTCAATTTACTCGAAGATGAACTTAACGAAAAGAACGGTTTATGGGCTACAAAACTGACCAGAGAACTATGGAGAAGAGGTATCTGGGATGACTCTAGAACTGTGGAGATTATGACCAGAGCTACAGGCAGTAAGAATTTGAAAGTTGCTTGTTCAGGCGCCAGATTTTTCTTGAGTGCTGATAAAGAAAGAGAAGATGCTCAATTGTCTGAAGATGAAGAAGAAGATATTGATATGACCGCTATTAAGCATAAAATGTCAGTCAACAAAAAAACTGGTAGAAGAGGTAAACAAATGGAAACAGCTGCTAAAAAAGCTGCAAAGAAAAGAAAGAATGGACCAAAGTCTTCTGCTACTTACTTAAATTTCTCTGCCCTTCATTTGCTGAGAGATCCACAAGGATTTGCTGATTCACTGTTTTCACGATTCTTGACTCCAAAATCAAATGCTGGTTTAGACCTTGAACAGAAGATTCTTTTCACCAACTTGGTCTCAAGATTAGTAGGTTCTCACAAACTTATTTTACTCTCTATTTATTCATTTTTTTTGAAATACTTGACCCCCAAACAGCGTGATGTTACTCAATTTATGGCAGCAGCAGCTCAAGCTTGTCACGATTTGGTTCCTCCTGAGTCCATGACGCCAATGGTTAGAAAAATTGCTGACCAATTTGTTTCTGATGGTGTACAATCTGAGGTCGCTGCTGCTGGTCTTAATACAATCAGAGAAATTGCTGCTCGTGCTCCTTTAGCTCTAGATGAAACACTGTTACGTGATTTAACTGAGTACAAGGCTTCTAAAGCTAAGAATGTTGTCATGGCTGCTCGTGGTTTGATTGGTGTTTACAGAGAAATCATGCCTGAAATGTTACACAAGAAAGATAGAGGTAAGGAGGCTACAATGGGTATTTCAGCAGGTTCCAACAAATCTGTTAGATATGGTGTCGCTACTTCTGAAGTTGATGGTATCAAGGGTCTAGAATTGCTACAACAATGGAAGGAAGACAATACAAATCCTGAAGCTCCTGAAAATGAAGAAGATGGCTGGAAAGTTGATAGTGAAGACGAATCTGATTCTGAGCCTGCAGGTAATTGGGTTGAAGTGGAAAGTGACAAGGAATACAATGTTTCTGATTCCGAAGATGAAAATGAAAAAGAGCCCGCTGCTAAGAAAATTAAGCCAACTCAAAATGAAGCTGAATTATCTCTTGCTGCTACTCGTATCTTGACTCCTCAAGATTTTGCAAAACTTGATGAGCTTCGTAAACTTGGCCCTACCTCAACTCACGAATCTGCTGTTGAAGCTAAGACACTTTTAGGTCCTCAAAAATTCAAGCAAGCCAGAGAAGAACGTATTGCTCATGCTAAATCTGAAGATTCTAAGCATGGTTCTCGTCGTGGACAAATTGCTGGTGCTCACTCCACCACTAATCGTGAAAAGGCTCGTAAGAAGAATTTCGTTATGATGATTCACAAGAAGGACGTCCAAGGTAAAGCTAAGCGAAGTTTGAAAGATAAGAGAACGGCCCTCAGAGCTCATATTGAGAAGCAAAAGAAAAAGGGATACTAAGCATTTAGTTTTATTTAGTATACAGTTGTTTGCATTTTATTTTTGTTTCATTAATTGTTTTTTAAAATATCATACCTGTTTTCATTCAATTTTTTAAAAAAATGTGTGTAAAAAATACATTGACATGATATATGGTCACTGTTATGAAATCAATTCAAAAAAAACATCGACATCAGCAGGATTTGAACCTGCGCGGGAAATCCCATTTGATGATCTCGAGTTTTTCGTTCGAGTCAAACGCCTTAACCACTCGGCCATAATGCCTTTCTGCTCAGCTATTTGTAGCTTTTTATCAGCCACAATTCTATATTATCACGTGACTCAGTTTTATAGGTCTCAAATTGGTAAAAACTCTTGAATCCAAATTTTCAGAGTTGGATATATATTGGACTATACTTGTATAATTGAAAAGAAATAAAGTCACAATGTTCCAAGTAGCATCTAAGACTTTTGCTAGAGCTATCTGGACTCCTAACAGAAATTTGGTGGTATCACCAGTCTGGAGAAGATGGGTCACTCAAATTGCAGTTGAAGGTGACAACTCGGATTTGACTAAACCCTTGGTTAGTTTTTTGAAAGAACGAGATTTGGTAGCTAGTATTACAAGGTAAGAATCAGTAGATTCAAATCTTGCTTTAATAATGTTTTGGCATTTCAAGTTTATGTTTAAAATAATTCATTTCACACGCTGATACTAACTTTTTAATGACAGTGAAAACTTGGAGTCAGTTGTGAAGAAAGATAAAGTTACAGTCTATTGTGGTGCTGATCCAAGTGCTATTTCTTTGCACGTTGGAAACTTGATCCCATTGATGATTTTGCTTCACTTTTATATCAGAGGACACAATGTTATTGCTCTAGTAAGTAATGTTAAAATTATCAGCATTTGACAGTATCTCTAACAACTAAACTCGGAAAGGTTGGTGGTGCAACTGGTGAAGTTGGTGATCCTTCAGGCAGGAATTCCGAAAGACAGCAAATGGAGGCTAAGATTCGTCAAAATAACATTGAACACATTCACTCACAATTTTCTGAGTTTCTGAAAAGAGGTGGTGAGTATGCCATGACTAGAGGGTACAAATCATTGGGGACTACTTTACTGCGAAACAATGCAACTTGGTGGAAACCTATTGGTATGCTTAATTTTCTTGCAACTTATGGTCGACACATTAGAATCGGCCAAATGATGGCTAGAGACAGTGTCAAATCTAGATTAGAGTCTGAACAGGGTATTGGATTCAACGAATTTACTTATCAAATTCTCCAAGCTTACGATTTCTGGCATTTATATGAAAATGAAGGATGTAGAGTTCAAGTTGGTGGAAATGATCAATGGGGAAATATCACTGCAGGAATTGATTTGATTACTAGACTTAATAGACAAAAGAAATTGGAAACTGGTGATAAGAATGCCAAAGCATCAGAAGTTGAAGAAGCATTTGGTATTACCGTTCCATTATTGACTACACCATCTGGCGAAAAGTTTGGAAAGTCAGCTGGAAATGCGGTTTGGATTGATCCTGAAATGACGAAACCATATGAGCTCTATCAGGTAAGTTTGCATTTGTATTGAACTGAGTATCATTTGTTAACAGATAGTTCAAAGTACTTTATCCAAGCTCCAGATTCTGTAGTGGAGAAGTACTTAAAAATGTTCACGCTGCTCCCATTGTCTTCCATCCAAGAGCTTCTTGTTTTGCACAACAAAAATCCTGGTGCTCGTGAAGCCCAAAAAGTTTTAGCTACTGAAATTACCGATCTAGTTCATGGTCTCGGATCTGGTCATAGAGCACAAATCATGTCCTCTTTTATTTTTCCCAGCTCAGAAATTGGCCATTCCATCAAAATAAATGAAATTGTGGACACTTTCAGAGCTGAAGGATTATTAAAATCTCATGTGAATAGTGAAATTGTTCAAAAACCTTGGAGGGATGTTGTATCTCTTTTAACAGGAAAATCTAAATGTAAGTGTCATTTATTTTTACGTGTGAAATTTTATACTAATCAGACTTTATTAGCTGAGGCTGGCCGACTGATAAAAGCTGGTGGTGTTTATTCTGGTTTACAGAGAAAGCAGGTTTCCGAATCTCTGGTTGAACTCACTGATTTGGAAAATGAAAAAACATTAATTCTCCGTGTTGGCAAGAAAATGTATTATATTGTTGAAGTATTGTGAAAAGGTCTAGTTTACTAGATATAGTTGTACATAATGAACTTTTTTTGAAAACTTGTATATAGAAATTAGATTTTGTCCTTTTATTTCTACTTTTAGACTCTGAATAAATCTTAGTTAAACATAAATGACTTGAAAAAGTTGATATCATGATAATAAATTTTTAAAAAATAAATTTCGAAACCAAGATAATTGTCTGAAAAGTTTTTATTTGATTTTGTGTTAATGCCAAAAAAAAAGTCTTGGTGAATTTGAAATTAGCTAGACAAGTTTGGATAAACGTTCACCAGCTTAAAAAGACAGCAGTAAGATATGTAGATTTCTAAAAGGATGAATGAACAATGTAGGAGACATTTCTCAATTGTTCACTAAAGTGACTTGGAGGATTGTGATACTGAAATGTGCGCAATTGGATTTAGAGTTGTAAACGTTGAAATCGATCATTATTGTGGAACTGCTGGTTTAGCTACGCTAATTGGGCCACTAGAAGGTGTAGCTGATGAGGGTATTAAGGTTGCTGAAGAAGATAAGTTGGGAAGAATTGATGTAGAAAATGTTTGACTCCCTGTGTTTGGATTTGGTTGAAGTAATTGCTTAATTTGGCGAGCAAAAGATGCTCCATCAATGACATTTGCAAATGCTTGTGATGCGTCCCATACCATGATGCCTCCAAAGCTTGAGTGATTTTTCAAATCAAGTAAAACGTTTCCAACACTTGAAGGAGGAACATATCCTGAGAGTGCGGCAGATTCTGATCCAGGTAAGCCTAAAAGTAGCTTTACGTTTGGATTTGGTGATTTTGGAAGGTAGTCAATCCAAGTTTTCCAATTGAAATAAGTTCCAATTTGACAAGCGTTATTGTAGAACTGGATCGATATAAAATCAAAATGAGCTTTTTCTAATGCGTCACCTATACTTGCGTCAGGATAAACACACTGCGGAGCAGCACCTAGATAATAGTTCCCTCCCGCAAAGTGCTTTCGTAAACTTGTGGCTAGAGTTGCATAACCAGTTTGATTTTTATTCTCAATATCAAAATCAAAACCGTCAAGTACAACATCTCCAAAAGGGCGACTAGTAGAATTGCCTGCTCCGAAGCTATTCCAAAGAGTTGATGCAAACTTTTCGGCCTGAGCATCGGATGAAAATCCATATTGCCCATCAGCTCCTCCTAAAGAAAGTAAAACTTTTTTGCCAAAGCTCTGACAAAGTTTAATATCTTTAGCTAATTCTAAGCACTTTGCATCTAAATTTCCTATACAACCTCTTATGGTTAAGTAAGAATATGGAAATTCTGATAGAAACGAAAGAATATACATATCTGCATTTGTAGATTGACAATAAGAGCTTAGTGACCTTTCAGTTCCCAAAGATCCTTGACCCCAGTATAGAACAACATTATTTTTTGAATTTTCTGAGAATGCATAGACTGAAGACCAAATAAAAAAGTCGATTAAAAATTTCAATATTACACTCCTGCTGAAAATCATTATATTAGACGCTTAAATATCATTAAAATCTTAAATGCAAGCCAAAAGTTTTTGAACATTTTTAATATTTTGGAAATACACACAAATATATATATTAATGAAATAATTTGTGTTCGATTAAATTTGATATTGGAAAATACCGTTATTATAGTGTCAATTAATTAATTATACTGAGGAACAAAGATAAAAATTAGCATGAAAATTTCCGTTATTCAAGATGACAGCTAATAGAGATCTCGCAACTTGAAGCACAATGAGTTCTAATAAATTTCCAAAAATTCGAGAAATTGTGTAAGCCGAGAATTCACGGTTCTAGGATTGATAAATTTCTAGCTTCCTAATTTTTGTGAAAGGTAGTTCATTCCTCGTTGTTGGCTTTCAATTGATTCTCGCACTATGGAAAAACTTGTAGGAGTTATCAAATATTATCGAAAAAAATATTTATTATTGATAACTATCAATATCATGGATATGTTACGCTAATTTGTAAAATTTTCATCATCAGTAAATTTGATATAGTACCTTAAATTAGAAAGAATTTATATTCATAAATATAATACAGCATGGAAATTTTGATTTTGTAACAGAACTATGTTAAACTTTTCTCCAGACAGAGTAGAATTCCGATACCACTAATTTATCAGAAAGGCTTTGAAATTCTCAAAATGCTGTAATTACTATTCAAGTCTGGCGCTGGTATAACTGATCAATTATTGGGAAAATATTACAAATTAGCGGTGAACTGTCAAAAATTCGAAGCGAACAATTTAAAGATTTGAGAATTAAAGAAAATCAGCGGGACTTTTTCAAAATTTCAAAATTTCAAAACATTACAATTTTGATATATTGTAACACAGTTATGATATATTATATTTTTAATGTATAAAGCAAAAACGATTGATCAACTAAAACCAAGTATAATATGAGTTAATTTAATAACTGGTCTTTGTTGAGTTGATTTTAGTAATGCATTGACAGGAAATTTTGATTGAGCTACTCTTTTGATTTAGAATGTTTCTACAAAGTTGAAATATAGACAGTCGGGGTAATTTTGATCTCATCACAAAGATCTTTAATAAGACACATTGTCTCCTTTCACGTAGTGTTTAAAAAATGTTTTAATAATGAACATCTAACTCAGTGCTTTTTCAGGCTTTTTGACAGAGTGTGAAGGGATCAGCGATGATTTAGAACAGCACAGATGATTGGATATCAAAAATTTGCTACAACAATAAGAACAATCTTACAATGTTTCTATAATCCCAAGTTGATTATTCAGGTGATATATTTGCTCCCAAAACTCCATAAATACTTCCGATAAGCATATTTGACAAAAAAAAGAATTACAAAACCGTTCTTTTATCCATCTTTATTTTGTATAATTCAAATCAATGACCAATTCCAAAGTTTTCAAAGTAGCCGTTTTTGAAGCTGATACGCCTCTTCCAAATGCTCAGGAGATTTATGGAAGCTCCTATGGCAAAATCTTTATTTCTTTACTTCAAAGTGTTGGTCTTCCGACATTTAATTTCACATTTCAGCATGTTTCTGTTACCCCTGTTTTCCAGCCTCCTTCTTTAGAGTCAATTGATGTTATTTTAATAACTGGTTCTCGCAGTAATGCTTGGGACACTCATATTCCATGGATCAACGAGATGGCTGAATACATCCGAGAGGCCCTAAACACAGAAAACAAAAAGGTTCTTGGAGTGTGCTTTGGTCATCAAATTGTGGGTAGAGCATTAGGTTTAAAAGTGGGTAGGAATCCGAAAGGCTGGGAATTGGCGACGTCGTCGTTTGTGCCTTCAAACGAAGCGATCGAGCAGTTTGGACTTGATCAAAATTCCAACGTTGAATTTCTAAGACTGAACCAGTTTCATCGAGACATTGTTTTTGAACCTATTCCAGAGAATGTCGTGAATTTTGGAAGTTCCAAAATCTGTTCTGTTCAAGGCATGTATCAAAAAAAGAGATTATGGACTATTCAAGGTCATCCGGAGTTTTCAAAAGAAATTGAAAAGGAGTTACTTGATTTTGCTAAAGGTTTGGATGAAGTAGAAAGTGGAATTTCTAAAGAGCAAATGCAAAGATCATTTGAAGTAGTTGAAGATGGAGATAGATTGATAGTTGCCCGAGGTATGGTCAACTTTTTATTAGAGTAGGTGAGATTTTGATAATTGTCAATGTAGATGAGATTTGTTAGACCATAGTGAAGGTTACTCAAATGTAATGTAGAGAAACGGGAATATAACAAAATCTTAAAGTCAAAATTCTTTGAACTTTTCCAATAATTTTCAAGTGATTTTACAATTATATGGATAAAAAGGAATTAAAGAAACATTTAGAGACGTATGCTGATAGTTTTTGCAAGAGTATTATGATTTGAGGATTTTTAGATTATTTCAAAAGGATTTAACGGATGCCATGATTTTCAATTTTTAGTCCTCTAATACTACATTTAGTTATAAAATAATTTAGTTTCAATTTAGTTGTGAGGTGATTTAGTTGTAATTTAGTTGTGAGATGATTTAGTTGTAATTTAGTTGTAATTTAGTTGTAAGATGATTTAGTTGTAATTTAGTTGTAAAATAATTTAGTTGTGAGATAATTTAGTAGTTAAATAATTTAGTTGTAAAATAGTTTAGTTGTAATATAATTCAGTGATGATATAACTGTAATATTTAGTTTTAATTTAGTAGTAATATAATTCAGTATATAATTTTAATATATTTCAATGTTCAGTATATAATTTTAATATATTTCAATGAATTCAGTTGAAAATAATTTAGTGATAATTTAGCAAATGATACTATAATGTAGTCAATACTACTTTAGTTGATATTTCAGTTGTTACTATAATCAATACTACTTCAATTAACACTAAATTCTAGATGGAATATATTTTCACAGTAGTTTAGAATTCCACGAAAATTCCACAAGTTGGTTACTATTGAATTTAATGAAACGGTGCACAATTTAGTTGCATCAAACTGAAATTAGTTGATGATTTTTAAAAATTCCGTATGCACATTCTCTTCAATAGTTTATTGTAGCAACCCGAACACGAAAACTAGTTCTTGTCTGAATTAAGTTTCCAGGGTTCTTTTTGACACTCTGGAAAGGCACGAATGAGCTCTAGGGTAGCAATTTTTTTTACTTGTAACAATTTCTAGTTGACATAATGTGCAATTAGAGTTGACCTCGGGATATGTTTTCTTCACAAGTGAAACATTTTTTACTTGAGAAACAATCGCACATGTAATCATTTATCATTGCTATTACTATAAAGGATTTACTTGTGATGGTACCAAAGTTTGTTAAATTCAATTGTGCTCAATTGGAATTAAATTACAAGGAGAATTGCAATGAGAATTACAATGAGAATTACAGTAAGAATTACAATGAGAACTACAATAATCAATAACACAATAATCAATAACATCAACAATTAAAATACAATAATCATTCCTTATAAGGAAACGATAAAATGAAAATAAATAAAAAAAACTTGTTTGTGCTGATACATAGCTACATTTAAAAACAGTCATGAGAATAATCGTAAAAAATCATAAATAATAATGTGCAAACAAATTTTTTGCCCACTTTCAACGGAAAAACTCATCTTCTGCTTCCAACTTCACTCAATTCTTGAGTTCTCACTCGACCTCTACCATCAACAATTACTCTCATTCTCAAAGAAGGTCTCGTTTTACCAGAAAACTCAGTAACTTTTGAACCAGATTGACTGTTCATTATAGGCTTCAATGGAGGTAGCGAAGGATGTAAAGTGCTGGTCTGAGAGAGTTGACGAGTACTTGACTGCGATAGTTGGCGCAGACCAATTTGAAATAATTTGCTAACTGACGATGTCTTCATTGTATTTTTTGGTTCTCTTTTATTGATAAAACGTTGTTGAAAAATTTGATAAAATCCAGGGCAGTCTCCCATTTATATATCTTCCCCAGAAAAGACCCCAGAAATAAAATAAAAAAGAAAATGACTCTGCGCAAGATAATTTTCCGGGGTAGCTGATTGTCTGCTGACAGAGCAATGTTTTATTAGATAATAACCACAAATGGTGCCATGAAATCGGATTTGGAAATCGGCTTTCATGTACAAAACTGGTACGGTAATTCAAATTTGGCTTGTGCACGTGGGTGTTTGGTCATAGTTTGGAGATTACATCATTAAAAATAGGTTATGTAATGCGTTGACCTGTTTTGATTGCGTCATAAGTGACTGTTGCTAGGGCAACATTTTGAAGCCTCTTCAAAACAAGAAATGATTAGGTAAAGAGAGTTCCATTAGTCCGACCATTACAGTTACACAGAAGCTTAGTAAGTTTTCTGTCAAGATCAGTGAAACAGCTTAGTAAGTTTGACTTATCAAATGCTTTATTAAGCATCTACTAAAAACTAATTAGTCTAAATTAGTAAATGCTTAATAAGTCTAAATTAGTAAATGCTTAATAAGTCTAAATTTGTAAATGCTCAATCATGTTAAATTTGTAAATGCTTAATAAGTCTAAATTTGTAAATGCTTAATAAGTCTAAATTTGTAAATGCTTAATCATGTTAAATTACTAAAAACTTACTAAGTTTCGTAAAGTGTTACTGCTGATGATTTTACAAGATAGATCAAGTCCTATCTCTGGGATAAAACAAGGCATTCAGCTAAAGGCTGAACACAAATGTATTCCAACTCTTTTCTGAGTGGTTCAATTATGTGAATATTTGTAACAAACGTGATTTTAAGGAAATTTTTAATGCTGAAATAATTAAGACTCTTCAATATGATGAAGAAGACTCAGAATAGAGACTAGCCATACTTGGTTTTGAATTCAGAGATGGTTTATTACTGTTGGTAGGCTTTGATTGAGCCTTGTTATACCACCAAGCTTTTTCTTCAATGCAGCAGCCAGTGTTGCAACCACAAGAGAGGTGATGAGTAGTGTCGGTTTGGTTGTCTTGCATAATGAGAGTAGGATGAGATGGAGCAAGAGGTTTGACAGCAGCCGTAGGGGGATGAGGGATGTAAGTATTTTGGAGCATTTCGTTAAGGCGTGTGGTGTCCATGTTGAAAGGTTGTATATGCGATTATGGGGAAAGTACAGTTGGCAGCGTTAATTATTATTTGAAATTTTTGTTTGGAAGCAAGTTGTGGGCCGTGAGGATAGCTCAATATATATATAATTCTAGATAATTTCGCCATCTACTAAAAGCATCTACAAAAATCTCAGAGTAAGAAATGGAGTATGTATGGAAATGTACCAAAATGTAAAAAATAAAATTATCCATAGTAATTCTAAATCATTGATTGAGAAATTGCTACAGAGGAATAAATGCTTGTTTCTAATTTTAATATATCTGGGCTGGATAACTGTGGTGTCCAGTTTGGGCCAAACAGCATGGAAAATGCCTACGCCTTGTGAAAATAGTGTGGTTGTAAGACACTATACAGCGACTTATTTACGTTTGGCAGTGTATTAAGGGATGCCAAAAATGCTAGCATCTTGGAGGTGGTTACTACCAGTTGGGTTGAAACTACTTGGGTACTGATTGTGCTTTTGAGGGAACAAGCGCCAAACGAAATTAAAAGTCAAGACTTCTTTGTATCAGTGAGCCTTAGTGATGTCTTAACTTTCGAGTCTCGAGTTGTGTTTCTCTTACACAAAAAGTATGAAAAATATCTCAAGAATCTCTGAATTAATTGCAGTTCCCGGAAACAGATGCAGAATCTATTTCAGTCTTGTGAACAGATTTAAAACTGATTTCAGTTTTGGGAACAGATTCAGAATCGAACAGAATCAGAAATGATGGCTATCCCAGGGACAAACTTATTACTAGATACGGTGTGGTGGAGAAAGTCTGTCAAACAATTCTAATCCAATGCTTTGTTGAAATTATTAATGTCAGTATAACTGCAAAATTACATGAAATTTCTGCCCTGTATCAGAGTTTTATATAGGTCTTACAGAATACAGAGCAACAAAAAGATAATGCCTGAGAATTTCATACTTTTCATGAAAATTTTACATTTTCATTCATTTTGGAACATTTAAGACCTCTGAAAACAATTAGACTAGATATTTTTTTGTTGGCATTAAATTTACGCGTAGTTTCATTTAATTGAATTAAATCAGAATAATTGAAATAGAGCAGAGTAATTGAAAAACTGGAATTATTGAAATAATTAGAAAAATTGAACAAAATAGATTAATTGGAAAAATTAGACTAATTGAACTAATTAGAACAATCGAGCTAATTAGAATAATCAGAATAATTGAACTAATTAGAATAATTGAAATGATTTGAAAAATTAAAAAAAATTGAAATAATCAGAATTACCAGAGTAACTTGAACAACTCTAATAATCAAAATAATTGAATAACTAACTAATTGAATGATTAAAATATCTAGAATAATCAAAATAATTAGAATAATTGAATATCTAAAATATCTAGAATAATTGAATACCTAATATATCAAAAAAAATAAGAATATTCTCAATTAAACTATAATGCTTTTAGCCAACTTCTAGCTAACTTCCAGCAATGTCAACTTTGTTCACTAGACAAAACTAAAATTAAAAACTAAAATTAATTATTAATGATTAGTTAAAATCACATGACCACATGTGAGATAATCACCAACACAAAGATAGTACTTGAAACTTGTGAGAACACAACTGTTGCCAATTGTTGCCAAGTTTTAGAAGCGTTTCTCGGCATGGAGCAACGCAGGTCAGAGATTTGGGAGCTTAAAAATTTAATTTCGGATCGAACAATACAATCTGAATTTAAAAGTTTTCTCCTACAAAAAGTTAGCCAAATGGGTAGCCCACAAAAAGGACTTTGCGGAAACAGGTGCTTTTAATTTATTGTAAAATGAATTTATAACTAGAGCTAGGAATAGGCTGTCTGACGTGTAATTGTGCGTGAGATTCAGGAGCGCCTATATATTCCTGTCCTGACCTTCTTAACAACCCATAAATCAGTAAGAATAATGGTGAGCGTTAACCTGGAAAAAAAATCCAAAGACGATTTAGAGGCTGACCTGCCTATATCTCTTCAAGAAAATGGCGATGATAACATCGAGAAACCTGGTAATGAAAAGGAAATTATTGGCGCAGGAGACGGAACCCGTGCTGAAGATCACTATTTGCATGGCTTTAAACTGGTGTCTTGTGTACTGTCTCTGCTAATATCAATGTTTTTGATGGCTCTGGATCAAACAATTGTATCTACGTTGTTGACTGAGGTAGGAGAAAAATTTCAAGATTTTTCAAAAATCAGTTGGCTGTCGTCTGCTTTCATTCTGCCCAGTGCTGTTTTGGCTCTCAGTTGGGGTAAACTCTCAATTACTGTAGGCCGCAAGTACGCTATGCTTGGTGCCATTGTTCTATTTGAAGCTGGGTCTTTAGTATGTGCTCTAGCTAACTCCATGAACATGCTTATTGGAGGTAGAGTTCTGGCAGGAGTCGGAGCAAGTGGAATCCAAGTTTTGGTTTTTATGATTATTGCGGAAATTGTACCTGTGCAACGTAGAGGTGCTGTAACTGGGTTGGTTGCAGCAGCATTTGGAGTCGCATCAGTGGCCGGTCCGTTAGTAGGAGGGTCTTTTGCATCTTATGTGAGTTGGAGATGGTGCTTTTACATTAATTTACCATTTGGTGGACTTGCCATGGTTTGCATTGCTATGTTTTTCAATCCTCCCAGACCTGTGGGTTCAGTTTGGGCCAAATTGAAGAAGCTGGATTATATTGGAACCATGTTGTTGACCGCTGGTTTGGTCTTGGTTTTATTGGCGTTGACTATGGGAACAGCTGATAATCATTGGAGCTCACCAATAGTAATTGCGTTTTTTGTAGTGGGAGGATTTCTCTTAATTGCTTTTGCAGTTTGGAATTTCAAGTTCTCAAAAGATCCTTTAGTTCCATGGCATGTCGTGAAGCTTAGGCCCGTCTGGTCGGCATCTTTGTGTATCAGCTTTTTCTATGCTTCTTTCATGGCAAATATTCTTTATACAACCATTTACTTTCAAGTGGTTCATCATTTGAATCCTTTTCATTCAGGTATCCGGTTACTACCATTTTTGATTCCAGTTATTATTGTGTCAATGGCAGTTGGATTCTTGATGAATAGTACTCGTTATGTTAAGCCATACTTGCTAACTGGACCTGTTTTGGCAGCTATAGGGTACGGAGTTCAATCATTGTTCGACATGAAAGACAACACATCTCAAGGAAAATTGATCGGGTTCCTGATCATCAGTGGTCTTGGATCTGGATTCATGTTTCAAACTTGTTTAATGTCCGTTCAATTAGAAGCACCAAAACAAGGTGGAGGTGTTTTAATTGCTTTAGCATTTTCTACTGCGTTACGACAGATTGGAGGAGTTTTAGGATCAGCGTTGGGTCAAACTGTGTTGTCAGTTGAGTTCACCAAGAGCTTGAAGCAAAATACCCAAATTGATTTTTCAGCATCAGAAATCAAGCAGTTTGTAGATTCTCCAGATAGAATATGGACTTTGGGATCTGGAATTAGGGATGTTGTGCTGAAAGCTTTTGTAAGCGGATACAAAGCAAGTGCATATTTTGCTGCTTCCTTGATGGTCGTGTGTTGGTTAACTGGATTTTTAACTACCAATTCAAGAATTCCTAAGAAGGAGTCTGATGATAATTGATTTTTGTTTTGAAATTGTGGATAATAACTAATAGTGAGAATTGTTTTTTAATAATTTTTTTTACAATACAAGTTCTCTATAATCTTTTTTTTCATCTTGATATAATTCGATTTTTTTTTTCATTTTTTCCCAGTGTGCCGTAATTATTTTTTGATGTAATTTTGTACAAAAGTATTTTAGACATCAAATTGAAAAATATCTCTATAATTAGTTGTTTTGATACATTCACGATATTGAAATGCATGTTTCCAAATCTCGTATGACGCGAAAAATCCTAGATGATTGAAACAAGAGAGAATGAACTGTTTCGGCTTAAGATCAATTTTGGAGAAATATTTTGGTGATGCTAATCTGTCGATATTGAAAAATATTTGAGACTGATTAGTTTGTCAATTTTTTGAGTTGGAGATAACCGGATCAACATTTAAGACATTGACATAATTTTGCAATGGAATAAAATCTCATTACCTTCACGCTACAATCTCAAGCTTAAGACTTTTCATTGAATCATTTGATTCACTTTCTATTTTTTTCAAAACTTTAACTTTCATTACGAAAAAGATGAATTTATCACAAACACAGTCAACTTCACACAAGTAGACAACGTGATGAGTAAAAGGTCAACAACAAGAAATGATTCGAACCAACCTCTTTTGATTGATTGCTGTTCAAAAAATTGTATCTAACTGATTTGTTTCAATATTCTTAAAATCCACACAGGAGAGAACAAATAAAGGAGCGAGCCAGGTAGCCATTTTACTAATAGTGTTAAACAAAAGAACAAAGAAACGATTGAGTTAGCACAACAAAGCAAAATAGTAACCAGTGTTAGAATCATCAATTTGTTAATCCTCCACATGTAAATCAAACCAGATTCACACTGTTGGAGAAAACCTCACAAATATTCAAAAAGCAGGAACAATCACGTTGCTCATCTCCACTTGTCGATCTTTGGACGTTGTTGAATAATTTTTAAATGATACTCTTATTTGATTACAACTTGTTACCTGAGTTGAATGTACACACATGAAAAAAAATAGAGCACAAACATCCAACCACCAACTTTTTTTCATCAACTGAAAAATGGCGGGTCTATAAATCTTAACAAGAATAATATGAAAAAATTAATTTACTCAAAAAATTAAATTTAAAATCTAGTTAATGAGAAGCAAGAAGCGAGCTGAATCAAAGAAAACTGAAGAATAAAGAATTATAAGTAAATCTTAATGGATTAATGCAAAACCTAAAACTTTTCATGTTGCTGAAAACATAAACAAAAAGAAACCGAGGCGGTGATTCAATATTTAGCAGTTAAGCAGATAATCTTTGTTTCGCGAATTTCAAAAACATCATATTTTTGAGAAGTTATCGAGAAATATTCAAGGCTTGGAAATATTAAAATAGGTTGGACATATTACCTGAACAAATCTTGTTTTAGAATTATTCTCGACATTGCCAACTAAATAAGATTTTTAAAGCAAAATTAAAATATTATAGCAGAAACTTCTTTTATAGATCTTTCAGTTTCTATTCAGTATTGAGTTTCCCTTGCTTGAGAGTCCACTGACAAAAGTATTAGAAGGGATATAATATTTATTCGTTACGAAAACTGTTTTTTTACAGAGCTTGTATATTCGTTTTCACCAAGAAAAGCATTTTAGGCTAAACTTTAAAAAAAAACAAAAATCAAATACACTTTTGATATATTCTTGCAAGAAGACAAGTAGTATCTCCTCTATTTTTGCAATCGTGGTTGCCAAAATCAATTATTATCATTTCTTTCAAATAAACAATAACTACAGCAAAAACCTATCTTCAATATTTTTTAGTGATTGTTTTCATCTCCTTATTTACCAACCACTCAAACCTTACGATATCCTTGATTCAATGGACTTCTATACAGATTTTGCTTTAAGAAACTCGTTTTTCTATTTGATTATTGAAAACATTCAATATAAACATGCTTCTCAACTATGTAATTGTAAACTATTAAATGTACCCGCACCAATAGGAAAATCTAATAAAACAGAGACATTACGTATTTAGGTTTTTTTTCCACCATCAGCTACACACCCTGTCTAGCTTTCTTTCTCAGTTCCTGAAAAATTCCACATGGCTAAATGAAACCCAAAGAAAAAAATGTTAAATCACAATATATTATAAATTTATATTAAAAAATATAGTGTAGGAAATTAAATAAATGATATGAAAAATGAGTGGTGTACTGTATAAAGAATGAGAGGAATAAATAATAGGACGTTTTTCTAGGTGTCCTTGCTAAATGTGCTTCTAAATGATTTACAATACTGCAAAGATGGCACCGGCAGCGACCACGACACCCAAGTTAATCTTGTTATTGTTGGCAGCGTTAGGAGCCTTGGTAGCAACAGGAGGTTGAGTAGTTTGAGCGGGAAGACTGACTGAAGGCATGAGAGTAGTGGGCTTCTCAACAGCAGGAGGAGCAGAAGGAGAGTGAGAGGAACTGGGCTTTTCAGCAGAAGGAGCAGGAGGAGCGGAAGAAGCAGTAGTAGGCTTGGGTTCCTCAGGCTTAACAGTAGTGGGAGCGGGAGGAGCGGGAGAAGCAGTAGTAGGCTTGGGTTCCTCAGGCTTAACAGTAGTGGGAGCGGGAGGAGCAGGGGAAACAGTAGTAGGTTTGGGTTCCTCAGGCTTGACAGTAGTGGGAGCGGGAGGAGCGGGAGAAGCAGTAGTAGGCTTGGGTTCCTCAGGCTTGACAGTAGTGGGAGCGGGAGGAGCAGGAGATCCAGTACCAGGAGGAGGAGCTGGGGAACCAGTAGAAGCAGGAGGAGCAGTAGGTTCAACTGGGCAAGTAGTAACTGTAGTAATGGTAGTACACTTGTTATCTTCACAAGAAGTAATGGTAGTAGTACTGGTAGTGAGAGTAGGTTGAACAGGCTTATCAGTAGTAGGCTTGGGTTCCTCAGGCTTAACAGTGGTAGGCTTGGGTTCTTCAGGCTTAACAGTGGTAGGCTTGGGTTCTTCAGGCTTAACAGTGGTAGGCTTGGGTTCTTCAGGCTTAACAGTGGTAGGCTTGGGTTCTTCAGGCTTAACAGTGGTAGGATGAGGACCGCCAGTGGTAGGCTCAACTGGACAAGTAGTGACAGTGGTAATGGTAGTACACTTGTTATCTTCGCAAGAAGTAATGGTGGTAGTACTAGTAGTAAGGGTAGGTTGAACAGGCTTGTCAGTAGTGGGATGGACAGTGGTCACGGGAGGAACAGGCCCTTGGGTAGTAGGATGAGGAGCATCAGAGGTAGGCTCAACTGGGCAAGTGGTAACTGTAGTGTAGGTAGTACACTTGTTATCATCACAAGAAGTGACAGTAGTAGTGCTGGTAGTGAGGGTAGGCTTGACGGGACCAGTAGGGGTGGGGGTGACAGTGACAGAAGGAGCAGTGGTAGGTTGAACAGGGCAGGTAGTGACTGTAGTGAAAGTAGTGCACTTGTTATCACCGCAAGAAGTGATAGTGATGGTGCTGGTAGTCAAGGAAGTTTTTGTAACTTCAGTACATTTGCTTTGATCACAAGAGGTGACAGTATATTCACCGTGACCACCACTACCGCCATTACCAGAAGGAGAGGCAGAAGTGATTGTAGAGTTGAAGTTAGCTAGGGCAGGGCTAGCAGCGAGGAAGGCGCTCAAGATGAGCGTAACAGATTTATATTGCATTATTGTCTAGTAGGATATGGGAACGAACGACTTGAGTATATGGGACGAAGCGAACGGATCTTTGTACTCAGCGATAGACGATTGATTGATGGTTTTTTGAATGAATAGATCGAGGGAAAGGACTGGATATTTATATTCTTTTGTTTGCGGGAGGACTGGATGTTCGCGATACTGCCAGAGTTTGTGCAGGTACCTGAAGGGATACGGAAGTTCGTTGAACTTTAAAGTTAGAGGCAGGTAATCATAATTTGTTTTGAAAATCAAATGGTACGAATTGAGTAAGACTTGGATACTATTTTAAACGCTTTCTAAATTAGTAGAATACTATTTTGAGAAGAACGTAATGAAGGTTGCTTAATGACCGGGTTAATGAGAATTGACGCTTAACATGAGTGCTTGACAACTGCTTGCCCTAATTATATGCCGAATCGTACGATTCTACTCGACGCTAAATTCTGTGTTATATTGTCGCAGCGTTTGAAAAGTTTAATTTGACGGTTAAAAGAGAAAAAGAAAGTTTTTCAACAAAGATGAAAAAGAAAAACAGAACACTGCCGTTTGAGGTGAATTTTTTTTTACAGTTTGAATCGGCGATTTCTTTTTTTGAATACAACGCTTACATGGAAGTTGAACAATTGTAGATTTTCCAGGGTAGATCTGGGTGTCTAAAAATACAAGAGTGATGACTTTTGCAACCAGAAGCTTCAGCTGTCAATCAAGTGACAGCAAACTTTCGTACTCTGGAAGCGAATAATAAGAAAACAAACTTTGATTATATTTATAGAAGAGTATGCTGCAGATGTCGATGCAGGCATCATGATCTAATTGTGCGTTAGAGAGACAGGGATGGGGGACGTAAAAAGTGTGAATTGCGGATTGTTGTGGCTCGTTTTGTTTGTGTTTTTTGTTCTTGAAAATGTTGTTTGCACTTGTTGTGACTCCTATATTTTTGTGATTCATTGTTGATATGTTTCAGGATAATTGGTAAAGAAATGGCTGTAGGCGAAATGGAAATGGCTGTTCAGGCTGCATTGGGCAGTTAAGGAATGGCTGTTGTACAAAGCGAACTGTCCGCCGGTTTTGAAAACTAGTGACTTTTATTAGCAACTGAGACACTGTAAATATATGGGCGGAAGTAGACAAATGAAGGTAAAATAGTGCAAGAACAAAAGTGATATATTGGCAATTGATATAATAATAGTAATATTAAATAATGGCAGTTGGTATAATTATGTCAATATTAAAAATGGCAATTGGTATTAGAAATATTAAAAATGGCAATAGATATTAAAAACATTATAAAAACGGCAATTGGTGAAACAAAAATAAGCAAAAATAAATGAAAATGAATATTACAAAAACTAACAAAAATGAACTAATGATAAAAATAAACCAACAATAAAAATTTATGATAAAAATGAATTAATAATAAATGATAAAAATTAACAAAAATTCATGATATTACAAAAATCAACAAATGATTATCACAATTAATATAAAAAAAACTGCAAAAATTCAAAAATTCAAAAATACATATACACGAAAACTCAAATAGTCAAATATTCAACTATTGAGTTAAAACTCGTATCCTTAAGCTCGAATCAACGTAAAAAAGATCCTCGGGTCATGAATACAAGAAGGTTTAGCTAGAAAAGCAAAAAGCAGCCATGAATCTTATTGAATTCTGATAACTTTTGTGATGGGCTATTTCTTCATTGTTAAGGCTACACTTGAATAATGAGAACTTGACTGTTCAGAATTTGACTGATAAGAACTTGAATACGAACTTTAATACGAACTTGAATAAGAACTTGAATAAGAACTTGAATAAGAACTTGAATAAGAACTTGAATGAGAACTTGAATAAGAACTTGAATATTAAAAACTTGATGATTAAAAACTTGATGATTAAAAACAATTAAAAACCAATAAAAACAATATTAAATAAAGACCTGTCAAAAACCTGTCAAAACATTCATCATCTCTCTAAAACTGGCCTCCAATCTGTACCATCTAAACTCTGCTCTAATTAACTGCCTCTACTCACCCGTCTCAGACACACCTGAAAAGCTACTTCCATCTCTTTACAGTTCACTAAACTTTCCAGTCTCTCGTAGAACCACAAAATCCTTGTCGCCTTCTACGTCATTTTACATCCAACCCGTTCTAACCTGCTTCTCTTGATTCTACAGCAATGGTTTCTGTCTACTCTGCTGATCCCTGTGATGTAATGCCTATAACCACAACACCGTTGCCTTTCTCCACACAAGAATTCCGTATGTTATTTACAAATGGACAGGCTTCTTGTTACATCTTTCTGCAGTGCTTTGCATCAGACATTATACAACATGCTGGTAACCTCATGTCAATTACATGTAGCCTTAAAAATAGACTTTAGATTCTATGGAAACCATGGAAACCGTAACAGTGAATCAAACAGCTGGTTTCCATGGTCATGGTTTCCAAGACAACTGTCGTTACCGTAGAAATTATGGAAACTATAATGGTATTTTCAGTCATTTTCAGTCATTTATCAGTCTATTTTTTATCAGACTACAATCTGTTTATAGAATTTGATTCTTTTATCAGACGATAATCTGTTTTTAGTTTTTACTTCTTTCAGTTTTCTTTAGTAGAAAAATCTGTTTTTAGTGTCTTATATTTTTCGTTCTCTTTTTCAGTGTTTCCTTTTTAGTGTCTTATTTTTTTCGTTCTCTTTTTCAGTGTTTCCTTTTTAGTGTTTTTTACTTTTTTCAGTATATTCCTATTTCAATCTTTTTCAATCTATTTCAATTTACTCTATTCTAATTCAATCTACTCTGCTCAAATATCTCAATCTACTTTAATTTACTGTTTTATTTCAATTTACTCCGTTTTAATTCAATCTACTATTTCATACATTTGTCGTTTGCACCCTTTATAAACCTTTAGCTAAACTACCACACGGATCCCATAACTCCAACTTGACATTGGCTTTACCACTCTCCCAAACTTTTAAAATTTGATTTGGTACCAGCTCCTTGCGAATCACAATCTGATAAACTTCATCTTGGAACCCTTCTGCTCCCATAATAAATCCTCCCTTTTGACCCGTAGCTTTATCTCCCCAAGAATTCTCTACTTTCCAGCGTTGAGCTTTAACTCCACCTGACTCTAAATGTACTGCGCTAAATACCATAGCATGCGTCATACAGCTTTCTCCATATCGTAGCCTCTCAGATTTGTTCATTGAAACTGGTGAATCGTCTGTAGAGTTCAATTGTGTCCAGACCTTTTTATCAATCAATCCACTACCGTAATCGTGATTATAAGGCGTTTGAATTCCAAAAAATACTGGATTATTGGCTTGTAGAGACTTGATGGCCAGCCCTTCAAAAGTCTCAGGATCAACATTCACATAATGCACTGGCCGTTGTCCAACAACATTACCTAGTCGAGGAATTGTCACTAAAGTCCCATACGGGTTCCGGGGATCATTCAATATAGACACATATTCCTGATGCCGGGGTGCAAAGAACCTCGGCGTAGTAATCACCGTCCGAGCCTTGTCACTGTCTTGAAATGTCCATTCAAACGGAGCATCGGGATCTGGAGGGACACCTAGAAACATGCTTAGCAACCGGTAAAATGATTTAATATATCGCCTCTTCAACTCTCGCTTATCTTCCATCTTCTCAGTCTCCATAATCTCGCGAGCTGCTCCACGAAGATGTGTAGTCAGTATCTCATTCATATGATTGGAACTCTCTGAATTATGTGATTCTGGATATAAATCCTTTGGAATCAATCCATACTTGTTGATCAAATTAACAAACATTTCATACTGTCCACCATCAGAAATCGGCTCTTTCAACAATGTTTGAACTAGCCGTCCCTCAACTTGTCGCTCTTCCACAGAGTTGGTACTCTCGTCTAAATTAACAATCTGATTCAGAAACCAATTGGCCTTTTCAAACTTGTCCCAGAAAAATAAGTAGCTCTTGGAAACTTCTAAATTTTGTAAGCTTGATTCTTTTGATTCCTTTTCGTTGAAACTTCCGTAGGTCTTTGCCAGCTCTCTTTCAACAACATTACAAGCTGCAAACAACCAGCATCTTCCAGATTGTTTCTGATTTCTAACAGTTTTTAGCTCTGGCTTAACGCTCACATTAAACGTAGGTTGTAGTCGGATTCTAGCCTCTCTGCTAACAAACGGTTTCTGTGGTCCTAAATTTTGTAATACTGTGCCTGTCAATTGAGTAATTGGGTCTTGCAATAACTTGTTGTTCCAACCCGCTAGTGTAGTAGTAGAAATTGCGTTTCTACTAGTAACACCAGTAGAAAAGAGTTTGGATCCCTTGATACACCCTTTTTTAATAGGTGTTTGAATATATCTGTGCATTGTTGGTTTTGCCCTTGAATCTAATTGGTGAACTTTTCAGATATATTAAAAATTGTGATTTGGATCATGTGATCTTCGACTATTGGAGTGTTTTGTGAAAACTCGGGTATTGTCTTTACGTTTCGGTTATAAAATTTACTACATTGATTTAATCTTGATATCTAAAGGTCATTTTCTTTGATCATTTTCTTGATTTTTCAAGTAATAATTCTCTTTTTTTTTTTTGGTTTAAAACAATTAAAATTTCGTGATTCTATGGAACTTTAAGAAAATGACCCCATGGCTTGATTTAAATTCGAAATCTTTTTATAATATTTGATCAATACGAGACTGCTTTTATAAAAGTTGTGGCAAATGATTCTTGTTATTAACTTAATTGATACATGTTGGCTTAGCAATGACCATTATGTGGAAAACTTTTTATATACGGTGGAGAATGAACGTTTGTACGTTTTTGAGGTAATTGTATGTGTACAAGATTAACAATTCAAAGAAACATTGAGCTTTTGCCATTTTTAAAATTTAGTATAAACTGAAAATAAACGATTTTGATGAATTTTAAATAAAAACTAAAATTGATTGAATAATTGGAATGAGAGTTAATTTCAAATCGAAAGAAATGGAGAAGCGTTAGTGGTTTAGCGGAATGGAGAAAAATCTTTCATGGTTTTAGAAATTGTAATTTGTGTTCAGTTAGAATATTGGAAATAATATTTTTGGATGAAACTTTGAATGAAAAACTATAAGCGAGTCATCAAAAATGTTAACTTGTCCATTTTCAATTATTACCTTTTCTACGTGAGCATTTTGAAACGGTCAAATATTTGAGAAACAAGAAAGACCAATTAACAAACTGAAACTGTATCTCAAAAATATTAGCAACCAATTTATAATCTAGAAAATTTCAGACATGTGTAGTTGAGAATTAAGATAACTCTTTAATCCGAGCTTCCCTACATTTACCTGCGTTTATCCCTTTCTATCCTTATCCTTCGTAATCCCTTAAAATTTAAAAAAGCAAAACTAAGTAATTTGGTCAAAATATCTCACCATTGGTAGAGCAAACCCCAGCTCCTTTGGCACCTGAATCTTCTACAAAAAAATCTTTGCATGAAGAAAAAAATAAGTAATTCATATTTTGAAAGAAAACTAGTTCATCTGAAATCGAATCTATATCTACACTAAAAATATTTGAAATCTAAATCTACACTGAAAATACATGATATTTGAAATAAAATCAATTTTTGAAAATAAATCAATACTTGGAATATAAGCCCACAATTGAAAATAAATCTATTCTTTGAAAATAAATCATATTGAAATAAATCATATTGGAATAAATCATATTGAAATAAATCATTTAAAATAAATCATATTAAATAAATCATTTAAAATAAATCGTATTGAAATGCATCATAATCAAAATAAATCATGATTAAAATAATAAATCATATTTAAAATAAACCCATACCAAATATAAATCATATTTAAAATAAAAAATATTTAAAATAACCCATACTGAATATAAATCATTAAAAATAAATCCACACAGAAAATAAATCATTCAAAACAAAATCCACATTGAATATAAATCATTCAAACAAAATCCACACAGAAAATAAATCATTTAAAATAAAACCTGATATAATCCGTTTTTTACAATAAATTTTGAAATATATTTTGCCATTACAAACATCCGTCACAAAACCTCATTCTACTTATATCTCATGGAAAAAATTGAATAAAACAAGATTAAAAACTAAAAACTACATATAAACAATACATGAAAACAATCACTAGAAACGAAAATCGAAATAACACATGAAATAGTCTTGAAATTATATCCAAGAATATTAAAGAAAAATTTCAAACGAAAAATATCGAAAAAAAAGTCGACTAAAAAAAAGCAAGAAAGACGATGAGTACCGTTTAACTTGAGATGCCAATTAGTAAAGTGCAAAAAAAAATGAAGCTAACAAATGACACAACATCCTCCGCTTCTCTTCTTTCCTTCACTAACTTCATTCTCAACCTCCATATTTCCAGTCACTCTACTATTATCAATAGTCACTAATGGCTTAGCACTCTCACTAACAGAACCCCCAGCTCCAGTAGAAGTTCCATTTCTCTGAGCAACAACTTGTCGAACAAGAATTTCAAAGGTCTCTTCTATATTCACCATAATCTTAGCACTGGTTTCCATAAACCCACAGCCATGGCTCTTCGCCCAATTCAATCCTTCCTCACTACTAACTACCCTATTTGCAGCCAAATCACACTTGTTACCTGCAACAATTTTAATAGGACGAGGACGTCCACGTCCCAATAAGTCGGCATTCTTTTCAATTAACTCGTCAAAATACTCAAGATTCTCCAACGAAGGCTGAGAAGTTATGTCGTATACTAGTAAGTAGCCATCAATGGGTGCACTGTCATTTGAAAACAAGGAGCCCAGCATATCACGGTACTCTTCTTGACCAGCTGTATCAATAATATCGAGTCTATGCGTTTGACCATCAATTACACGAGTAGTTGAATAAGAGTCTTCAATTGTTGGGTCATATTCGTCCACCCACTTACTTCGAATGAGTCTCATTGTGATGCATGATTTACCAGCACCTAAAACAGAGGAAAAATATTAGTACTAAACAATTTTGTGTACAACTGGATGTGGTTTTCATGAGACATACCTCCATCGCCTAGAATGACGATTCTAATTTCGTCTGATCTGCTCATGATTAGATATTTTTACTATATTGAGCATATAACGAAGACAATTAAAATAATATATATTTAAAAAAAAATGAGAGGAAAAAATAAAATACTAAAAAATAATAAAAAAAATTAAAAAAAATTAAAAAATTAAAAAAAATCAAAAAATTAAAAGAGGAAAGTGGTGGGATAATTAAAAATAAGGAGAACTCCAACTGCTCCTGTTTATATCCTTACTTTCCTATCGAACCATAAATTTTGAGTACAAAAATATGACTAATCTATGTTATAATTCGTAGTAAAACTAAGTAGCAGAACTCTTTTCAAGCTTTAAATCTTCATTTCTCAAATCTGATTCACTTAAACCGACTTGAGGTCCTAAAGCGTTGAAATTTCTAACATAAATTTCACGTTTCTTTTGAGTTAACTCAGTTAACTTGGGCCAGTACTTTTCGTGATCATACTCAAAATCAACGTCACCTCCAAAATCCTTATCAAGCTGCATTTTGGGAACATAAACAGGAAATGGTTCATTGTAAACAAGTTTTTCTCTAGTTAAGGGATCAATAAACGGATGAATGATTTTCAAAAAAGCCGACGAATACCAAGGAATGTTTGTGAGCAGAGCTTTACCTAAACGCTCGGGATAGTGATTTTGCAAAATATTCAAAACTTCACGACCAGTTGAAACACTGGGCATTTTTGAACCATTTTTGCTGACTTTTGTAGGCTTGAAATCAATCAACAAGGCCAGTTGGTCTTGACCAGATGGCATCATATCAATGGCTCGTTCAAGCATATATACCAAGTGCTGAACTTGAGTATGAGAAGCTTTGGTATTTTGTCTACCAGGTTTAAGATACAAACAAGGCCTGCATTCATTATCAAAGCCGAGAATGACTTCTTTACCAGTTTCATTTTCTTCTTTGACTGTTTCAGCAGTTAAGGAGGATTCGGGATCAACTCCAAATTCTCTTCTCCAGCCCAAAGTGCTTTCTAATCTTTTGATAGCGTCTTCTACTTTCCACTTGGTAGCACGTAGATATCTCAAAAGGCATTCTTTAGTAAGAAACATCTTTTCAGCGTCAGTTATTGGTGCTCTTTCAGTCATTTTTTCATTGATTGGAACTTTTTCCAAGTTATTAAAGTGATCAAACAGTTTGTCATATTGAGTTTCTTGACTTTCAGTTAGATCCACGGGGGTTTTGACTTTGGATTCTGGAGTTGGATACTGGAAAGGATCGATATGGGACATTGTTAGACGTAGAGGAATTATTAGAAGGAAAGATGAGACAAATCACGAAAAAATTGAATTTACAAAAATTGAATTTACAAAAGTTGAATTTATAAAAATAGCGGATTTCGGAACAAGAATTCCTACTAAAAACCATGGGTTTGCACGTGATTTTTATATATCGGGTTGTATATTTAGCGAGATGATTTGTGTTTAAAGTAGTTTATGAGGTGAGTGATAGTGTGGGAGTGATTGATATTGTGGGAGTGAGTATCACAAGTCTACATCTCAAGTCTAAATTAAGTCTACATCTCAAGTCTAAATTAAGTCTACATCTCAAGTCTAAATTTTTGAGTCTGCATCTTTAAGTCTGCAAGTCTGGATTTGTCTGGATGAGTCTGGATTTTACAAAGATAAAGATATTTAAAAGATGAGACTGATTTGAAGATAAGACTGATTTATAAATTTAATGAAACTGGATGTTTCAAGACGTTTCAATGCTCAAGAATCAGACTCAAAAATAGGGAAAGAAATAGGAATTAGTAGGAATAAATAAGAAAAAAAATAAGAAAAAAATCATGAATAAAAATATGAATAAAAATATGAATAAAATCATGAATAAAAATATGAATAAAAATATGAATAAAATCATGAATAAAATCATGAATAAAAATATGAATAAAATCATGAATAAAAATATGAATAAAATCATGAATAAAGTTATGAAAAAAATCATGAATAAAGTTATGAATAAAATCATGAATAAAAATGTGAATAAAATCATGAATAAAAATATGAATAAAATTATGAATTAAAATATGAATAAAAACATGAATTAATAGAAATAAAAATATAAATAAAATCATGAATAAAATCATGAATAAAAATATAAATAAAAATATAAATAAAAATATAAATAAAAATATAAATAAAAATATAAATAAAAACATGAATAAATATGAGTAAATATTAATCAATATGAAATTTTTTTGAATAAAATAAATATGAATAAAATTATGAATAAATAGGAATAAAAAATCTGACCCAATAGATAAAATGTAGAAAATTAAATATCAACATAGAACAGTAGAATATCATAATACATTGCCAGTATTAACAATTTATATTCAAGGTTTTTTGTTGCAAATTCAGTCTTAATCTGTGATTTTTCGCATTCTTTAATTTTTAATTCTTAATTCTTTAATACTCATACATAATAATATTAATTTTTAATACTCATACGATATTGTAAATTTTATACTTGTACAAATACTCATTTATTTTCAATATATTTATACAAACACTCATCTATTTTCAATATATTTATACAAACACTCATCTATTTTCAATATATTTATACAAACACTCATCTATTTTCAATATATTTATACAAACACTCATCTATTTTCAATATATTTATACAAACACTCATCTATTTTCAATATATTTATACAAACACTCATCTATTTTCAATATA
>PPJE01000109.1:0-35745 GCA_003707475.1 Geotrichum albidum | reverse complement strand
CCCAGATAGAAGCTTCTTGTCCATAGTTACCAGTGTCGGTGATTTTGACGCGCCACTTAAGAAGCCATTTGCCGTTATCTAATTTATCAGCGGAGATACCAGAGATGTCGACAGGAGGGTTAGTGACGTCAAAGAATTGGGGAGGATTTTGACAGTAAGGTTCAGGAATACTACTACAAGGAGTAGATGGAACAGAGCTTGAGACAACTTGAGTAGAAGAAGCAACAGAGCTGGTAGAAGCAGCTGAGCTGGTAGATAAGATTTTGGTTGACGAGGCAGAAGAACTGGAACTAGATGAGATTTTAGTCGATGAGGCAGAAGAACTGGAACTAGAAGAAACTTTGGTGGTGGTAGCAGCTTGGTTAGGATTCCAACAAAGAGGAGGGCCAGATGCACCAGTATCGCATCCAAGTCTAGGATCAATAGATCCAGGATATGTATTAGATCTCCAGTCATATTGGTATTTAATATCATTGAAACACAACTTGTCACCAACAGTGTAAGGAGTTACTTCAAAACTGTCAACGAAGTCAAAGAAGTTTCTGTCATAGACTCTTTTATCGGGGATGTTTTGAGAGTACAAGACCTTGTTTTGGTGACTACTGATGTCTTTAACTTCCCAGATAGAAGCTTCTTGTCCATAGTTACCAGTGTCGGTGATTTTGACGCGCCACTTAAGAAGCCATTTGCCGTTATCTAATTTATCAGCGGAGATACCAGAGATGTCGACAGGAGGGTTAGTGACATCAAAGAATTGGGGG
This sequence comes from Geotrichum albidum, assembly GCA_003707475.1. Taxonomy (NCBI): domain Eukaryota; kingdom Fungi; phylum Ascomycota; class Dipodascomycetes; order Dipodascales; family Dipodascaceae; genus Geotrichum; species Geotrichum albidum. Next base: position 34,984 of record PPJE01000109.1, on the reverse strand, counting down.
GGATTTTGACAGTATTTAACAGGAACTACTGAGGTTGCTACAGCAGCACCTGCGAAAAGTAGAGTAGAGATCTTAGTCATTCTCAAATAGAGTGAAGATTAAGAATCTATAGTTGTGAACGGGTAGTTCTTGAATTATGGGGAATTAAAACAGCACTTAGGGACTGGACATGAACGGATATTTATATTTTTCAAATGGATGTTCTCTATATTTCACTGCTTGACACTTGTTTTGCTGAAATCTGTAGGCTTTCTAGTTCCTCGCTTAATATTCATTATTTTTCTTTTTTCCCATAATTAAAGCTCATGAAGAATTGTTATAGATTAACAATTTTCCATGTTTTCTTTTTATGTAGTACAAACTCCAATATGGTTAGCGTTAAATTCCTTTTTCTTTCAACTTTTTTAGTCAACAATCAAATTATTTTTTTTAAATTTGGAACCTCAATTTTGTAGTCTAGACTAAAAGAAATTTTCTCAAAGTTTGCCTAACCAAAACTAACCTAAGTCCAAGCTTTAACGCTAGATCGCAAATTTGGAAGCTTCCAGAGCGAGCTCCCCGGAGTCTGATTAATTGTTCCAGGCTTTTTGTTTTTTGTCATAACAAACATGTCATATGTGGGTATTCGAAAATACTTGTGTACTTGATTAGGTAATATGTTTTTTTAAAGTATGAAAGATTGCCTATGGTTGTTCCGACAATATGTCAGTCACTATCGGAACCGTCCCGTTATTTTCTGTCTCTAATTAAATTTTAGTTTCTTTCGCGACTCGGAAAAATTATGCTTTTTGCTTAAAAACAACTTTTTTTTAGCAATAACGTCTTGAACCAATGGCTAGGGTAGCTATCCCGACAACATATTTTTCTCACACCTTGCATCTTTGGTAAATAAATCTTGAGTTCACAGACTATGATGAGGCAGAATGCTCATATAAATTTTGGTACGTTAGAAAATGGACTCTGGTTAGTCAAGAAAAAAATTAACAAAGTTTGATGTGTGTTTTGATTGCTCTCACATGAGTATTTTCAAAGATTGGAGAATAAAAAAAACCGTTGGATTTTAGTTAATACTGGATGTTAGATAAAATTAATCTAAAAATATATATATATATTACTTAATATCTAAAAATCTGGTCACTCGACAGATGGAGTTTAGAAATAGGTCTCGTAGAAGCCGGGCTTTCTTTGTTCAAGCAATAACTAGTTGACTTATTATGTAATAAATTTGTTTTTCTTTAGTGTGTAATCTTGATCAAGATATAGTGACGAAATGGGACTTAATATATTTGGGTCTTTCAGAAACCGCATTAATCTTATTGAACATTACAAGTAGTGGAAATCAACGGTGACAGATAAACAATGTGGAATATATGTAATGCGAAACATTTTCAGTTGAGATAGTTTAAAACTATAAAAAGTGAAGTTGCCATGATAGTTAAATGTGAACTACATTTGACTGGGAACATACCTACCACGGATTGTTAATTTGTAGATTTCCATGCATGGAATGTAAAAAAATTTTTCAGTGGTTCACCATGTTTTATGGGGTTAAAGTTAACGCTCTGTCCAGAAGCTGTATTTTTTGCAGTTAAATACTTGCAGATTATCATAAGAAAACATGTTATGAAAGAGTTTTTTATCAACCGTAAAATGGAAAAGCTGAGCGTTCTCAGTATTAAATATCGAAAATGAAAATTTTGGAAAGATGGATCGAGAATAAAATTATTTTAATAATGAATTACAAAGAAATGAGACAGTATTGTGATTTTTTCCAAGTTGTACAAATGTAGACAGTAAGTTTTTATTAGCTTTCAGATTGAAAAGTTGCTTGAACTTGTAAAACTTACTTCTATTATTTTGCTGTTTTGATATAATGGTTGATTCCGAAAATTTTAGCTCAATTGAGAACTATGTTCATTATATTTACTATTTAGACAATTTGCTTGATAGCTAAATAATTAGAATAATAACTCGAATTTTTCACAAATATCTGAAAAATCATCCAATAACTTTATGAAGGTTTCACATTAACCTAGCTTCAAAATATATCAATTGATAATTAGAAACCAGTTATAATTGTAAAAAGCTCAGCTTGAAAAGTATATTTTTAAATCCCAAATGGGAAATCCTCATTTTCAGCAAAAATTAGAAATGGAGCTTTGTAAGAGCACACAGGTGAATGGAAGAAGATTTAATGGGCGGAATTATTACAAAGATGAAATTTGTAAGGCGACGTTTGGCACTGACCTCACTGGACTAAATTTGAGTTAAAAATATGAAAATGGCAAATTTATGAGTTGGAATTACTTGAAAAGGTCGACTACATCTTTGTTGTGAAGGTTCAGAGGTGGGTTCAAAACGTAAAGGAGTACTTATCGTACAAGTTCTGTTTTACGACTCGCTCTAGCACCAAATTGATAGTATATCTGTCAAACTCTGTTTTAACAACCACTTTTCGGGCTTTCAGAGACGTCTAAGCTGGCACAATCTGGCAGAAGCTCAAAAAATTCGACAAACCTTAAAATGGAAGCTCAAAGAAAACTAAGACAGTAGGCCTCAGCTCATCGATGCAGTTAAGGAAAACAGTACTTTGACTCTCTGAAAAGAGCTCAAGTGAATGTACATTTCTGTAATACAAATTGCACGATACTGACGTTTTCAGATCCATTTCAGCACGCCCAGGTACTTTAACTGGTCGTCTATACGACATCACAGCTAGCAAATGGCAAGCTAGATAAAGAGCTGGGCCATCGAGTTCTTGTGATCTCGATTGTATTGCCATCAGCGAGTGGCAACTGAAAACAATAGAGTTTTGTAAATTATTGTTCTTCTTGCTACAGCCTGTGCTTCTTACTATGGTCTGTGCTTTTTGTTTCCAGTTTGTTGTTAACAAGTTGTTGTGCGCTGAGTCAAAGACCATTAAGACTGAAAACAATAGACTGCGTTAAACGCCCAGCTTGAACGGTCTGACAGTCCCGTGGCAAAGCCTTCGAGGTGTCAAAATCCTCTTTGCTATTTTGCTAAATTTATCCTAAATAGTACAAAACTGTTTGAAGGTGTTCCTTAGCTGAAAGAAGATTTCTTAGTACTTTATTTTCGTGTCAATTTTCTTGTGGAGACCTGTTGCATATGCAGGTGAGCTCATCTAGGTACAAACTCATATAGTGGTTGAGAAAACGGGTTACCAGGCCGTTATTTTTATTTTGGCTTTGAACATTGCTTGTGCATGACGCATCTCACACACACATTTACTTTTTTTAGCTTTCTTTTTCATTTCAACTTTTTTTCACTCTAGTCACAAAAGTGGAACGTCAAACTTGCCCATGCACCATAAATTGGGAAACATAGTGATTGCACCTCTAAGCTTGGTACAGATACAGTCACATCACTGCGGTGTTTACAAGCCCCACCAAACTTGCTCAAAATAAGTATTCAGAGCCTGCCACTAGCCTCTTGCAATGAGGATATTTGATAATTTACACGAGTTTGTGCGTTTACAACTGATCAGTTGAGTTTTTAGGCCACAGGAAATACATTCAAACTTCTCTTATATTGCAATATATGAAACCATGTCGCTGCAATGACAATAATATTTTTCAATTTACAGGGTCCAAGTTCATGATATTATGATAAAGGTTTTTCTCGGGATGGATTTTATCTACGATTGCGCTAGGGACTTGTTTAAAATTTAAAAGTTTGGGGTTTTAGCATTTTGAGGAAGACAGTTTGATTGTAAAGCTCTTGCACTAATTTTCAATAGTGAATCCAGAACATTGGTAAGGAATTGTGTAATTTCGATGAGGTAGAATGATATTGGTGCTTAAGAGTCAGTATTTGAAGACTTTAGATTGAGAATAAAAAATCTATTTTGCATTTTTTATTGTCTATGATCTGATCTGGGTCCCGAGCTTTACACTAAATTTCGTTATAGTTCCAACTTTCAAAAAATTAAAACTGTACTAAATAGAGTAAAGCTACCAGTCTTGAATTTTAAACTTTTACAAAGAGCATTTAACGCCAATGTTGATCCAAAAAACCAAGTTTAAGCTTGCTTTTGTGAAAGCTATTTTCTAGAATTCAGGTATTGCCAGGCTCACAACTTCCTATTGTGGAAAAGAAGTTAGAGTTTGTGATTTCCAAATTAGGACACACATATTTTTAAGTATAAATCATTTTTCTCATTGAAGTTTAAATCTGAAGAAATGTGTACAAAAGATGATTCCAAAATAGTTTTTTAATCTTATCTGAATTCAAATATGTCTAGATAGAAATTTAAACTAGTTTACATTGCAGATTTAACAGTTTTTTTCAATCTTTCCGTCGCAAGTTCTCGTTACAATTATGCTCACTGTAAAGTTCCAAAAATCTGAAATGTCCATCATCTTGATTACATCCATAGCTCTTTTTTATTATCAACTCAGTGCAAACTAAAAATTGTCTACATATTCTCTAGATTAAAAATTCTTTGCGCCAAGTAAATGGTGAGATAACCATCTTTTACTTTCTACCTACCTGTTTAACAGAATCAAAATCAACTTTTCATCTGGGTTTGCGGTGATCGACAATCACAAACTTGTAAAACATTTTCTTTGTCATATTTTTATAAAAAAGTAGATATTCAAAATTTTCAATCACACTTAGTGAATACCACATGTCTGTGAAAATGATAGAGTAACGGTAAAAAAATTAAAAAGTCTCTATAATTCAAACTAAACAAGAGAATAAATCTCGTTTCTAGATAAATCTATTTTAAAAGCTTTGAAAATCCGGAGAACAACTGCAATCTTCCAGAAGAGTTTCTAGACATGAATTAAAGCCTGTTTCTTTAAAGTTCTAATGGGTACTCAACTGTACCAGTAACTAAACCATAGCTATCTGGAAACTTTTTCGGAACTTCATGACCAGTATAGGGATCAAAAGCCGATTATTTGAGTTGCTGATGTTCACAAAGGTCAAAGCGCAAATCTTGAGCAAAATTCTACTAAAAAGTAGTTTGAAAAATAAGAAATGAAAAATTGTTGACTACAAGATGAAAAGAAAATTAAAAAAGCAATGCCAATGATTGGTATATAATACAATTGATAAAAAACAAACGAATGAAATCAATGGGAATCAGGTAAAGGCTTCTTTGTTCCGTAATTCAATACACCAGTATTGGTGCTATAATCTCTAGAAAAGCACAGGTATATAAAACGGATGGATGCATTCTAACTTTAGGATTTCTAGTTCAACCTTTTTTTTTCAAATAAATATAAAGCAATCTTCAAGTTTTACTTTTGTTTGCGCAGACCCTAATTGAGCAACCCACAATATACAACTCTCACGATGCTCTTTCAGTACCACTACATGAAATAGATGTATATCTCATCATATGAACTGGACCACACAATGATTGATTGATTGCCATTGTTAACACATAATAAGTACCTCAATAGCTAAAAAAACATCATCATATGACCTTATTATTTGCCCATCTCCAACTCTCAGCTTTTTCGTATTCATATCCAATCAAGTATTATTGAACTTTCTCGTGAAGTTCTAAAAAAACACCTGAAGAATGATGAAAGTCTTGAACTTTAGCCGAATAAAGCTGGTTTCACTATTATAGTTCTTACATGACATATTTCAAGGTTGATTACTGAAAGTATAGGAACATTAGTTGGAAGTACTTTCCACACTTAAACCAACCGCAGATTGGACCCGCGAAATGCTAAATATGGACTTACACATAATCAGTACTCTACCATGATGAAGAGTAAATTAAAAATTTAACTTTTCCTACAAACGGATATTTTTGACAGGCACAACTTGACAAAATCGGCATTTTTATGTCAAAGTGGGTAAAGTGTCTAAACTCGCTATCCAGCCCGAAAACTCAAGTTAACCAACTACACCCTACATGATGTTTCAAAACCGAAAAGCGAATCATGTTTCATAGTTGCTGCCCAAGTCATGAAAATGGCTGACTCACAGTCAGATAAGTTAAAAACCGTGTAAATCATAAGCATTGTGCAAATCGTGCCATATAATCTCAATCATCCTGCCTTCAGAACAGTCTTTAAACTACCATGTGCATACCCGTTGATTTCACAACTTCTGCCTGACTACTATCTAATGATCAGTTTCTTAACCAAGCGGGTCATAGAGCACATCGCCTGAGTCGTTTTATGATTTTCCAACTCCAAGACCCCATTTTGACGCCTGTAGTCTTTGATCAATTGACTTTTTACAATGTCACAGTGATTTCACCAATTTTTTTGATTTTAACTACTTTTTCCAAGCCTTGTATCTCAAAGTGTTTAGATTTATTCGTTCAATTGTTCTTGTGTCCCGTTCACCCAGTTGATAAATACGGCACATTTTTTGACAAAATTTATGCTGAGCCTTCGAACTCCTTCGACAAAGACATTACTTTAAGCCCGCTTGAATATACCATGAAATATACCAATGCTGAGTCCTGTGCTGTGGGACTCCCTACATAAGGATTATATTGGTATAAACATGGTATACACGTTGACAACTCGTTAAAAAATTGCTCAACTGCATCCAACCGCCCTCCACACCAACTTTTAGTTGAAGAGTGAAGAGTGAACTCAAGATTCTGTATGCAGTATTTAATTCTATTCTGCAAAAAATGACTTCTACATGAAAATATGTGTCTCAAATCATGGCTGAACATAGAGGCTACTACAAGAATAAGCTACTAGTAAATTGCGTTGCAAGTATCCAAGGCTCGGTTATGTGAGGTGGGATGGGTAGCTTCACGTTAAAAATAATTTAGCTTTGCTCATGGAAAAATCATTTTCTCCAGTGTATTGTCTGATATGCTATTTTGTACTATATTATTACGGAAAAAAATATGTATATTCGTAAAATCAACTCTGTCCCAAATAGTATAAGTCGGAGATTACAACCCGCTGAATCCCAGTGCTCATGGATACATGTTGAAATTCCTACGGACTTAATGCCAAAATTAGAATGGAAGTCTATTTTATCACTCTTTAGGTTCTTCATTCAGCTCAACAGAATTTGTAAATACAGAGTGAGATAACCCTGGAGTATTGGTTCCAAACACTTTGCCATTAGCATCAACATATTCAAACTTGTAATGAGATAAATACATTGGAATCGCGGACAATTGACTTCCATAACGACTTGAATTGTCATAAAGCTCAAAAAGTGGTACAGCCAGCAGTTTCATATTTCGGGGAACACTGAGAACCTTTTTCTCTGGTAAAGGTACAAGATACATCTTTTTACATTCTTTAGGCCGAGTAACATGCGGTGGAATGAATGGATACATGAAAGTTTCAAAGTTAGGGCGCCACCACTGGGCTAAACAATCACCAATCTCCCATTCATAGTTGATGGAGTCTTGAGAATGCTCGGTATTGAGTGGTGGAGCTAACTTTTCATTCAGTCGTCGCTTAAACCCAGAAAGTTCTTCTTCTTCAGGCTTGATATAATCACCAGGCCTTTTACACATTAGCTTTTAGCACTCGGTATTACCATACTACCTTACTTACAACTTGAAAAATGAATTTGCTACTTGAAGCATTAGAATAAACGGATGCCCGTGTTCGTGACACAAAAGAACAGCTTCGCAAGTCCTTCGCATGCCTGAGACTTCATACTGCGACTGTAATCTATGCAAACGAGCCTGGACTGAAATGTCTTCTTCAGGCTGCAGATCCTTAACACTGAAATTGTAGTTTGTCACTGGATATAGCTTAATAGTCGGTCGCTGGTTTTTACTGAAGTCTGGCGGGTTTGGCGGCAGCGAAGCAGACTCCCTATGCGTTTCGGTTCTTGTAGACATGTCGTTCAATGGTATCCGATAGGACCGACTTGAAAAAATAGCGAGAGCTCCAATATAAAACATCCCTAACCCCATTGGTTTATTTTGTGTCATGCAGTGAGCAAACAATGAAACAAACCTTTTAGGTGACTTTTCCATCTTTATTTTTTTGAGTTCAAAAGACACATGGCTACTCTTAACTAAATCTTTAATAGTAACTAACATTTTCCAACTCTCCATCGTCATGAAATCAATATTGCATTTATTAGTTGCTGCTGGAGCATTAGTGACACCAGGCGTTGCACAAGTGTCTACTAACGAAGCTTATCCTGATCCTAATAGCTTACCTACACTGGGATATAAACATGGTGAATCAATTCCTATTGAGTGTATTCAAAGAAACATTGAAACTGGAGAACACAAGTTTGACGAGAATGAAAACATTGTGTACGCACCTTTTCCTCACTGTTTTGAAACAGATGCACCTCTTTCCTTACGCTATAATGTGGACGATACTTTCAACTGTACAATAGATCTGGGTCATGATTTCTTTCATGTTTTCCAGCTTCTCATTCACGAAGATGTTCCGTTTTCATGCCGTATCCCATATGCCAAATCTACTCGTGATTCTGGCGAAGATGGAACCACAAAGCCTGCTTTTATTCCTCTTACCTTTAACGTTCGTGGCAAGATCCAAGAAAGTCATCTTCATATTGATCCCTTCTTAAATGTTGCTTTGCTTGCCAACTCTTCTGCGAATACCGTGATCTCTGGAACAGCATTCTCTTCGGGTCCCAGCACCAATCGTGTCATTATTGGTGATTCACTTCCTCTAACTTTGGCAGTGCGTTGGTATAAAGGAGCTGTGATTCCCACTGCTAATGCTGCTCTTTTGTCTAGTTCCACAACTTTGATATACTGTTTTGCTACATTTGTCGGTACTTTGGCCGTTGCAATCGCAGTTCTCTACGGTGTGGTATTTCCCAAGAAAATGAAGTACGAAATGAGAAGACATATTCCTGGAACTGGTACTTATGATAAGCTTGATTAGATGATAGTTATATCGGACTTTGCACGTAGTTTTTGAATTTTCCAAGACCTGTTGATGGAGGATTTTTCCAGTCATTCCCTGGAGAATGGAATATATTATATATTCCTGGAATACATGTTATTTATTAAATACAATTGATGCTCCATCAATTTGAGACATAATTTTGCACTTGAATACAATTTTTTTTTTGATTTTATGAAATATATAACCATTAACCTGAAGGTCTCTTTGATATAACATTAAACTATACCTCTCTATAAATGCTAAATGGATTAGTTCTGTAAAGAACACTTGGACTCCAAAGCTTGGAGAACAAGTAAAACATTTGGTTCAATATCAGACACAAGTCTGAATCTGTTATATAAATAATCCTTTAGCAATAAAGCTAACTGTAGTCGTAAAGGCTGATCTTTCGCATATGTGACCTTCATGTATTGATTGTAAGAGTTGATAACAGTCTTCAAGCTATCTGGGAATGAAGGACTTGAGTGCGAAACATGACGAATTGGCAATGTAATATCTAAGAAAGAGATTTCAGGTTCTAAAGGAGCAGGAAATGTGTTTATCAAATAATTAATGACATGATTGCACAGATATTGAGGATTAACACTTTCAGTAAATGAATCAAACAGATCCAAAAATTTTTGACTGATTGATAAAATAGCAGCTTTCTTTTCAGATTCTCTAGTAATGTATTGTGAAAAACTAGGAATTGCAGCGTCAAATATGGCAAGAGCAATATCACCACGAAGAGCTGGATTAGTTTCAGGATTTCCTAGCATTGACATATCGGCTTCGGGTAATGCTTTAAGCTCAGCTTTTGCAGCAGCTTCAACATCTTCATCATCATCTGAAGGTAACACAATTGTATCTGCTCCTTCAGCAGCATCGTCTTTTGACAATGAACGGTGCTTTTCCATTTCACGAGCTTCTTGTTCCTGATCAGCCTTTTGTTGAGCTTCAGTCACCAATCCTAATAAATTACGTCGTGCAAGAATTTTTGAAACATAAATCAACTCCAATTTTGCATATTCAATCCATATAAGATCAGAAGTTGAGTTAAACCGAAGACCTCTTTGCATGATACTTCTAGCAGCTCTAATAGCAGCGTTAAATTCAGCTTCGTATTTAGCTGCCATGATCCAAACAGCTGGCTTTGTAGGATGTAATTGTAACATTCTTGTATAAATCTTTGTAAGAACATTAAGTGTCTTTTGTTCCCTTGCATATTGAATATAATTCAACCATAAATTCATATCTCCAGTGAATTTGCGTACGCCGCGCTCAAATATGAATAAAATTCTTCGTTGCCCTGCATATGCGGAAACACCATGTCCTTTGGTCTTATCGTCACGAGAAGCACCAAGTCTAGCAGCACGCTTCAATCTAAGCTTATCAACGTTTTTTTCATACCCAACATATCTAAGAAAATCTTTTGATTTAACACCTCTGGACGCTATTCTGTGCTCAAAATCAGTTCTTCTTCTCATAATTATGTTCAATTCAGGCTAAAATTTGTTAAAATATATTCAATAGACGTAAAACAGTTGGATATTACCTTGGTAAAAAGCCCTCGCTGAAACAAATCATCCAACTCACTGAATGACTGCTCCAAGTAGTATCTGACCTTTTCTGACATGATTAATTGATGATATCAAGTTGAAAAATAATTCTTGAAATTTTTTTTCATCTCCAAGTTGGGAGATTTAAGTCACGTGATATAAAAATTTGAGATTATTTCACGGGTTTGTTTGTGGGACAAAACAATGAATTAGAGAGGAATCATACTGGGCTAAGCAAGCGTGATACTATATTGATTGGAAAGTAGTATGAACAATGAGAAAGCATCTACATAAGAATTCGTCATAATAAATAGTCATTGGTGGTTGAAAGATTAGTATCCACCAAGCTAGAAATGTTAGTAAAGTAAAAAGAGCAGAAACCAGTTCAACATACCTGCTCATTGTGGGCCTCAATGGTGTCACCATCACTGATATCGAGCTAGAAAGACGTGTTAGCAATGGATAAATGAATTAGACTGGATACATACAGAAGCGGGAGTGTCAGTATCACCGACACGTTCACCTTCATACAAGAATCTCAAAGATCTAGGATCTTTTCCTGTTCTCTTACAGAATGCATCAAAAACTTTTTTCAACTGTGTGGATTTCTTAATTTTGAAGTAGACGTCGGTTGAAGAGTCAGTGACCTTTACGTTAATGTGGTCAGATTCAGTCTTGGGCCCTTCGGCTTTAGGGGTAGTATCAGACATTTTGAATTGGTAGATGCGGGTAATTGAACAGTGACAAGCACGAGAGAAAGAGAAAAAGAGAAGGAAAAAGGGAAAAAACAGTATTCTAAACCATTGTAAAAAACCATGGTAGAGACTGAAGAAATGACTAAGCAAACGCACTGTTTGAGTGGTAAAAAGGACAGTAAATCCAGGACTACTAACGTAAATATGGGACTTTGGCCACCAGGGGTGGTGATGAAGCAGTTTAGATGAAGGGAAGCAGGGTGGATGGGTGTCTGAGTGGATGGGTGGATGGGTGTATGGGTGTATGGGTAGCTAGATAGCTGGCTTGCTGACTTACTGGCTAACTGGATAGCTGGCTTACCTACATGATCAATCTACAAGACATGGCTAACTTATAATGACCAACTTATCATGGCCAACTTATCATGGCCAACTTATCATGGCCAACTTATCATGACCAACTTATCATGACCAACTTATCATGACCAACTTATCATGACCAACTTATCATGACCAACTTATCATGACCAACTTATCATGAACAACCTACAAGCCCAACCTACATGACAAAATCACCAACTTACACAATGACTACAAATTCTAGCTGCATCTACAAATATTAGTTGCATCTACTAACACTAGTTGCATCTCACTATTAAGATTACAAATTCTAACATTTACTACAAAGTTAGTAACCTCATATATGAACAACTTCACTACTCAACAACCTTTTCTGACCTTTTAAAAGTATTCAAAGTTTATATACAAAGTTGATGTTCAAAGCGGCTGTTTTAAACTTCTCATCAACTTTTCATCAACTTCTGTGAAACAACGCCAAAATGTCTGAGTACCAACCCTCCAGTTTCGTGGACTTGGAAAAAATTGCTTCACTTCGAAACTCGCCTCTCACTACAGAGGCTCCTGTAACAATCCGTGAATTTGACGAAAATGGTGAACTCTGCAGAGTCTATGAAACCAAATCAGTAAACGGTCTATTGCCAATGACATCTCAAGTATTCACCCCAACCTCTAAAGAATCCCTCAACTCTGTAAGCACCCTTCAGTATCTAATGAACATCTTTCTGCCTACTGGATACCCTCACAGTGTCACTCCAGACTATTTTGATTATCAAGTTTACGACTCCTTTCAGGCATTCTCTTCTTCAATTGCGTCCTTGTTTGCTAATAGAGCTGTACTCACGGCTGTAGGCGTAGGTGATCAATCTGCTTCTTCTACCTCAGCTTTATTCATGAAAATTATTCAAGAAACTATTGGCCGTCTAGGAACCATTTGTTTCGCTTGGAAGTATGGATCAGCATTGGAACCTGAGTGTAAGAAATATAGGTTCATGGCAGATCTTTTTAACGACAGTGCAATGATTTTTGACTGTCTCTCGCCACTGTTTCCATTCGATAAAAAGATTGTAATTGGAATGTTGTGCATGTCTGGACTGCTCCGTAGTATGTGCGGTGTTATGGCTGGAGGTTCAAGAGCTGCTTTAACTCAGCACTTTACTGATCCAGTTCGGGGAAGTATAGCAGATGTCAATGCAAAAGATCAATCTCAAGAAACTGTCATATCTTTACTGGGAATGCTCGCAGGATCTGTGGCTGTTGGCATTGTACAAGGTGAAGGCTTTACAATGTGGTCTACCATGATAATTCTTCTCACTCTGCATTTATGGACTAATTACAAGGCTGTCTCTAGCGTTGTTCTCAAAAGTTTAAATCGCCAAAGAGTAAACATTATTTTTTCAGATATTGTTAGATCGCTAGATGATCTGAAAGATGCTGACGCCAGCTCGTTATCAAAATTAGTTCTTTCACCCAAACGTGTTTCTCTAAAAGAAAATATTTTGGAACCAGATGGTGTATTGCGAAATGCTAACGGTAGGATTATTGGACATGCTGAATTTACGGGCTTTGATTCTGTCAAACTTGGTATAGACCGCTCTAGCACTGATCTCGCAGAACTTTTAAGCTTGACTAAGAAATGGGGCTACATTTTATCGTATGCTATTGAAGGTACACAAGTTAACGTCTCTATAACTCTTTTCGATGAAGAAAATAGTAGCAGTACAAACAGTTCTGGAGATTTACACGCTTGGGTTCACGCTTATCTTATTGCGAATTGTGTTCAGGCTTCTTTGAGCTCTCGTTCACTTGAAAAAAGGTTAAATGTCACTGATCATTACTCAGTTATAAAACATACCTCCAATACTCTAACGACAATTTTTGATGACCTCCAGTTGCTTCCAGCTCTAAAGCGTTCTGGATGGAATGTTTCCAATAGAAATATCATTACTCATCCTGTGAAGAAAATCAACATTTCTAACTTTTAATTCAAATCGTTTGCTTGTTTTCTGCTTTGGCCTATAAATATTTATCACGTGATATAAAAATGTAAGGCTTTAAATATTTTCATTTAGACATCTATATTGGTAATTTGTTTTCTCCATATATATTTTAAAACATGGCGAGACTCTTGAGCCCAGAAGCAACGGCTTTAATAGATGAATTCAAAAGATCTGGTCAGTTTGATGCGTTGAGGAAACAACTTTTTCAAGAATTTAAAGACAGCGTAAGTACGAGGTTTAAATTTGGTATCAATGTGCTAATTCATTTAGTCAACATACGAAGATCTTCGTTCTGCAGTGAAAGAAGTAGTTGATACAGAAGTTGCCCGGGATGAATCTCTGATTAAAAAGGATAGAGCTAAAGCTGTATCTATTATAGAAGGTATTCTAAATCATCAACAAGAATCAGCTGAATATAATCGATCAAGATCTAAACCTTGTGAAAATGAAGTATTTTTGAAAATCAACGACTATGTCCAACGAAATACTATTGATTCCAAATATTTGTGGAAAAATGTTGGAAAGAAACTTTCTGCAGACAAAAAGTTGGATGAAGAGCGTATTTCTTTCAAAGAAAACGGGACGATGAATGGAGTTAATGGCGACAAGTTGTAATGAAATACTGACGTTTGAACAAGTTTCATCTTTTCTGCTTCAACAACTAATCTTGGTAATTAATTTGGAAATTATTTGTTCATCTATATTTGCTGAACTTTCAAAGCTGCAAATCGGGAAATCATTTGACATAAGAATGGTATATTTTTAACCATAATGTCTTTCGACTTATACTATGACTATATCAGTGCCATACCAGCTTTGCGTGCATTCCAGCATATTGAGTGGTCGAAAAACTGGTTTTTTCTAGATCACGACAACTTTGTGAAATGAAACTAAATAAACGAGAAGAATTGACTTTGAAATTCTACAATAAAACAGCTATCCTTTTTATCTGACAGTTTCTCAAATCAAAAATTGCATCTTAGTGTTATCTCTCAATATACTGGTTAAAAAATTAAGGGAATTGTTTAATAAATATGAAATTTCTATTTACAAATCAATCTGTGAGAAAACGACATTATAGATTTATATTTGTACCAAAAATTTGTGATTTAACACAGAAATCGGTATATTCTGTAATAAACACTTCTACTTTTGATAGCTGCACGTTCAGCAATAAGTTCTTCTTGTATTGTGATAGAATCATAATGTTTTCTTCCAGTATTCAAGTCCATATTAGCAAGAGTAATTAAAGGGGTTTTTGCGAGAAATTTATGAATGGCGAAACAAACCAAAACAACCGGTACTGCTAAGTATGATTGGAAAAATACTTTAACATTGGGTTCTTTACCAATAGGACACAATGAAGTCCAAAACTGCACACATAAAATAAGAACAATCATCATCAACGAAATCCAAGAACCAATCACACCCATTTGGGCACGAAATGGAATCCCAAAGTTAAGACCTTGAATTTTCATGGCCCCACGGTAACGAATATGACAAAGGCTGATGCTGGCCCAAGTAAACAAAGATGACAGCCCTGATAGAGCTAATAGCCAGCTAAATACTTCATCTTTTTTATCGGAACCACAAATAAAAGCTAATAATCCAAAACCAGAACAAACAAAAATACCAGCTAAAGGACGACCCTTTCTATCAATGTATCCCAAAAACTTAGGAGCAAGGCCCAGTTCAGCAAGAGAGCAAAGAGTTCGAGAACAACCATAAATGGAAGAATTACCAACAGATAACACAGAAAGAAGAATGACGACATTAATAGCTGACGGAATACCAGTAATACCAGCATTGGTGATAGCAATGACAAATGGTGATGCACTTGCATCAACGCTAGAAGAACCAAGCAGCATTGGACTGTTATAAGGAACCAAAAGACCAACGAGCGTCAAAGCCAAAATGTAAAATAAAGCAATACGCCAAATAATTTGTTTGCAGGCAGTTGGGATACTTTTCCTTGGATTAGCAGTATCAGCAGCAGCTATTCCAGTCAATTCTGTACCTGCAAACGAAAAAGCTGCGGTCACAAAAACTGAGCAAAACCCTTGGAATCCATGGTTGAATGCGCCAGGATTATGCCAATATTTATCACCAACGAAGCCTCCTACAGGTGCACCACCAAGAATAATGACAATAGACATGATGATAAAGGCGACAATTGAAATGATTTTGATTGCAGAAAATATACATTCTGCCTCACCATAACTTTGGACTCCAAACATATTGATACCTACAATAAGAATCCAAAATAGAGTTACCCAGATTGCAGGATGAATTGGGCACTCCCAGTAATCAATGGTCATTGTCGCAGCAACTAATTCTAAAGGGAAAACAACTAGCCATTGTAGAGCATAATTCCAGCCCATGGCAAATCCCCAAGAGGGGTCTAAGAAACGTGTTGAGTAAGTAGCAAAGGCACCGGAGACTGGGAAAACCACTGCAAGCTCTCCAAGTGCTTGAATAGTGAGATAAACCATAAACCCACAGTATAGAAATGCAAGAAGAACTGAGGCTGGGCCACCATTAGCTAATGCACCCCCTGATCCCACGAATAATCCAGTACCAATTGAACCACCGAAGGCAATCATATGAAGATGCCTTGGCTTCAATTTCTGTGCTAGCTGAGCTGGTTGATGACTAGTTTCACCCCCGATCCCTGTACTTTCAGTTATTGCAGTCCCTTTCTCTTCATCGTTGAGTGTGTAATTTGTTAAACTAGTTTCATTTGTAAGAGGTGGTTTAAAAGAGTCTATAACTTTAGTAAATATACTTGACTTTGTGGTTTCATGAAGTATAGTGTTGTTAGGTCCAGCAGAATCGCTTAAACTTTCGGTAGACATTATTGTTTATTCTCTCCAAAAACTATTGAGTGTATGTGTTTTTAAAAAGTTTTTCAAGATAAAATTGAATTTGCAAAAGTTCATAATTTGATTCTTTTATATATCGTATTAGAGGTAAAGTTCTAGAATATGGAACCGCCATAATCTTTGTACGGAGAAGAAAGAAACGAGATAATACAAGACCATTTTTTAAGTCTTCAGTGCTTTGTTTATTTGTTGAAAAACGCTTCTTGACTCTCGAAAATTTCAGTCTGATACAGATTCAAATTTCATGTAGAAAAAATGCGTTGAAATTGATGAAAGGCACATTTGTAATTTCCCAATTTGAAATTTGAATTCAAAGAGATAAAATTAATGGGCAGAAAAATATGAAATAAACAGCATAACTGGAACGTTTAAACAAAAACAAAGTTTTAATAGAATCATGAAATGAATTCAAGTCAATTGAGATTGAAATTTTAGAAAAATTGATAAGCTTTTCTACGGGATTGAAATTTCTGAAAAGTGGATATTCATCACTTGCTTGTGCTGCGATATGAAGAGCTACCAAAGTTTGTATTGAATCTAATTGAGTATCATAATAACAGAATTTAGTAGCATGTAAAACTAAATACCAGAAAATGCCTTTGTATTGATACCGTGACCAGGCCTTTTAAACAAATTTACAAAGGACTATTCCATGTTTCTGTCGAGATGGATTCTTACTACTATAATCTCGATGAAAAAATTGATTTACTCTTGTTTATTTAAGGTACACTCTCATGTGAAATTGATCACGTAACTGTGAACACAAGAATCACCATTCAAGATCAAGAAATTGATGTTATTTTTACTTTTGAAAAAACATGATTTAATTTCGTACCATTAAGAACTTGTAAAATACATGATCTGTATTTTAATTGTGTATATGCTAAATGATTTAAACAGATATAAACAAATTTCAATCAATACGAGATAAAAATAGCATGTTAATAGCGATTTAGACTGATAATGAATTTATCAAAAAATAAAAAACCGTTCACTCTTTTATAGATTGTAAAGGTAATGACAAAGAGTATCTGCCATCTAAAGATAAGCTTGGGCGGCCGCCGGGTATCGTTTTTCTTTGATTTTGTTCGAGGGACATTCTTGGACTAGTTACACCGCTTGAATAAATAGGTGAAACGGGTGCACCGTTAGACAGTCTTCCACCATTGAGATCCATTGTCATACGGTGACTGGGCTTTCTAAAATCACGAGGTGTATCACCTCCATTCATATCCACTATACCAGGTCTACCCATCTGTGCTCTAATTTTGTTGTACTTTTGTTTCTCAAGTTCCATTTTTTCAGGCGAATTTATCATTTCCGCCAAAGTGGCAGCCTTTGTTCGAATTGGTGCACCTTGATCAATGTTTTTTTCATCAGCATATCGAAAAGATCGTAGAGATTCGACCAAATACTTGTGAGTTCTTATCCAGTCTAAAGCAGAGTCTGATCCTTCATAAATGCAAAATAATAAAACTGTTAGAGCCTTGCGATAAAAAAGAGTCAGTATGTTGAGTCAAGAAAAGATGGCAGAATAGACATACTTTCATGATATGGCGCCAGTTTTTTGGTTTATCAACCAATCTCTTTGCTAGTATTTCGTAAACTTCAGGGCCATATACTCTAAAAAATAGTTAGTTGAAAGAAATGTGGTTGCTATCTATCGGCATACTCGTGATATGTTAATAATGCGATTTCTCGAAGTTCTCCACTACTGGGACCCCAAGAATCATTACTGGTAGCTAAGTAAGAGAATTAGAAGTAATTTCAAATCGTTGGAAAACATTTCGTACCATTTCTAACCTGAATCTGAACAGGAGAATATCGATGTGTGATTAATTTTAACAAGTGTTTAGACATTCTGAGTAACAGAAATGAATTAGGTCTTCCTGGATCTGTAGGACTTAATTATTGAAGGATCAATTACCAGAAGAAACGCATCAACAGTTTTTAAAGAAGTGTATCTAGAATCTATAGTGAACTTTTGTAAATGATTGAATGTAGTGGCTATCAGTAAAAATGGAAAGAGAAAAGTCTTTGGAATATCCCAAACTCAAAAATGCGTTCTAGTTGACTTGAACGGTACCTAGTGTTTCATTTCATTGTCTACCGTTAAGATAAAGACTCACGCTATGAATTTATATAGTATATTTAGATTTAAGCTACTATTTTTTACTTGCTCCATATGAATGATGGCCTTCCTGAGACCTTCCAGAAGTTGGTTTTATGCCTTTTGCTCTAGATTTCTCGATCGCTACCTTGAATGATTCCTTCAACAACTCTACAGCCTCCAGACTAGTCTGATGATGAAAGACTAAGCGATTGTAATCCAAAATTTTCACACCTTTCTTTGTAGCTTCTTCATAAAGAATGTGAATGTCCAAACCACTGGCGTCTGCGTCGATGTAAATGAAATTAGTGTCTGGTGGAAGCTCAGTTTTGATTCCATAGTTTTCGTCCAAGAACTGTGCAGTCTTTCTTGTCAATGCGTGAGTCTCTTTCATAGTCGGCCAGATCTCATCAATGGCAACATTAGCAGCTTGGGCCAGAATGCCAGCCTGTCTAATACCTCCTCCCTGCTGTTTACGAATCCATCTAGCTCTTTTAATGAACTCAGCATCACCTACAAGTACGCTTCCTACTGGAGCACCCATACCTTTAGACAAACAAAGGGAAACACTATCAAACTCTTTGCAATAGTCTTTCATTGCGATTCCAGTTTCAGCAGAAGCATGCCAGAGTCTAGCACCATCCAAATGCATTTTTACCCCATTTTCCCTAGCAAACTTGCTAATTCTCTGAATCTCTTCCAATGGCATAATAGCACCTCCTAGAGTATTCTCGAGCGAGATAACCTTAGTAGGGGCGACATGGATGTCATCATAATTGATAATGTGCTTTTTGACATCTTCCAAAGTCAAGTAGACTCCGTTGGCAGGAATAACAGGGGTTACCATAGCTTGAGACAGAATTGCTAATCCTGCAGCTTCAGAAGTATAAACGTGAGCCCTGTGGTCACAAAGAATAGAGTGAGGAGGTTGGTAAAGTTGGCATCTGAGTCCGACCTGATTAGAAAGAGTTCCAGATGTCATGAAAGTGCCAGCTTCTTTTCCAGCAATCTTTGCAACTTTTGTTTGCAAGTTATTGACATCGGAGTCTTCTTCATAAACGTCATCTCCGTGACTGGCGTTGAGCATGGCTTTGAGCATGGACTCTGTAGGGGTAGTGAACGTATCACCTACGCTGGTTAGCAAATTGGAGAATGATTCGAGGATCACATACTTCTGAAGTCAAAAGCAGCAGCACTTTGTTTAGTCATTGTTGAATGTAGAATGGGAGAAGATTGAAGAAAAAAGAAGCTTCAAGATCTTGGTTAAGGCTAGGATTTACAAAATTTAAGTGTGAAATGAGAATCACTTTATAACGAATTTGTAATTTTCTCATGAATCTGTCATGAATATATATGGACATATAAACCTTAAACATATTAAGAACAAGCATATCAACATATTAAATACAAATATACACAATTCAAAAATATAATAAAATCATCAAAATCACAAAAACTCATATTGTCTTCATCATTTTTAAACATAATCCTGATAGAAACCCAGACTCAGTATAAATGACACTGTCGAAGACTTAAAGCTTTCCTTGTTACCCGCCTTGTTGAAATTTTGCCCTTTTTCTCTCCCCATAAGGTTTTCTCCCTCTTCCTTCTCCAAATTTGACAATCTTTCTAAATACCACTCCCCTGCAGCTTTGCATTTTCTTGGTTAATATGAAAGCTGCTTTTGGTATAAATCATTAGCTCTAGAAATCAACAATTTTATTTGTCATTGTCAATCTTGGATACAGATTGTCAATCTTGGATACTTCAGATAGTCAATGTCTGTGCCTAATTATACTTTGCATTCACAGTTGCTGGTAATAGCATTTGCCCTGCTATGGCTGTTTCATAGAGCTACAAGGCTTTTAAAGATCCCAGCAGCGCAACTTGTGTCTACCCTGGGAATGGAGATTCCTAATGTCCCGAGTGTTACGATAGATGCAATATCTCCAACCTCCATTCTGTTTCACTGGGTTCTGCCAGATAAAAGCATTATGAAATACTTGTTTCTGTTAAATGACAAAAAAGGTACGTTTCATTGTGTGTATTAAACAAATTCTAACATTTTCTTTAGCTGGAGAAACTGACCGACTGAATTCTTCAGTTACTCTGAATGGCCTTCAAAATAGTACTTCTTATACTCTTAGTGTTATTGCACTCAACTATAATAATTGCCAATCGCATGCCGCCATCATAAGGTTTTCTACACTTGGTGATTCTGATGAATTAGTTCCTGAACCAGTCAACACTGGGTTGACTTCTAGTGGTAAGTATTGTTTAGCTGGTTTTTTTTTTACTCTAACAATCTAAAGATTCTTCTTTGCATCTTTCATCTCTAGCAACTCAAAACTCAACTGGAAGAAATCGGTCCAGAAGTCTGCACTCAAGTACTAACCCCATTGTAAATAATTCCAACTCAAAAGCATCCTTACGACAGAACAAGTCAAAACAAAATAACGAATCATTAAATGAAATACCAAATTCCTCTTCAGAAGACTGCAATCTGGATTACATGGATAAATCGATTTACACAGTCGAGTCTTTAGAAAAAGAAGTAGAATTGATTCAAGCTGAACTTGAAGAAATTTTAAATCAAAAAGCACTTCTAGATGCTGAGCACATTACTGTTGAACAAGGTATTACGGATGATTTGGAAATCGCAAAGTCAAAAAGAAAAACAGATGAATATTCAAGAGCTCAACTCAAGTCTGAAAGTAAAATTTTGGAAGAAACAAAGCACCAGCTTGATACTCAACGCGTCAAACTTGAAAAGACAAATAAACTTCTTCAAGCCGACCTAGATCGCAAGTTATCAGAAAATCAAAAGTGGATCAACGAAATTGATGACGCCAAAGAGTGTATCTCAAAGCACGAAAAGGCAATCAAAGATATCACTTTTGAAGGTGAGAGCCAAGTTGCTGCAATTCAAAAAGAACAAGATGATTTGCAAAAAGAATTCATTGAAATTGATGAAGATATCAAATTTTTAGCCAATTCTGTAAAGCGAGCTGATGTTATCAAAAACACGTCTATCGAAGTTTTAAATGAGTCCAAAAGTAAGACAGATAAGGTTACTGGAATGATTAATGAGGATTATGTTGCAAGCCTCTTGGAAAACCCTGATGTCCACGACAAATTGAAAGAAGCTATCAAATCTGAACTTGAATATGAAACTCCATTAGAAGAAGAGTGGAAGCAAACACAGAAAGATTTGGAAAACCGCTATTTAAAGGTTTACACGGAATATAATGAGACACTTAAAAACGGCAGCCAAACTAAGCGCTCGCAAGGTCCAGAATCAAATCCTGTTTACGAAGCTGTTGCAGCAGCAGCCGCAGCAGCAGCAACTGGTAATAGTAATGGAATTACCAATGCGCAGGCTGTAAGCTTAGCTAACTATCCATCTTTAACGACAACTATTAGTGGAAATGGAGAGTTTCCAGGAGAGCCAATTGCACCGACTGTTTCTAACGTGTCTAGTACCAAGAAACGAAGAAACAGATCTCGTAGAAACACAAAAAGTCAAGGGTCTTACAATATTGGTTCTCCTCAGCAAACCTTTCTCACAGTTGCTGCTTCAGGTATTAGTCCGGCTGTATCTTTATATCCAAATGGACCGTCTATGAGTCCTACAAGTGCTACCAGTAGAACTGTTGGAAATTTAACAGATCAAAGCCCAGATCCTATTTTCACTCCTTTAACTGCTTCTCAAAGCTCTACATCTTTCACGAATGGTCCTATGCAATGGGATCTTCAAAGACCTCCAATTCCTAATATCAGAAGTCCTGATTTACAGAATCCATCTTCTTTACTTCCTTCCTATCTTTTGAAAGATGACGGCACTGAATTAACTTTGAGTCCCAACGGAAATATTTTAAGAAATGTTGACATGGATACTCAATTTTTGGATCAATTAGCTACTGCGAAAAGACCTTCTGGCGCTATATTGGGTAGGGCGTTACATCAGCGAGAAGGCTCAAATGATTCGCTTCATTCAGCTGTTGGGTCAAATGATTCTATTGTGCATGATACCTCATCACTAGATTTACAAAACAATATGAATGGCACTTCACAGTTTTCTCCTCAATCAAATTTCAATCATTTGTTTCATAGGCCAAGTACAGGCTCATTTGGCCAAGTCTCGACGGTCAACTCAATTAATCCAGACTCTCCTGTTATGGTTGATTCTCAAGTAGGTCAGCTTTCACAAGATGACTCTCTCAAGCACCAATCTTCCAAGGGAAGATTTGGAAGTATGTTTTTCTTTGGGAAACCAAGAAATCAAGAAAGGAGCACTGCTGAACCTACAGAACATCCCAGCAGCATGCATTCTCTGTTTTTCAAAAAGGGTCCGCCAAAAATAGATATCAGTGAGGCCCCTGGTGGTGTTTCTCCAGCCCATTCTTATAGAAACTCAGACGAAGATAACATTATTGGTCGAAGACGTCGTAGTGGAAGTATGAACAGTGTTGGAAGTTTGCCTGTTTCGCTTGGTGAAAGCTTTACTGGAAGTGGAATGCTTAATCTTTGGCAAGATTCATCCAGAACCAGCAATTTGGAGCCATCCAGATCACATATCAGCACCACTCTTTCAATTGATAGAAACCCCAATGTTACCAAACCTTTTGTTTCATCAAATTTATTAGGAGTCAATAGAAATGGATTTGAAAGCCAAACGTCCGGTTTAGGATGGTCAGCATTTTCCAATCCTAATAGAACTTCTCGCGCCAATTCATTTCAAGAAGACAATCATTTGGAAGCTACCTGGGACCACATGCCTAACAACACGATAACTCACAATAAGGCTGATGATTCTGCGTTTGAAACTCATATGGGAGATATTTCAAGTAATGAGGGTACGTCTTCATCTCAGCCAAACAAAAGCAGGTTTTCAAAGGGGTTTGCCAGTCTATTCTCATCTTCTGCCCAAACCAACTCTGCTGGAGATTCCAATAAAAGTGTTGCTAGTTCTAATCTCAGAAAATCTATCGATGAAATTCATGAAGAATTGAGTATTGGAAATAGTGCTAGTGATGCTGCACTCAGTATTGAAACAGATAACTCAAGAGATTCTAATCCACTACAGCCTGCTGTATTACCAAAAGAGAGTATTATTCAAAAGGGCATCCGAACATTAAGTCTCCCACGAAAAGTATCATCGAATGGAAATTCTGTTGCAAGCACTTCTTTACCTAAATCCAAGTTTACAATGAGAAGATTGAGCATGTTTGGCAAAAAAGGAAGTAGCAAAGAAGTAGAAGAAGATTTAGAAGTCATGAATGAAAGTCAAGAAGAGGGTTTTTCATCTCCTATTGAGACAGAACTTGCAAGCGAGAACGAAAATATGGATTTCCAAGAATTTCTCGCTCAAGCCCAACGAGATTTAAAATAGTCTCTCAATGATCTTGATTTAAAATAGTCTCTCAATGATCTTGATTTGGATGGAATTATATTATTTATTCAACTAGTGTTTGGTATATTCAACATATCATCTTAGTTTAACCTAATTTATATAGCTGCTATTGTTTTGTTTAGTTTTGTTAAATTGATTTTACATTATTGGACATCTTTATCTACTTTGTCCGATATATTTCTCATAATATCAGTGTAAATAATTTGACTTGCCTGTTTTCCAGATTTAATGTGTAGTCTTTAAATGCATTTTTTTCCAATTATAAGAATGATTTAGTCAAAGGTGGTCTTCTTACCCATTGAAGGTAAGATTGAAGTGCTTGCACGTTGAGCATTTGCCAAAGCAAGACCAGGTTTTGGTCGTTTGTTAGATTCAAATGGTTTGTTTTCAAACCTTCTCTTGGGAAAATGCTGCTTCACGGGAGCACTTTCGTAAGACTCAGTATTGTTGTTACTTCCATAATCAGATCTTTGATAGGAATCACCATCCCCACCCTCGGCTCTTTCTCTTTGGTTGAAAGACTTGACCTTGTCTTGTTTAGTACGTTTTGATCTGTCTTCGCCAAATTCCATTCTTAAAAATCTTCCATTCAACTTTTTACAAGACTTATCTTTAAGAGCATTGGTAGCACCCTCCACATCTCTAAAATCCACAAACGAAAATCCTTTACAGTTTCCTGAATCTTCAAAAGTAGCCGTTCTAATTTTTGTAATATCTCCACAATGTTGGAAATGCTTTTCGAGAACATCGTCAGTGGTATCAAAAGCAAGATTTCCCACAAAGAGAATTCGACTAGGTGGGTTTTTAGAGATAGCTGTACCAGCAACACCTCCCTTTTCGGTGATCACAGCTGGACGACCCTCGAAAGAGCTGGCGTTCTTGATTAATAGATTTCTACCATTCAAAAACTGTTCAGAGAGACCAACTACTGTCGCAAGCTGCTCAGCATTTTTCACATCAACATAAGCAAAACCTCTAATTCTAGTTCCCTTCTTTTTTGACATGTTATTGGGAGCCAACGGTAATTTGACTCTGGTGATATCCTTGAGAGTGACAATACCATCTTTATCTTCGTTATTAGCAGTTTTTGCTACAAGGAATCTTTTGATATCATCAACTGTTGTTTCAAAAGACAAGTTTCCAATCCAGACACTGAATTCACTCTTGCCCTTACTCTTTTTGTTCTCTCCATCTTCCTCGTCGTCTTCACCGTCATCATCTTCAAGACCTTCCAGATCATCTCTTGAAACCAAATTTTTCTTTGCTTTCTTTGACAACTTGTATTCGCCCTGCTTATCTTCGGTGATTTTACCTTTTTTCAACAGTCTCTTTTGCTTTTTCGAAAGAGGTTCTGGTCTGTTGATATCGATTTCCAATTCATTTTTCTTCACTTCATTACTGTCTTCATTTTCCAAATCTTCAGTCTTTTCAAGTTCCCTTTCAGATTCACTACTGCTATTGTCTGAACTCATTTTTAATAAGAATTGTAAATGTTTTTCCTTAGTATTAAATAGGAATGAATGAAAATTATAAGAGAAAAAAATATTTTTGGGAGTTTGTTTTCTATTTGGAAAAACTTCCCTTTTTGAGACTAAAGAGGCTTTTACCGTAATAGGAAGTAAACTCTAAACGGCTGACTTGTTTATAACTAGCAAGAAATATACGATTGAATATTGATCAATTGTAGCGTTCAATTTCTCCAGAAATACTAATGATTTATTTCATTTTTATATATTTTTTTTATTTTTTCCCTTGATTGTTTCGTTTTTTTTAAGTCATTATTGACGTGATTCCTTTTGAAGGAATTTGGCAATGGTTTGGAGTTGAATATTAGAAGTACCTTCATAAATGGCACCAATCTTGGAATCACGATAGAACTTTTCAAGAGTTTCTTCTCTGGTGAAACCAACACCACCAACCCATTCAACAGCCTTAGAAGCAACATTACCAGCAACTTGAGAAGCATATAACTTAGCCATGGCAGCCTCCTTAGCAAAAGGAGCACCAACCTCCTTCAATCTTGCAGCGTTATAAATCAAAAGACGAGCAGCTTCAATTTCAACAGCAGCTTGAGCAAATTGGAATTGCATGCCTTGGAAATCACCAATGTATTGGCCGAATTGTTTTCTGTCATTGAAACAGTAACCAGTAGCCTTTTCGAAAGCACCCATGGCTAAACCAGACATTTGAGCAGCGATACCAATTCTACCCTCGTTTAAGCACTCAATTGCAATCTTGTAGCCCTTACCAACTTCTCCAAGAATGTTTTCCTTTTTAACCACGACATCATCAAAGTTAATAACACAAGTAGAAGAAGCGCGAATACCCAACTTCTTTTCCTTCTTTGCAATTGAGAAACCGGGAGAGTCCTTTTCAACTACAAAACAAGTAATGCCCCTGTAACCAAGACTAGGGTCAATGGTAGCAAAGACCAAGAAGACACCAGCTTCTTTAGAGTTTGTAATCCACATTTTGGAACCATTGATAACGTAGTCGCCATCAGCGTTTTTCTTAGCGGTGGTCTTGAGAGCAAATGCATCAGAGCCGGAACCAGATTCAGAAAGAGCAAATGCACCTACGTCTTGAAGAGCCAGTCTTTCAGAAAACTTGTCTTTTAGTTCTTTAGAACCCCATTTTCTGATACAAGTACTAGCGAGAGTATTGTGAACATCATTCAAGACGGAAACACTGGGGTCAACTTTGGCCAGTTCTTCAACGACAAGAATTGCTGAGGTAAAAGAGGCAGCAGCTCCGCCATACTCTTCAGCGGTTTCGACGCCCATCAATCCATTGTCAAACATGCCTTTAACGATGCTGGGGTCCATGTCTTCGTTTTCGTCCATTTCACGGACCTTTGGAGCCACTACTTCCTGGGCGAATTTAGAGACGGTGTCACGGAACATTTGCTCATCTTCAGTGAAATGGAGTAGAGGTTGGGGAGCGAATTCTTGGAGTTTGACAGCTGAGGTTGAGAAGGGCTTGTATGCAACTTGAGATGATGATTTGAGCATTTGCTTTGCCGACAGCCGGGCAGCAGAGTTTAAGGTTGATCTAATAACTTGGGACATATTTAAATTAAGGATGCTGGAGAAATTCGAGAAGTAAGAAGAAGAAGAAAAAAAAGCAGACAAGACAGAATATTTAAATCGTTGTTGGCTCATATAAAACCCCATACAATTTGGTGTTATGTACACTCGGCCCAAGCCCGGGGAGAGTGGGGGAAACATGTGACCTGTACTCTGTTTACAAGCGAATAAAACCGACGGACCAGGCTGTAAACGGTATTTTGTAATGATCAGTCAACCAGCAAACAGAACAGAACTCCGTTGAGTTGCCGAAGCTAGTAGCCGAATATTTTTGAATAATTCTACAAAAATAAGCAGAGAAATATTGAAATGCGCTCAAGGAACAACGGCTTATACTTGCTGGGGTAATTCTGTTGTTTTGCTTGAATCAAGAGTTTGTAAAGACTTTTGAATGAAAGACTATTTGTATCAGCGATTACAGAATACTATTATATTTGATTCATTTGGTTTTTTCTGGATTTTTTTAAATCTCGTCTTACCGTTATTTTGGGTATTTTGGACTCTGCAGCTTTAAAGACACAAATCTTTAATCTTTAAAACATTTTGCAGCTTACCAGTTTTAGGGATTTGTATTTTCATCATGTATAGTTATGAATCTTTAGTTAGGTCCGAATCAAAATACTGATTGAATTCTTTTCTCAAAACCATCCGTAAAAACTTTTTCAAAAATATTAAAAATGTTTCATAACTAGAAGCTGTTGACGTTTATAACTTTGTAAATAATCATGTCTCTTCCTTTCACAGCTTTAATGTTTATCTCAGAATTTGCAGCATTTGCTCATCTAGAGAAGTCTGGTTGAATCAGAATGTCATCTCCTAGCGCTGGCAATTCTGATGAGTCAACTGCCTAACTCTGTACTAATTCATAAAATTTTACGTTTCAATTAATTATTCAAAATTTTCATTAAATTTTTATGTCTACAAGTAAAACCTTGAAATATTGAAAAGAGAGAAATAGAGTTACAAAATATAGACCTGGCTGAAATTGAGATCAACAGGCCCCGCTGCCTCTCAAAGAAAATATTCAGCAGATACTTAGTGACTTGTACTCAACTAAAAGAGAAGTCTTACAATTTTGACACTGATATAGAATCCCAGAGAGGGAGGCTGGGAAATTTCGGGTGCAGTCTTTGGACCATAGTGTGCCTGGATGGCTACTTGTGGGCTCACCAAAACTATGAGTTATCTGCAAGCTGTCTTCAATTTAGAGAAAACTAAGAATTCCAAAATTTACAGTATTTTGTATCTTTTGTTTTTCAGCGGTGTACAAGTAGACGCTATGTTTTGATTGTTATGGCTTGGGGTATCTCATTAATCTTGGTATTACCGGTATTGTGGAATCAGTAGTAGCATTGTCATTTTGTCGCAAGTATCATCAGTTCGTTTTAGGATTCTTTTAAGGCTGTACCTTATTTGTTACTCCTTTGATAGCCGTAATTGGTCAGTGGTTCCAAAAGAAAAGAGGTTTGGTATCTAGTATTTCAGCTACTGGTGGAGTAATTGGCAGTGCCTTGTTTCCTTTTGTACTGGCAGAAATTATGCCTGGATGGGGACTCGGATGGGGACTCGGATGGTCAATTCGTCTCATAGCTTTAACTGTAATCTATATATTATTGCTATTGTTTTATATCAACTAGATTTCAGCTAAAACAGATTTTCAAAAGGCTTATGTTAACTTGATAGCATTAAGGATTTTAGATTTTCTCTTGCTATTATCGAGTTCCAATCATGTACCGTATGCCTCAAGCCAGGGATTAATTTCAAATCCAACAGTCTCTCAGGTCTTTAAAATAAAGACTATATATCTCAAATAGAAATCGAGACAGTAACAAGTTTATACTGTAATGTTTTCAAAGAATTAAAATGACCATTAGATTACTAGGTACTTAATATATTACATTCAGTTTTCAACTTTGTATCAATATCTACGGCCTGGACTTCGATCACGATAATCTCTTCTGCTTCGATCATTTTCCCGTTTATCATTATATCTGCTGTTTTGACTGGAACTACCGCGGGAATCTCTTTTGAAGTTACTTCCACCATTAAAGTCATCCTTTCTCTGTGACCCTGGTGGCCTTCGCTCTTCTCGTTCTCTATATTGAGTGGCAGACCGGTCATTATCATATCTTGGACGATCGTTATCGAACCTTTGATGATCATTTGAGCGGCCATTCTCAAATCTTGGTGGTCGATCGTTATCAAATCTTCTTCCGCCAGAGTTATTATTAAATCTATCACTTCCACCCCTGAAGCTACCATTTCCTCTGCGAGCTCCCCGAAATCCTCCTCGTCCACCTCGGAATCCACCTCTATCAGATTGTCCTACTTGCTGCCCACTGAATGCTGTTGGTCTAGAGACTTTGGGTTTTGTGTAGTGACGACCTCCCAGTCCACCGCCGATTTTCATTGGTTTCCATGACTTTACAGTTCTTCCTCGCTCAACATCAACTAACACTTTTCTACCGTTAATTATAAGTCCGTCACCACCATTATATGCAGCTAAAAAGTTAGAGTTGAACGTGTATAAGTTGAAGAATTCTCACCTTTTAAATCTCTTTCTCGTTCAAATACTATGAAGGCATAACCTTTGGAAGTATTTTTATCATTATCTCTCACCACTCTAATTCTTTCAATGGGTCCAAATCGCGTGAATTCTTTTTCCAGGTCATTCTCCACGACATCGTAGCTTAGCCGTCCAATGAACAATGTCTTGTAAGGGTCACCTCTTACTTGAGGATCAGCACTAGGGTCCCAGTCGGATGTTTTTTTTTCCAATTGTTTAGAGTTTTTTTCAATTTTTTCTCGTTTCAGTCGTTGTTGTATTTGGATTCGTGTTTCAGTTGGCTTATAGTCAGGATCTGGTTGGTTTAGCAAATCAGCATAGGCTGCCATTCCAGAAATTGCTCTAGTGTTTCGGTTTGCAGGTTCAGTATCAGTAGGCCGGAGGTATTTCAATGGAGGCCCCAATGAAAACAGCTCTGCTAGATGACTGGGTAATCGGCCAACTTCAGTCTATATTGTGTTAGTAATTAATGTTTGATAAGAGTATGTTACATACCATTTTTCAATTCTGATACACTTTTCAATTCTAATATAATGCTGATACACTTTTCAATGTTGGGTGTATAAAGGATAATACGCAGTAGTGCTATTTTTTTTTAATTTTCTACTAGATATACTCCCAACTGTGATATACGGTTATAAATTAGGAGGAAACAGAAGAGCTCCGACTTGACCGGGTCTTTCAACAGCTAATATATCATAGTTGTTGGCAGCTACCTCCTAAAAAAGAGTTAGTTTTACAGTAAATGAAGATGATGTTTATACTTACAGTCGTTGAAAGTTCAATTTGAATTCCAAGAGATGTTATGATTTTGCGGGTTTCTGGAGTTAAAAGACGAGACTTCTTTCCAAGGCCTACAACCAGCAATTCTGGCTTGGGATGGACAACATCGAGAGCGCCTAAAATATCCGGAGAAATACTAACAAACCCACGATCTAAACCTGTTACTAAACCAGGCTCAGATAAGTCAACTTCAAATATCTCTGTTCCAAGTAGGAGCAAAGCTAAAGGATTCTTAGCAGGATCTTCGGTTATAACTCTCGCACCAGATGCTAAACGGAAACCGTTGTGCAAAACAACCTCAACTGAGTTTCCAGGCGTAGGAAGGTCATTGTAAATATCGTAATCTGAAATGTTTCCCGTACTCAAACGTTCTGTATCTTCGTGTTTCAACCTGGGACGAGTAGGAAGTTGGGGACTAATGTTCATTGATTTAATAGTTCTACGCGTTATATACGCATTACTCGCCCGTACAGAGCATTTCAAAATTTTATTTAATGAAAACATAATGAACAATATCCTGTTAACCTTATCATTGTGTTTTATATCTGGTACAATTTACCCTACTTGTAAATGTTTGAAAAAAAAATGAAAAAATACCAAATCTCATTTCAAGACTCTAACTCATTTCAAGCTTCTCAATCACTTCAAGCTTCTCGCAATGACTGTTTCACTTGTTAACTTTTTGAAACCCCGTACTCAACACGGAATGGGTGCTTTTATTTTACAAGTAAGTAACTTGACAAAGTCAGTTAGTCATCTGCTAACTTGAATTATAGTGTAAAAAAATTACTCTTACCTATTGCAACTGGGGAGGAAGTTCTCAAGGAATGCGCGAGCTTTTAGCTAAAGACATTAAAGGCTTTGCTGCCAAGTATCCTGATGTTGAATTCATTCTCAAGAAGAAATCTGGTCATCCTGTTGTTAAAGCTGAATATGTTACTGGAAACACTAAAACCATTTGTGTTAGGAACAGATCAGCTAATGATATTAAAGATAAAATTCAAGTTGTACATGATAGCAGAGGAGAAAACACCAAGAAATATAAATATCCTGTTAAATCTGCCAATGAGTCTGTTAGAGGTGTCTGGTCTCCATTCCACACTCAAAAAGAATTCCGTTTCAAGATTTAATTTGTCACAAATTTCACAAATCTTTACTTGTTATTCAAATTTCAAATTTTGATATATATATTGTTTTCATAATATAGCATCGCATTGTACATACGAAATATAGTCTTTTTTTTGTTGTTTATCATGTATTACTTTCATTTCCAATTATTTAATTTTGTATATTTATTTTTATTTCCAATACTTATTTTTGTGTATTTATATTTATATTTTTTTGATTTTATTTTTATTTCCAATTATATTTATAATCATTTTCACTTATTTATTCATTTATTCCATATTTATATGGTTATTCTCATTTATTCATTTATTAATTCTTTGGTATTGCGAAATACTTCACTTTGCTTAAATGTCTAAATTAGTGAAGGTTATAAAATATTACATTTATATTACTGCAATTACTCTCTCAAATTAAATCCTTGAGTCTTTCTCTTTCCCTTTTTACCACTTGAACCAACAGTCAATGAAGAAACAGGATTCACCTTTGTAAGATCACGGCCAGAATTATCAAGATCTTTAACCTTGTAAATTCTAACAAGCCAGTTCTCAGAAGTAAATGCTTCTTCAATAGTGTGAAGCTCGGGAGCTTCATCAATCATTTGTTGTCTCACTCTATCAACATTAGATGTTTGACCAAACGCTTCAGCAAATCTATAATAAGACATCTTATACATTAACGAGTCTTTCATAACTTGAGATGCTTGACTATCAACTCTGTATTCACCTTGAGGTGTAAAGAACTTACGCTCTGAAACAACGTCAGGCCAAATACCCTCAGATATACGAATCATCCAAAGGAACTTGTTGATATCATCACCAGAGTATCCAATCATTCCACCAAAAACAATCAAAATGTAGTCAACATCATGTTGACGAAGAATGGGATAAGCAGTTTCCTCATTGGTAGCCATGGCTTTACCAACAGTGGCAATATGAGTATTATTCCAAGTATTGTTATCAACAAGAGTGGTACGATCAGCCATACCACCAATTTGATAACCATAATCCCACCACGACATGACTTTAGAATCTTCAGGAGTGTTCATACGAAGCCAGTAGTAAGCCTCACGGAAATCATCAATTAAAAACATGGAACCGTCAGGTCTATTGGAAGCCAAAACGACAGATGGGGAAGAATAAGCATTAGACGTAACCCAAGTACAGTGAGTAACAAACATGAAAAGATAAGTAATAAAGGTCAAGATAATAATGAACTTGGAAATGATGGGTTTAATAAGACCATTCTTATTTAGTGTATTGAAAAATCCACTGCTTCTGGTATTAGTATCTTTTGTATCTTTTGAAATATCAGTTTCCTTTTCTTGAGAATCATCAGTAATGGAAATGTACTCAGTAAAGTCACCATAGAGATCAAATAATGAAGAAATAGCAATGGCACCAGTAATACAAATAACAGGAGTTAGAGTCAACATCAAACGAACCATAACACCAGCGAAATAAGAGCCTAAAATACTGTAAATGACAATAAAGACGTGTTCGTCCCTCAAATCTTGAAGGACTAAATAGACACCAGCAGGGAACAACCAAATCAAGAAAGAAGTGTCAAAGAAGAAAGATGGCCAGGCAGTAGGTTGATGTTCAGATACTGAAGCAATGATTGGAATATGAATTTTTGCATAATCAGTATCCCAAAGAGAGTAGAAACGGCCAGTCCAAGGAGCAATTACACCCGCAAAAGTGAGAGCGACAAGACCTCCAAAAGCAACTACAACAATGAAAACAGTGGAAGTGATTGCAATTTTTCTGAAATTTTCCGAGGAGACTTGACTTCTAATGTGTTCAGCAAAGGCCACAAGCTGGACAAGTCCAAAGACACCCAAAGCAGCCATATGCTCAGAAGATCTAATTGGCAAGAATCCAACGAAAGGAATTTGCATGGAAGCCAAAGTACCAAGCGCATACCATGAAGAGTAAGCGACATAGATTCTATTGTTGTATCTTCCCATAACCAGCAGAACAAAGACGTGCAATGGGATCAAATTGGTGATGAAAACATAACCACCCCAAGCAGCGACCATATAAAAGTAAAAGATCGAGCAGAGCGCACCCCAGAAAGCGGAACCCAACTTCAAAGCCTTGATCCAGAGGTAGAAAGTAAACATGAGCAAGAAGATTGCGATTGCTTCGTTGTCATAAGAACCTGCAACAGAACGTGAAATGTAACCTGGTGCAATACCAATGAAGATTGCGGACAATAAGCCTGCAGTTTCATTTTTCATTTCAGAAGTGAACAAGTAAGTTACAAACGCAGTCAATGCTGAGAATCCAGGAGCGAGTAGAACACAAATATTTCTAATATCTACGGGCAAGGAGAGCCATGATAAGATTTTATGGATGACAGCTGAGGTGACCATTAAGCCTGGGTAGAGAGTACCACCTGTAACACGACCTAGAGGATACCAAGTTTTATCATCGAACCAGTTGAGGAATGAATTGAAGTTGTTTGAGACCAGGTATTTCGTAGCTCTAAAGTTGAACCAGGGATCGAATTCGTGGATTATACTTTCAAATCTTATAACTGAGAACAATCGTGAAGATACAGCAGCACCAGCGATTGTGATAAAGATGATTCCTTTGAGTAACAGTCTAATGTTTTCCACGGTGCCAGCACCTATTTTTACTGATTCTGGCATTGTTTAGTGTAGAAATTCTGAGACAGGTTCAATTTTCACAATGATAAAGAAGCAAGTCTTCACCGGAGATGCTATTGACGTTGGAGATGTAGAAGCAGCAGTTCTAAGGGAGGTGTTTTCGGAACGTGGCATAGAGTGAAAAATAGGGTAGGGAATGTTGATTTAAGTCGTAAAGTTTATTTAAAACCAATTTTAAAGAATTTGGATTGAATTTGGATGGAGAGTTTAGAGATGAACGGAGATTTTGTAAAGTAGTGTAGATGTAAGGTATATTTGTTTAAATGGTTGAGTTTTAATGAGTGAGACAAGAGATGAAATGCAACAGCAAATTAGCTTTCAGAGAGTGCTCAAAAGGGGATGTTAAATCACAAGTACAGATTAAGGGAGTTTTAGTTGATGGATTGAATTTTGGATAGTATTTGATAAATGGTTTTCAATTATATTGAATGATTGAATGATTGAATGATTGAATGATTGAATGATTGAATGAACAAATGAACAAATGAATAAATGAATAAATAATGAATAAATAATGATTGAATGAATAACTGAATAAATGAATAAATGAATAAATGAATAAATGAATAAATGAATAAATAATGAATATATAATGAGTATATAATGAATATACAATGAATAAATAATGAGTATATAATGAATATACAATGAATAAATAATGAATAAATAATGAATAAAAAATGAATAAATAAATAAATAAATAAATAAATAAATAAATAAATAAATAAATAAATAAATAAATAAATAAATAAATAAATAAATAAATAAATAAATAAATAAATAAATAAATAAATAAATAAATAAATAAATAAATAAATAAATAAATAAATAAATAAATAAATAAATAAATAAATAAATAAATAAATAAATAAATAAATAAAT